>JAUCRC010000007.1:17111693-17674381 GCA_032399595.1 Tetragonula carbonaria
GAAGCGATGAAATTCAATGAAATAACGTGTTTCGCGGTGAAAGTAGCTAGATACCTATGAAAACATCCACATTATGCTAAATCTCCGCTAAATCATGGATATTTCACAAAACATTCATCAAACGACGAAATTCAACGAAAAAACGTGTTTCGCTTAGAAAGTAGCTAGATATCTATGAAAACATTGAAATTAAGCTAAAACTTCGTTAAATCGTGGTTATTTCACGAAACATTCATTGAACGATGAAATTCAACGAAATAACGTGTTTCGCGGTGAAAGTAGCTATATATCTATGAAAACATCGCTATTAAGCTAAAACTCCGCTAAATCATGGTTATTTCACGAAACATTCATGAAACGATAAAATTCAACGAAATAACGTGTTTCCCGGTGAAAGTAGCTAGATATCTATGAAAACATCGAAATTAAGCTAAAACTCCGCTTAATCATGGTTATTTCACGAAACATTCATGAAACGACGAAATTCAACGAAATATCGTGTTTCGCGTAAAATGTAGCTAGATATCTATGAAAACAGTGAAATTAAGCTATAGATCCGCAAAATCAAGTTTTTTTAACGAAACATTCATGAAACGATAAAATTCAACGAAATAACGTGTTTCCCGGTGAAAGTAGCTAGATATCTATGGAAACATCGAAATTAAGCTAAAACTCCGCTAAATCATGGTTATTTCACCAAACATTCATCAACGATGAAATGCAAAGAAATAACGTGTTTTGCGGTGAAAGTAGCTACATATCTATGAAAATATCCAAATTATGCTAAATCTCCGCTAAATCATGGTTATTTCAAAAGACATTCATGAAACGATAAAATTCGACGATATAACGTGTTTCGCTGTGAAAGTAGCTAGATATCTATGAAAACATCGAAATTCAGTTAAAACTTCGCTAAATCATGGTTATTTCACGCAAATTCATGAAACGATGAAATTCCACGAAATAACGTGTTTCGCGGTGAAAGTAGCTACATATCTATGAAAACATCCAAATTATGCTAAATCTCCGCTAAATAATGGTTATTTCACGAAACATTCATGAAACGACGAAATACGACGAAATAACGTGTTTCGCGGTGAAAGAACCTAGATATATATGAAAACATCGAAATTAAGCTAAAACTCCGCTAAATCATGATTATTTCACGAAACATTCATGAAACGACGAAATTCAACGAAATAACGTGTTTCGCGGTGAAAGTAGCTAGATATCTATGAAAACATTCAAATTATGCTAAATCTCCGCTAAATCATGGTTATATTACGAAACATTCATGAAACGATGAAATTCAACGAAATAACGAGTTTCGCGTAAAAAGTAGCTAAATATCTATGAAAACCTTGAAATTAAGCTATAACTCCGCAAAATCAAGTTTATTTCACGAAACATTCATGAAATGATAAAATTCAACGAAATAACGTGTTTCCCGGTGAAAGTAGCTAGATTCTATGAAAACATTGAAATTAAGCTAAAACTCCGCTAAATCGTGGTTATTTCACGAAACATTCATGAAACGACTAAATTCTACGAAATAACGTGTTTCGCGGTGAATGTAGCTAGATATCTATGAAAACATTGAAATTAAGCTAAAACTCCGCTAATTCATGGTTATGTCACCAAACATTTATTAAACGAAGAAATTCAACGAATTAACTGTTTCGCTGTGAAAGAAGCTAGATATCTATGAAAACATCGAAATTAAGCTAAAACTCCGCTAAATCATTGTTATTTCACGAAACATTCATGAAGCGATGAAATTCAACGAAATAACGTGTTTCGCGGTGAAAGTAGCTTGATATCTATGAAAACATTGAAATTAAGCTAAATCTCCGCTAAATCATGGTTATCTCCCGAAACATTCATGAAACGATGAAATTCAACGAAATAACGAGTTTCGCGTAAAAAGTAGCTAAATATCTGTGATAACATTGAAATTAAGCTATAACTCCGCTAAATCATGATTATTACACCAAACATTCGTGAAACGATGAAATTCAACGAAATAACGTGTTTCGCTGTGAAAGTAGCTACATATCTATGAAAATATCCAAATTATGCTAATTCTCCGCTAAATCATGGTTATTTCAAAAGACATTCATGAAACGATAAAATTCGACGATATAACGCTTTTCGCTGTGAAAGTAGCCAGATATCTATGAAAACATCGAAAGATTCAGTTAAAACTTCGCTAAATCATGTTTATTTCACGAAACATTCATGAAACGATGATATTCAACGAAATAACGTGTTTCGCGGTGAAAGCAGCTATATATCTATGAAAACATTGAAATTAAGCTAAATCTCCGCTAAATCATGGTTATTTCACGAAACATTCATCAAACGATGAAATTCGACGAAATAACGTGTTTCGCGTTAAATGTAGCTATATATCTATGAAAACATTAAAATTAAGCTATGCCTCCGCAAAATCAAGTTTATTTCACAAAACATTCATGAAACGATAAAATTCAACGAAATAATGTGTTTCCCGGTGAAAGTAGCTAGATATCTATGAAAACATGGATATTAAACTAAAACTCCGCTAAATCATGGTTATTTCTCGAAACATTCATCAAACGATGAAATTCAACGAAATAACGTGTTTCTCGGTGAAAGTATCTAGATATCTATGAAAACATGGATATTAAACTAAAACTCCGCTAAATCATGGTTATTTCACGAAACATTCATGAAACGATAAAATTCAACGAAATAACGTGTTTCCCGGTGAAAGTAGCAAGATATCTATGAAAACATCGAAATTAAGCTAAAACTCCGCTAAATCATGGTTATTTCACGAACCATTCATGAAGCAACGAAATTCAACGCATTAACGTGTTTCGCGGTGAAAGTAGCTTGATATTTATGAAAACATCGAAATTAAGCTAAAACTCCATTAAATCATTGTTATTTCACGAAACATTCATGAAACGACGAAATTCAACGAAATAACGTGTTTCGCGTTAAATGTAGCTAGATATCTATGAAACATGAAAATAAGCTATACCTCCGCAAAATCAAGTTTATTTCACGAAACATTCATGAAACGATAAAATTCAAAGAAATGACGTGTTTCCCGGTGAAAGTAGCTAGATATCTATGAAAAAATCGAAATTAAGCTAAAACTCCGCTTAATCATGGTTATTTCGCGAAACATTCATGAAACGACGAAATTCAACGAGTTAACGTGTTTGGCGTAAAATGTAGCTAGATATCTATGAAAACATTGAAATTAAGCTATATATCCGCAAAATCAAATTTATTTCACGAAACATTCATGAAACGATAAAATTCAACGATATAACGTGTTTCGCTGTGAATGTAGCTAGATATCTATGAAAACATCGAAATTCAGTTAAAACTTCGCTAAATCATGGTTATTTCACGAAACATTCATGAAACGACGAAATTCGACGAAAAAACGTGTTTCGCATTAAAAGAAACTATATATCTATGAAAACATCGGAATTAACCTAAATCATCAGTAAATCATGGTTATTTCACGTAACATTCATGAAACGATGAAATTCACCGAAATAACGTGTTTCGCGGTGAAAGTAGCTACATATCTATGAAAACATCCAAATTATGCCAAATCTCCGCTAAATAATGGTTATTTCACGAAACATTCATGTAACGACGAAGTTCGACGAAACAACGTGTTTCGCAGTGAAAGTAGCTAGATATGTATGAAAACATCGAAATTAAGCTAAAACTCCGCTAAATCATGGTTATTTCACGAAACATTCATGAAACGAAGAAATTAAACGAAATAACGTGTTTCGCGGTGAAAGTAGCTAGATATCTATGAAAACATCCAAATTATGCTAAATCTCCGCTAAATCATGGTTATATTACGAAACATTCATGTAGCGATGAAATTCAACGAAATAACGTGTTTCGCGGTGAAAGTAGCTAGATACATATGAATACATCGAAATTATGCAAAATCTCCGCTAAATCATGGATATTTCGCGAAACTTTCATGAAATGACGAAATTCAACGAAATAACGTGTTGAAAGTAGCAAGATATCTATGAATACATCGAAATTAAGCTAAAACTCCGCTAAATCATGGTTATTTCACCAAACATTCATCAAACGATGAAATGCAACGAAATAACTTGTTTAGCGGTGAAAGTAGCTACATATCTACGCAAATATCCAAATTATGCTAAATCTCCGCTGAATCATGGTTATTTCAAGAGACATTCACGAAACGATAAGATTCAACGAAATAACGTGTTTCGCTGTGAAAGTAGCTAGATATCTATGAAAACATCGAAATTCAGTTAAAACTTCGCTAAATCATGGTTATTTCAGGAAACATTCATGAAACGATTAAATTCGGCGAAAAAACGTGATTCGCATTAAGAGAAACTATATATCTATGAAAACATCGAAATTAAGCTGAATCTTCGGTAAATCATGGTTATTTCACGTAACTTTCATCTAACGATGAAATTCGACGAAGCTAAATCATGGTTATATTACGAAACATTCATGAAGCGATGAAATTCAACGAAATAACGTGTTTCGCTGTGAAAGTAGCTAGATATCTATGAAATCATCGAAACTAAGCTAAAACTCCGCTAAATCATTGTTATTTCACGAAACATTCATGAAGCGATGAAATTCAACCAAATAACGTGTTTCGCGGTGAAAGTAGCTAGATATCTAAGAAAACATTGAAATTAAGCTAAATCTCCGCTAAATCATGGTTATCTCACGAAACATTCATGAAACGATGAAATTCAACGATATAACGTGTTTCGCTGTGAAAGTAGCCAGATATCTATGAAAACATCGAAATTCAGTTAAAACTTCGCTAAATCATGGTTATTTCACGCAACATTCATGAAATGATGAAATTCATCGAAATAACGTGTTTCGCGGTGAAAGTAGCTACATATCTATGAAAACATCCAAATTATGCTAAATCTCCGCTAGATAATGGTTATTTCACGAAACATTCATGAAACGACGAAATTCGACGAAATAACGTGTATCGCGGTGAAAGTAGCTAGATATGTATGAAAACATCGAAATTAAGCTAAAACTCCGCTAAATCATGATTATTTCACGAAACATTCATGAAACGACGAAATTCAACGAAATAACGTGTTTCGCGGTGAAAGTAGCTAGATATCTATGAAAACTTCCAAATTATGCTAAATCTCCGATAAATCATGGTTATATTACGAAACATTCATGAAGCGATGAAATTCAACGAAATAACGTGTTTCGCGGTGAAAGTAGCTAGATAACTATGAAAACATCCACATTATGCTAAATCTCCGCTAAATCATGGATATTTCACAAAACATTCATCAAACGACGAAATTCAACGAAAAAACGTGTTTCGCTTAGAAAGTAGCTAGATATCTATGAAAACATAGAAATTAAGCTAAAACTCCGCTAAATCGTGGTTATTTCACGAAACATTCATGAAACCACGTAATTCAACGAAATAACGTGTTTTGCGGTGAATGGTGCTAGATATCTATGAAAACATGGAAATTAAACTAAAACTCCGTTAAATCGTGGTTATTTCACCAAACATTCATTGAACGATGAAATTCAACGAAATAACGTGTTTCGTGGTGAAAGTAGCTAGATATCTATGAAAACATCGAAATTATGCTAAAACTCCGCTAAATCATGGTTATTTCTCGAAACATTCATGAAACGACGAAATTCAACGAAATATCGTGTTTCGCGTAAAATGTAGCTAGATATCTATGAAAACATTGAAATTAAGCTATAGGTCCTCAAAATCAAGTTTTTTTAACGAAACATTCATGAGCGATAAAATTCAACGAAATAACGTGTTTCCCGGTGAAAGTAGCTAGATATCTATGGAAACATCGAAATTAAGCTAAAACTCCGCTAAATCGTGGTTATTTCACCAAACATTCATCAACGATGAAATGCAAAGAAATAACGTGTTTTGCGGTGAAAGTAGCTACATATCTATGAAAATATCCAAATTATGCTAAATCTCCGCTAAATCATGGTTATTTCAAAAGACATTCATGAAACGATAAAATTCGACGATATAACGTGTTTCGCTGTGAAAGTAGCTAGATATCTATGAAAACATCGAAATTCAGTTAAAACTTCGCTAAATCATGGTTATTTCACGCAAATTCATGAAACGATGAAATTCCACGAAATAACGTGTTTCGCGGTGAAAGTAGCTACATATCTATGAAAACATCCAAAT
The DNA here is from genome assembly GCA_032399595.1 of Tetragonula carbonaria. Classification (NCBI taxonomy): domain Eukaryota; kingdom Metazoa; phylum Arthropoda; class Insecta; order Hymenoptera; family Apidae; genus Tetragonula; species Tetragonula carbonaria. The sequence continues at coordinate 17,117,941 of JAUCRC010000007.1, forward strand.
TATGCTAAATCTCCGCTAAATAATGGTTATTTCACGAAACACTAAACGACGAATATGATGAAGAAAGAGGTTTCCGCGGCCGAAAAAGTTACAGACAAATGAAACATTGAGACGAATGAAAATTTGAAAACATGATTATTTCACGTAACATTCATGAAACGACGAAATTCAACGAAATAACGTGTTTCGCGGTGAAAGTAGCTAGATATCTATGAAAACATTCAAATTATGCTAATTCTCCGCTAAACCATGGTTATATTACGAAACATTCATGAAGCGATGAAATTCAACGAAATAACGTGTTTCGCGGTGAAAGTAGCTAGATACCTATGAAAACATCCACATTATGCTAAATCTCCGCTAAATCATGGATATTTCACAAAACATTCATCAAACGACGAAATTCAACGAAATAACGAGTTTCGCGTAAAAAGTAGCTAAATATCTGTGAAAACATTGAAATTAAGCTATAACTCCGCTAAATCATGATTATTACACCAAACATTCGTGAAACGATGAAATTCAACGAAATAACGTGTTTCGCTGTGAAAGTAGCTAGATATCTATGAAAACATCGAAATTAAGCTAAAACTCCGATAAATCATGGTTATTTCACGAAACATTCATGAAACGACGAAATTCAACGAAATATCGTGTTTCGCGTAAAATGTAGCTAGATATCTCTGAAAACATTGAAATTAAGCTATAGATCCGCAAAATCAAGTTTATTTAACGAAACATTCATGAAACGGTAAAATTCAACGAAATAACGTGTTTCCCGGTGAAAGTAGCTAGATATCTATGGAAACATCGAAATTAAGCTAAAACTCCGCTAAATCATGGTTATTTCACCAAACATTCATCAACGATGAAATGCAAAGAAATAACGTGTTTTGCGGTGAAATTAGCTACATATCTATGAAAGTATCCAAATTATGCTAAATCTCCGCTAAATCATGGTTATTTCAAAAGACATTCATGAAACGATAATATTCGACGATATAACGTGTTTCGCTGCGAAAGTAGCCAGATATCTATGAAAACATCGAAATTCAGTTAAAACTTCGCTAAATCATGGTTGTTTCACGCAACATTCATGAAATGATGAAATTCAACGAAATAACGTGTTTCGCGGTGAAAGTAGCTACATATCTATGAAAACATCCAAATTATGCTTAATCTCCGCTAAATAATGGTTATTTCACGAAACATTCATGAAACGACGAAATTCGACGAAATAACGTGTTTCGCGGTGAAAGTAGCTAGATATGTATGAAAACATCGAAATTAAAAGCTAAAACTCCGCTAAATCATGGTTATATTACGAAACATTCATGAAGCGATGAAATTCAATGAAATAACGTGTTTCGCGGTGAAAGTAGCTAGATACCTATGAAAACATCCACATTATGCTAAATCTCCGCTAAATCATGGATATTTCACAAAACATTCATCAAACGACGAAATTCAACGAAAAAACGTGTTTCGCTTAGAAAGTAGCTAGATATCTATGAAAACATAGAAATTAAGCTAAAACTCCGCTAAATCGTGGTTATTTCACGAAACATTCATGAAACCACGTAATTCAACGAAATAACGTGTTTTGCGGTGAATGGTGCTAGATATCTATGAAAACATGGAAATTAAACTAAAACTCCGTTAAATCGTGGTTATTTCACCAAACATTCATTGAACGATGAAATTCAACGAAATAACGTGTTTCGCGGTGAAAGTAGCTAGATATCTATGAAAACATCGAAATTAAGCTAAAACTCCGCTAAATCATGGTTATTTCTCGAAACATTCATGAAACGACGAAATTCAACGAAATATCGTGTTTCGCGTAAAATGTAGCTAGATATCTATGAAAACATTGAAATTAAGCTTTAGATCCGCAAAATCAAGTTTTTTTAACGAAACATTCATGAGCGATAAAATTCAACGAAATAACGTGTTTCCCGGTGAAAGTAGCTAGATATCTATGGAAACATTCAAATTATGCTAATTCTCCGCTAAACCATGGTTATATTACGAAACATTCATGAAGCGATGAAATTCAACGAAATAACGTGTTTCGCGGTGAAAGTAGCTAGATACCTATGAAAACATCCACATTATGCTAAATCTCCGCTAAATCATGGATATTTCACAAAACATTCATCAAACGACGAAATTCAACGAAATAACGAGTTTCGCGTAAAAAGTAGCTAAATATCTGTGATAACATTGAAATTAAGCTATAACTCCGCTAAATCATGATTATTACACCAAACATTCGTGAAACGATGAAATTCAACGAAATAACGTGTTTCGCTGTGAAAGTAGCTAGATATCTATGAAAACATCGAAATTAAGCTAAAACTCCGATAAATCATGGTTATTTCACCAAACATTCATCAACGATGAAATGCAAAGAAATAACGTGTTTTGCGGTGAAAGTAGCTACATATCTATGAAAATATCCAAATTATGCTAAATCTCCGCTAAATCATGGTTATTTCAAAAGACATTCATGAAACGATAAAATTCGACGATATAACGTGTTTCGCTGTGAAAGTAGCTAGATATCTATGAAAACATCGAAATTCAGTTAAAACTTCGCTAAATCATGGTTATTTCACGCAAATTCATGAAACGATGAAATTCCACGAAATAACGTGTTTCGCGGTGAAAGTAGCTACATATCTATGAAAACATCCAAATTATGCTAAATCTCCGCTAAATCATGGTTATATTACGAAACATTCATGAAGCGATGAAATTCAATGAAATAACGTGTTTCGCGGTGAAAGTAGCTAGATACCTATGAAAACATCCACATTATGCTAAATCTCCGCTAAATCATGGATATTTCACAAAACATTCATCAAACGACGAAATTCAACGAAAAAACGTGTTTCGCTTAGAAAGTAGCTAGATATCTATGAAAACATAGAAATTAAGCTAAAACTCCGCTAAATCGTGGTTATTTCACGAAACATTCATGAAACTACGTAATTCAACGAAATAACGTGTTTTGCGGTGAATGGTGCTAGATATCTATGAAAACATGGAAATTAAACTAAAACTCCGTTAAATCGTGGTTATTTCACCAAACATTCATTGAACGATGAAATTCAACGAAATAACGTGTTTCGCGGTGAAAGTAGCTAGATATCTATGAAAACATCGAAATTAAGCTAAAACTCCGCCAAATCATGGTTATTTCTCGAAACATTCATGAAACGACGAAATTCAACGAAATATCGTGTTTCGCGTAAAATGTAGCTAGATATCTATGAAAACATTGAAATTAAGCTTTAGATCCGCAAAATCAAGTTTTTTTAACGAAACATTCATGAGCGATAAAATTCAACGAAATAACGTGTTTCCCGGTGAAAGTAGCTAGATATCTATGGAAACATCGAAATTAAGCTTAAACTCCGCTAAATCGTGGTTATTTCACCAAACATTCATCAACGATGAAATGCAAAGAAATAACGTGTTTTGCGGTGAAAGTAGCTACATATCTATGAAAATATCCAAATTATGCTAAATCTCCGCTAAATCATGGTTATTTCAGAAGACATTCATGAAACGATAAAATTCGACGATATAACGTGTTTCGCTGTGAAAGTAGCTAGATATCTATGAAAACATCGAAATTCAGTTAAACCTTCGCTAAATCATGGTTATTTCACGCAAATTCATGAAACGATGAAATTCCACGAAATAACGTGTTTCGCGGTGAAAGTAGCTACATATCTATGAAAACATCCAAATTATGCTAAATCTCCGCTAAATAATGGTTATTTCACGAAACATTCATGAAACGACGAAATACGACGAAATAACGTGTTTCGCGGTGAAAGAACCTAGATATATATGAAAACATCGAAATTAAGCTAAAACTCCGCTAAATCATGATTATTTCACGAAACATTCATGAAACGACGAAATTCAACGAAATAACGTGTTTCGCGGTGAAAGTAGCTAGATATCTATGAAAACATTCAAATTATGCTAATTCTCCGCTAAACCATGGTTATATTACGAAACATTCATGAAGCGATGAAATTCAACGAAATAACGTGTTTCGCGGTGAAAGTAGCTAGATACCTATGAAAACATCCACATTATGCTAAATCTCCGCTAAATCATGGATATTTCACAAAACATTCATCAAACGACGAAATTCAACGAAATAACGAGTTTCGCGTTAAAAGTAGCTAAATATCTGTGATAACATTGAAATTAAGCTATAACTCCGCTAAATCATGATTATTACACCAAACATTCGTGAAACGATGAAATTCAACGAAATAACGTGTTTCGCTGTGAAAGTAGCTAGATATCTATGAAAACATCGAAATTAAGCTAAAACTCCGATAAATCATGGTTATTTCACGAAACATTCATGAAACGACGAAATTCAACGAAATATCGTGTTTCGCGTAAAATGTAGCTAGATATCTCTGAAAACATTGAAATTAAGCTATAGATCCGCAAAATCAAGTTTATTTAACGAAACATTCATGAAACGGTAAAATTCAACGAAATAACGTGTTTCCCGGTGAAAGTAGATAGATATCTATGGAAACATCGAAATTAAGCTAAAACTCCGCTAAATCATGGTTATTTCACCAAACATTCATCAACGATGAAATGCAAAGAAATAACGTGTTTTGCGGTGAAATTAGCTACATATCTATGAAAGTATCCAAATAATGCTAAATCTCCGCTAAATCATGGTTATTTCAAAAGACATTCATGAAACGATAATATTCGACGATATAACGTGTTTCGCTGCGAAAGTAGCCAGATATCTATGAAAACATCGAAATTCAGTTAAAACTTCGCTAAATCATGGTTGTTTCACGCAACATTCATGAAATGATGAAATTCAACGAAATAACGTGTTTCGCGGTGAAAGTAGCTACATATCTATGAAAACATCCAAATTATGCTTAATCTCCGCTAAATAATGGTTATTTCACGAAACATTCATGAAACGACGAAATTCGACGAAATAACGTGTTTCGCGGTGAAAGTAGCTAGATATGTATGAAAACATCGAAATTAAGCTAAAACTCCGCTAAATCATGATTATTTCACGAAACATTCATGAAACGACGAAATTCAACGAAATAACGTGTTTCGCGGTGAAAGTAGCTAGATATCTATGAAAACATCCAAATTATGCTAAATCTCCGCTAAATCATGGTTATATTACGAAACATTCATGAAGCGATGAAATTCAATGAAATAACGTGTTTCGCGGTGAAAGTAGCTAGATACCTATGAAAACATCCACATTATGCTAAATCTCCGCTAAATCATGGATATTTCACAAAACATTCATCAAACGACGAAATTCAACGAAAAAACGTGTTTCGCTTAGAAAGTAGCTAGATATCTATGAAAACATAGAAATTAAGCTAAAACTCCGCTAAATCGTGGTTATTTCACGAAACATTCATGAAACCACGTAATTCAACGAAATAACGTGTTTTGCGGTGAATGGTGCTAGATATCTATGAAAACATGGAAATTAAACTAAAACTCCGTTAAATCGTGGTTATTTCACCAAACATTCATTGAACGATGAAATTCAACGAAATAACGTGTTTCGCGGTGAAAGTAGCTAGATATCTATGAAAACATCGAAATTAAGCTAAAACTCCGCCAAATCATGGTTATTTCTCGAAACATTCATGAAACGACGAAATTCAACGAAATATCGTGTTTCGCGTAAAATGTAGCTAGATATCTATGAAAACATTGAAATTAAGCTTTAGATCCGCAAAATCAAGTTTTTTTAACGAAACATTCATGAGCGATAAAATTCAACGAAATAACGTGTTTCCCGGTGAAAGTAGCTAGATATCTATGGAAACATCGAAATTAAGCTTAAACTCCGCTAAATCGTGGTTATTTCACCAAACATTCATCAACGATGAAATGCAAAGAAATAACGTGTTTTGCGGTGAAAGTAGCTACATATCTATGAAAATATCCAAATTATGCTAAATCTCCGCTAAATCATGGTTATTTCAGAAGACATTCATGAAACGATAAAATTCGACGATATAACGTGTTTCGCTGTGAAAGTAGCTAGATATCTATGAAAACATCGAAATTCAGTTAAACCTTCGCTAAATCATGGTTATTTCACGCAAATTCATGAAACGATGAAATTCCACGAAATAACGTGTTTCGCGGTGAAAGTAGCTACATATCTATGAAAACATCCAAATTATGCTAAATCTCCGCTAAATAATGGTTATTTCACGAAACATTCATGAAACGACGAAATACGACGAAATAACGTGTTTCGCGGTGAAAGAACCTAGATATATATGAAAACATCGAAATTAAGCTAAAACTCCGCTAAAACATGATTATTTCACGAAACATTCATGAAACGACGAAATTCAACGAAATAACGTGTTTCGCGGTGAAAGTAGCTAGATATCTATGAAAACATTCAAATTATGCTAATTCTCCGCTAAACCATGGTTATATTACGAAACATTCATGAAGCGATGAAATTCAACGAAATAACGTGTTTCGCGGTGAAAGTAGCTAGATACCTATGAAAACATCCACATTATGCTAAATCTCCGCTAAATCATGGATATTTCACAAAACATTCATCAAACGACGAAATTCAACGAAATAACGAGTTTCGCGTAAAAAGTAGCTAAATATCTGTGATAACATTGAAATTAAGCTATAACTCCGCTAAATCATGATTATTACACCAAACATTCGTGAAACGATGAAATTCAACGAAATAACGTGTTTCGCTGTGAAAGTAGCTAGATATCTATGAAAACATCGAAATTAAGCTAAAACTCCGATAAATAATGGTTATTTCACGAAACATTCATGAAACGACGAAATTCAACGAAATATCGTGTTTCGCGTTAAATGTAGCTAGATATCTATGAAAACATTGAAATTAAGCTATAGATCCGCAAAATCAAGTTTATTTAACGAAACATTCATGAAACGGTAAAATTCAACGAAATATCGTGTTTCCCGGTGAAAGTAGCTAGATATCTATGGAAACATCGAAATTAAGCTAAAACTCCGCTAAATCATGGTTATTTCACCAAACATTCATCAACGATGAAATGCAATGAAATAACGTGTTTTGCGGTGAAATTAGCTACATATCTATGAAAGTATCCAAATTATGCTAAATCTCCGCTAAATCATGGTTATTTCAAAAGACATTCATGAGACGATAATATTCGACGATATAACGTGTTTCGCTGCGAAAGTAGCCAGATATCTATGAAAACATCGAAATTCAGTTAAAACTTCGCTAAATCATGGTTGTTTCACGCAACATTCATGAAATGATGAAATTCAACGAAATAACGTGTTTCGCGGTGAAAGTAGCTACATATCTATGAAAACATCCAAATTATGCTTAATCTCCGCTAAATAATGGTTATTTCACGAAACATTCATGAAACGACGAAATTCGACGAAATAACGTGTTTCGCGGTGAAAGTAGCTAGATATGTATGAAAACATCGAAATTAAGCTAAAACTCCGCTAAATCATGTTTATTTCACGAAACATTCATGAAACGACGAAATTCAACGAAATAACGTGTTTCGCGGTGAAAGTAGCTAGATATCTATGAAAACATCCAAATTATGCTAAATCTCCGGTAAATCATGGTTATATTACGAAACATTCATGAAGCGATGAAATTCAATGAAATAACGTGTTTCGCGGTGAAAGTAGCTAGATACCTATGAAAACATCCACATTATGCTAAATCTCCGCTAAATCATGGATATTTCACAAAACATTCATCAAACGACGAAATTCAACGAAAAAACGTGTTTCGCTTAGAAAGTAGCTAGATATCTATGAAAACATTGAAATTAAGCTAAAACTTCGTTAAATCGTGGTTATTTCACGAAACATTCATTGAACGATGAAATTCAACGAAATAACGTGTTTCGCGGTGAAAGTAGCTATATATCTATGAAAACATCGCTATTAAGCTAAAACTCCGCTAAATCATGGTTATTTCACGAAACATTCATGAAACGATAAAATTCAACGAAATAACGTGTTTCCCGGTGAAAGTAGCTAGATATCTATGAAAACATCGAAATTAAGCTAAAACTCCGCTAAATCATGGTTATTTCACGAAACATTCATGAAACGACGAAATTCAACGAAATATCGTGTTTCGCGTAAAATGTAGCTAGATATCTATGAAAACAGTGAAATTAAGCTATAGATCCGCAAAATCAAGTTTTTTTAACGAAACATTCATGAAACGATAAAATTCACCGAAATAACGTGTTTCCCGCTGGAAGTAGCTAGATATCTATGGAAACATCGAAATTAAGCTAAAACTCCGCTAAATCATGGTTATTTCACCAAACATTCATCAACGATGAAATGCAAAGAAATAACGTGTTTTGCGGTGAAAGTAGCTACATATCTATGAAAATATCCAAATTATGCTAAATCTCCGCTAAATCATGGTTATTTCAAAAGACATTCATGAAACGATAAAATTCGACGATATAACATGTTTCGCTGTGAAAGTAGCTAGATATCTATGAAAACATCGAAATTCAGTTAAAACTTCGCTAAATCATGGTTATTTCACGCAAATTCATGAAACGATGAAATTCCACGAAATAACGTGTTTCGCGGTGAAAGTAGCTACATATCTATGAAAACATCCAAATTATGCTAAATCTCCGCTAAATAATGGTTATTTCAAAAGACATTCATGAAACGATAAAATTCGACGATATAACATGTTTCGCTGTGAAAGTAGCTAGATATCTATGAAAACATCGAAATTCAGTTAAAACTTCGCTAAATCATGGTTATTTCACGCAAATTCATGAAACGATGAAATTCCACGAAATAACGTGTTTCGCGGTGAAAGTAGCTACATATCTATGAAAACATCCAAATTATGCTAAATCTCCGCTAAATAATGGTTATTTCACGAAACATTCATGAAACGACGAAATTCGACGAAATAACGTGTTTCGCGGTGAAAGTACTTAGATATATATGAAAACATCGAAATTAAGCTAAAACTCCGCTAAATCATGATTATTTCACGAAACATTCATGAAACGACGAAATTCAACGAAATAACGTGTTTCGCGGTGAAAGTAGCTAGATATCTATGAAAACATTCAAATTATGCTAAAACTCCGCTAAATCGTGGGTATTTCACGAAACATTCATGAAACGACTAAATTCAACGAAATAACGTGTTTCGCGGTGAAAGTAGCTTGATATCTATGAAAACATTGAAATTAAGCTAAATCTCCGCTAATTCATGGTTATGTCACCAAACATTTATAAAACGAAGAAATTCAACGAATTAACAGTTTCGCTGTGAAAGTAGCTAGATATCTATGAAAACATCGAAATTAAGCTAAAACTCCGCTAAATCATTGTTATTTCACGAAACATTCATGAAGCGATGAAATTCAACGAAATAACGTGTTTCGCGGTGAAAGTAGCTTGATATCTATGAAAACATTGAAATTAAGCTAAATCTCCGCTAAATCATGGTTATCTCCCGAAACATTCATGAAACGATGAAATTCAACGAAATAACGAGTTCCGCGTAAAAAGTAGCTAAATATCTGTGATAACATTGAAATTAAGCTAAAACTCCGCTAAATCATGATTATTACACCAAACATTCGTGAAACGATGAAATTCAACGAAATAACGTGTTTCGCTGTGAAAGTAGCTGCATATCTATGAAAATATCCAAATTATGCTAATTCTCCGCTAAATCATGGTTATTTCAAAAGACATTCATGAAACGATAAAATTCGACGATATAACGCTTTTCGCTGTGAAAGTAGCCAGATATCTATGAAAACATCGAAAGATTCAGTTAAAACTTCGCCAAATCATGTTTATTTCACGCAACATTCATGAAACGATGATATTCAACGAAATAACGTGTTTCGCGGTGAAAGTAGCTATATATCTATGAAAACATTGAAATTAAGCTAAATCTCCGCTAAATCATGGTTATTTCACGAAACATTCATCAAACGATGAAATTCGACGAAATAACGTGTTTCGCGTTAAATGTAGCTATATATCTATGAAAAATTAAAATTAAGCTATGCCTCCGCAAAATCAATTTTATTTCACAAAACATTCATGAAACGATAAAATTCAACGAAATAACGTGTTTCCCGGTGAAAGTAGCTAGATATCTATGAAAACATGGATATTAAACTAAAACTCCGCTAAATCATGGTTATTTCTCGAAACATTCATCAAACGATGAAATTCAACGAAATAACGTGTTTCTCGGTGAAAGTATCTAGATATCTATGAAAACATGGATATTAAACTAAAACTCCGCTAAATCATGGTTATTTCACGAAACATTCATGAAACGATAAAATTCAACGAAATAACGTGTTTCCCGGTGAAAGTAGCAAGATATCTATGAAAACATCGAAATTAAGCTAAAACTCCGCTAAATCATGGTTATTTCACGAACCATTCATGAAGCAACGAAATTCAACGCATTAACGTGTTTCGCGGTGAAAGTATCTTGATATTTATGAAAACATCGAAATTAAGCTAAAACTCCATTAAATCATTGTTATTTCACGAAACATTCATGAAACGACGAAATTCAACGAAATAACGTGTTTCGCGTTAAATGTAGCTAGATATCTATGAAACATGAAAATAGGCTATACCTCCGCATAATCAAGTTTATTTCACGAAACATTCATGAAACGATAAAATTCAAAGAAATGACGTGTTTCCCGGTGAAAGTAGCTAGATATCTATGAAAAAATCGAAATTAAGCTAAATCTCCGCTGAATCATGGTTATTTCAAGAGACTTTCACGAAACGATAAAATTCAACGAAATAACGTGTTTCGCTGTGAAAGTAGCTAGATATCTATGAAAACATCGAAATTCAGTTAAAACTTCGCTAAATCATGGTTATTTCAGGAAACAATCATGAAACGATGAAATTCGGCGAAAAAACGTGTTTCGCGTTAAAAGTAGCTAGATATATATGAAAACACTGAAATTAAGCTAAATCTCCGCAAAATCTAGGTTATTTCACGCAACATTCATGAAACGACGAAATTCGACGAAAAAACGTGTTTCGCATTAAAAGAAACTATATATCTATGAAAACATCGGAATTAACCTAAATCATCAGTAAATCATGGTTATTTCACGTAACATTCATGAAACGATGAAATTCACCGAAATAACGTGTTTCGCGTTGAAAGTAGCTACATATCTATGAAAACATCCAAATTATGCCAAATCTCCGCTAAATAATGGTTATTTCACGAAACATTCATGTAACGACGAAGTTCGACGAAACAACGTGTTTCGCGGTGAAAGTAGCTGGATATGTATGAAAACATCGAAATTAAGCTAAAACTCCGCTAAATCATGGTTATTTCACGAAACATTCATGAAACGAAGAAATTCAACGAAATAACGAGTTTCGCGGTGAAAGTAGCTAGATATCTATGAAAACATCCAAATTATGCTAAATCTCCGCTAAATCATGGTTATATTACGAAACATTCATGAAGCGATGAAATTCAATGAAATAACGTGTTTCGCGGTGAAAGTAGCTAGATACATATGAATACATCGAAATTATGCAAAATCTCCGCTAAATCATGGTTATTTCGCGAAACTTTCATGAAATGACGAAATTCAACGAAATAACGTGTTTCGCGTTGAAAGTAGCAAGATATCTATGAATACATCGAAATTAAGCTAAAACTCCGCTAAATCATGGTTATTTCACCAAACATTCATCAAACGATGAAATGCAACGAAATAACTTGTTTAGCGGTGAAAGTAGCTACATATCTACGCAAATATCCAAATTATGCTAAATCTCCGCTGAATCATGGTTATTTCAAGAGACATTCACGAAACGATAAGATTCAACGAAATAACGTGTTTCGCTGTGAAAGTAGCTAGATATCTATGAAAACATCGAAATTCAGTTAAAACTTCGCTAAATCATGGTTATTTCAGGAAACATTCATGAAACGATTAAATTCGGCGAAAAAACGTGATTCGCATTAAAAGAAACTATATATCTATGAAAACATCGAAATTAAGCTGAATCTTCGGAAAATCATGGTTATTTCACGTAGCATTCATCTAACGATGAAATTCGACGAAATAACGTGTTTCGCGGTGAATGGTGCTAGATATCTATGAAAACATGGAAATTAAACTAAAACTCCGTTAAATCGTGGTTATTTCACGAAACATTCATTGAACGATGAAATTCAACGAAATAACGTGTTTCGCGGTGAAAGTAGCTATATATCTATGAAAACATCGCTATTAAGCTAAAACTCCGCTAAATCATGGTTATTTCACGAAACATTCATGAAACGATAAAATTCAACGAAATAACGTGTTTCCCTGTGAAAGTAGCTAGATATCTATGAAAACATCGAAATTAAGCTAAAACTCCGCTAAATTATGGTTATTTCACGAAACATTCATGAAACGACGAAATTCAACGAAATATCGTGTTTCGCGTAAAATGTAGCTAGATATCTATGAAAACATTGAAATTAAGCTATAGATCCGCAAAATCAAGTTTTTTTAACGAAACATTCATGAAACGATAAAATTCAACGAAATAACGTGTTTCCCGGTGAAAGTAGCTAGATATCTATGGAAACATCGAAATTAAGCTATAACTCCGCTAAATCATGGTTATTTCACCAAACATTCATCATCGATGAAATGCAAAGAAATAACGTGTTTAGCGGTGAAAGTAGTTTAGATATCTATGAATACATCGAAATTATGCTAAATCTCCGCTAAATCATGTTTATTTCACGAAACATTCATGAAACGATAAAATTCAAAGAAATAACGTGTTTCCCGGTGAAAGTAGCTAGATATCTATGAAAACATCGAAATTAAGCTAAAACTCCGCTAAATCATGGTTATTTCACGAAACATTCATGAAACGATGAAATTCAACGAAATAACGTGTTTGGCGTGAAAGTAGCTAGATATCTATGAAAACATCGAAATTATGCTAAATCTCCGCTAAATCATGGTTATTTCACGAACATTCATGAAACGATGAAATTCAACGATATAACGTGTTTCGCTGTGAAAGTAGCTAGATATCTATGAAAACATCGAAATTAAGTTAAATCTCCGCTAAATCATGGTTATTTCACGAAACATTCATGAAACGATGAAATTCAACGAAATAACGTGTTTCGCGTTGAAAGTAGCTACATATCTATGAAAACATCCAAATTATGCTAAATCTCCATATATCTATGAAAACATCGTAATTAAGCTAAATCTTCGCTAAATCATCGTTATTTCACGAAAAATTCATCAAACGATGAAATTCGACGAAATAACGTGTTTCGCGTTTAAAGTAGCAGGATATCTATGAAAACATCCACATTATGCTAAATCTCCGCTAAATCATGGATATTTCACAAAACATTCATCAAACGACGAAATTCAACGAAATAACGTGTTTCGCTTAGAAAGTAGCTAGATATCTATGAAAACATCGAAATTAAGCTAAATCTCCGCTAAATCATAGTTATTTCACCAAACATTAGTGAAACGATGAAACTCAACGAAATAACGTGTTTCGCTGTGAATGTAGGTAGTTATCTATGAAAACATCGTAATTAAGGTAAATCTCCGCTAATTCAAGGTTATTTCACGAAATATAACTGAAACGACGATATTCAACGAAATAACGTTTTCCGCCGTGAAATTAGCTAGATATGTATGAAAACATCGAAATTAAGCTAAAACTCCGCTAAATCATTGATATTTCACGAAACATTCATGAAACGACGAAATTCAACGAAATAACGTGTTTCGCGTTAAATGTAGCTAGATATCTATGATACATTGAAAATGAGCTATACCTCCGCAAAATCAAGTTTATTTCACGAAACGTTCATGAAACGACAAAATTCAACGAAATAACGCGTTTCCCGGTGAAAGTAGCTAGATATCTATGAATACATCGAAATTATGCAAAATCTCCGCTAAATCATGGTTATTTCGCGAAACTTTCATGAAACGACGAAATTCAACGAAATAACGTGTTTCGCGTTGAAAGTAGCTAGATATCTATGAAAACATCGAAATTAAGCTAAAACTCCGCTAAATCATGGTTATTTCACCAAACATTCATCAAACGATGAAATGCAACGAAATAACTTGTTTAGCGGTGAAAGTAGCTACATATCTATGCAAATATCCAAATTATGCTAAATCTCCGCTGAATCATGGTTATTTCAAGAGACATTCACGAAACGATAAAATTCAACGAAATAACGTGTTTCGCTGTGAAAGTAGCTAGATATCTATGAAAACATCGAAATTCAGTTAAAACTTCGCTAAATCATGGTTATTTCAGGAAACAATCATGAAACGATGAAATTCGGCGAAAAAACGTGTTTCGCGTTAAAAGTAGCTAGATATATATGAAAACATTGAAATTAAGCTAAATCTCCGCAAAATCTAGGTTATTTCACGAAACATTCATGAAACGACGAAATTCGACGAAATAAAGGGTTTCGCGGTGAAAGTAGCTAGATATCCATGAAAACATTGAAATTAAGGTAAATCTCCAGTAAATCATGGTTATTTCAGGAAACATTCATGAAACGATGAAATTCGACGAAATAACGTGTTTGGCGTTAAAAGTAGCTAGATTTCTATGAAAACACTGAAATTATGCTAAATCTCCGCTAAATCATGGTTATTTTACGAACATTCATTAAACGATGAAATTACACGAAATAACGTGTTTCGCGGCGAAAGTAGCTAGATATCTATGAAAACATTGAAATTAAGGTAAATCTCCAGTAAATCACGGATATTTCACAAAACATTCATCAAACGATGAAATTCGACGAGATAACGTGTATCGCGTTAAAAGTAGCTAGATATATATGAAAACATTGAAATTAAGCTAAATCTCCGCAAAATCTAGGTTATTTCACGAAAAATTCATTAAACGACGAAATTCGACGAAATAAAGGGTTTCGCGGTGAAAGTAGCTAGATATGTATGAAAACATCGAAATTAAACTTAAACTCCGCTAAATCATGATTATTTCACGAAACATTCATGAAACGATGAAATTCGACGAAAAAACGTGTTTCGCATTAAAAGAAACTATATATCTATGAAAACATCGAAATTAAGCTAAATCTTCGGTAAATCATGGTTATTTCACGTAACTTTCATCTAACGATGAAATTCGACGAAATAACGTGTTTGGCGTTAAAAGTAGTTAGATATCTATGAAAACATTGAAATTAAGCTGAATCTCCGCTAAATCATGGTTATTTTACGAACATTCATTAAACGATGAAATTAAACGAAATAACGTGTTTCGCGGTGAAAGTAGCTAGATATCTATGAAAACATTGAAATTAAGGTAAATCTCCAGTAAATCACGGATATTTCACAAAACATTCATCAAACGATGAAATTCGACGAAATGACGTATTTCGCGTTGAAAGCAGCTACATATCTATGAAAACATCCAAATTATGCTAAATCTCCGCTAAATAATGGTTATTTCACGAAACATTCATGAAACGACGAAATTCGACGAAATAACGTGTTTCGCGGTGAAAGTAGCTAGATATGTATGAAAACATCGAATTTAAGCTAAAACTCCGCTAAATCATGATTATTTCACGAAACATTCATGATACGATGAAATTCAACGAAAAAACGTGTTTCGCAGTGAAAGTAGCTATATATCTATGAAAACATTGTAATTAAGCTAAATCTTCGCTAAATCATCGTTATTTCACGAAACATTCATCAAACGATGAAATTCGACGAAATAACGTGTTTCGCGTTTAAATTAGCAGGATATCTATGAAAACATCCACATTATGCTAAATCTCCGCTAAATCATGGATATTTCACAAAACATTCATCAAACGACGAAATTCAACGAAATAACATGTTTCGCTTAGAAAGTAGCTAGATATCTACGAAAACATCGAAATTAAGCTAAATCTCCGCTAAATCATAGTTATTTCACCAAACATTAGTGAAACGATGAAACTCAACGAAATAACGTGTTTCGCTGTGAATGTAGGTAGTTATCTATGAAAACATCGAAATTAAGGTAAATCTCCGCTAATTCAAGGTTATTTCACGAAACAT
Organism: Tetragonula carbonaria; assembly: GCA_032399595.1. Classification (NCBI taxonomy): domain Eukaryota; kingdom Metazoa; phylum Arthropoda; class Insecta; order Hymenoptera; family Apidae; genus Tetragonula; species Tetragonula carbonaria. Next base: position 17,134,158 of record JAUCRC010000007.1, read on the forward strand.
AACTGAAACGACGATATTCAACGAAATAACGTTTTCCGCCCTGAAATTAGCTAGATATGTATGAAAACATCGAAATTAATTTAAAACTCCGAAATCATTTTTATTTTACGAAATATTCATGAAACGATGAAATACGACGTAAAAACGTGTTTCGCAGTAAAAGTAGCTAGATATCTATGAAAACATTGAAATTTAGCTAAATCTCCGCAAAATCATGGTTATTTCATGAAACATTTAGGATTCGATGAAATTCAACGAAAAAACGTGTTTCTCGGTGAAAGAAGCTAGATATCTATGAAAACATTGAAATTAAGGTAAATCTCCAGTAAATCACGGATATTTCACAAAACATTCGTCAAACGATGAAATTCGACGAAATAACGTGATTCTCGTAGAAAGAAGCTAGATATCTATGATAACATCGAAATTAAGCTAAATCTCCGTTAAATCAAGGTTATTTCACGAAACATTCATCAAACGATGAAATTCGAAGAAATAACGTGTTTCGCGTTAAAAGTAGCTAGATATCTATGAATACATTGAAATAAGCAAAGTCTCCGCAATATCAAGGTTATTTCTTGAAACATTCTTGAAACCGTAAAACTCAACGAAATAACGTGTTTCGCGTTGAAGGTAGCTAGATATCTATGAAAACATCGAAATTAAGCTAGATCTCGCTAAATCATGGGTATTTCACGAAACATTCATGAATCGATGAAATTCAACGAAATAACGTGTTTCGCGGTGTAAGTAGCTAGATATCTATGAAAACATCGAATTTAAGCTAAATCTCCGCAAAATCATGGGTATTTCACGAAACATTCGTGAAACGATGATATTCAACGAAATAACTTGTTTCGCGGAGAAATTAGCTGGATATCTATGAAAACATCGAAATTAAGGTAAATCTCTACTAAATCAATATTAATTCACGAAACATTCATGAAACGACGAAATTCAACGTAATAACGTGTTTCGCGGCGAAAGTAGCAAGATATGTATGAAAACATTGAAATTAAGCTAAATCTCCTCTAAATCAAGGTTGTTTCACGAAACATTCATCAAACGATGAAATTCGACGAAATAACGAGTTTCGCGTTAAAAGAACCTAGATATCCAAGAAAACATTGAAATTATGCTAAATCTCCGCTAAATCAAGGTTACGTCACCAAACATTCATAAAACGATAAAATTCAACGAAATAACGTGTTTCGCGGTGAAAGTAGCTAGATACCTATGAAAACATCCAACTTATGCTAAATCTCCGAAAACCACGGATTTTGCACAAAACATTCATCAAACGATGAAATTCAACGAAATAACGTGTCTCGCGTTGAAAGTAGCTAGATATCTATGATAAAATTGAAATTAAGCTAAAACTCCGCTAAATTACGGTTATTTCACCAAACATTCATCAAATGATGAAATTCAACAAAATAACGTGTTTCGCTTTGAAAGTACCTAGATATTTATGAAAACATCGAAATTAGGCTAAAACTCCTCTAAGTCATGGTTATTTCACGAAACATTCATGAAACGATGAAATTCATGAAAGAACGGGTTTCGCAGTAAAAGTAGCGATATATCTATGAAAATATCGAAATTAAGCTAAATCTTCGCTGAAACATAGTTATTTCACAAAACATTCATCAAACGATGAAATTCTGCGGCATAACGTGTTTCGCATTAAAAGAAGCTAGATATGTATGAAAACATTGAAATTAAGCTAAATCGCCGCTAAATCAAGGTTATTTCACGAAACATGCATCAAACGATGAAATTCGACGAAAAAACGTGTTTCGCGTTAAAAGAAGCAATATATCTATGAAAACATTGAAATTATGATAAATCTCCGCAAAATCAAGGTTATTTCACGAAACATTCATGTAACGATGAAATTCAACCAAATAACGTGTTTCGCGGTGAAAGTAGCTAGATATTATTGAAAACATCGAAATTAATCTAAAACTCCGCTAAATCAAGGTTATAAACACGAAACATTCATGAAACAATAAAATTCAACGAAATAATGTGATTCTCGGTGAAAGAAGCTAGATATCTATGATAACATCGAAATTAAGCTAAATCTCCGCTAAATCAAGGTTATTTCACGGAGCATTCATCAAACGATGAAATTCGAAGAAATAACGTGTTTCGCGTTAAAAGTAGCAGGATATCTATGAGTACAGTGAAATTAAGCTAAATCTCCGCAAAATCAAGGTTATTTCAAGAAATATTCATTAAACGATAAAATTCAACGAAATAACGTGTTTCGCGGAGAAAGTAGCTAGATATCTATTAAAATATCGAAATTAATCTAGATCTCGCTAAATCATGAGTGTTTCACGAAACATTCATGAAACAATGAAATCCAACGAAATAACGAGTTTCGCGGTGAAAGTAGCTTGTTATCTATGAAAACATCGAAACTAAGCTATATCACCGTTAAATCAAGGTTTTTCACGAAACATTCATCAAACGATGAAATTCGACGAAATAACGTGTTTCGCGTTAAAAGAAGCTAGATATCTATGAAAACATTAAAATTATGCAAAATCTCAGCGAAATCAACGTTATTTCACAAAACATTCATCCAACGATGAAATTCAACGAAATTATGTGTCTCGCGTTGAAAGTAGCTAGATATTTAAGAAAACGTAGAAATTAAGCTGAATCTTCGCAAAATCAAGGTTATTTCTCGAAATAACCTTGATTCATCAAACATTCATCAAAGGATGAAATTTGACGAAATAACGTGTACCTCGTTAAAACTAGCTAGATATCTATGATAACATCAAAATTAAGCTAGATCTCGCTAAATCATGGGTATTTCACGAAACAATCATGAAACGATTAAATTCAACGATATAACGTGTTTCTCGGTGAAAGAAGCTAGATATCTATGAAAACATCGAAATTCAGCTAAATCTACGCTAAATCATGGATTTTTCACAAAACATTGATCAAACGATGAAATTCAACGAAATAAGGTTTTTCGCGTTGAAAGTAGCTAGATATCTATTAAAACATCGAAATTAACCTAATACTCCGATAAATCATGGTTATTTCACGAAACATTCATGAAACTACGAAATTCGACGAAATAACGTCTTTCGTGTTAAAAGTAGCTAGATATCTATGAAAACAGTGAAATTATATTAAATCTCCGCAAAATAAAGGTTATTTCACGAAACATTCATGAAACGATGAAATTCATCGTAATTACGAGTTTCGCGGTGAAAGTAGCTTGATATCTATGGATATTTTGAAACTTAGGTTAATCACCAGAAAATCATGGATAATTCTCAAAACATTCATCAATCGATGAAATTCTGCGAAATAACGTGTTTCGCGTTAAAAGTAGCTAGATATCTATGAAAACATTGAAATTAAGCTAAATCTGCGCAAAATCAATGTTATTTTACGAAACATTCATGAAACGATAAAATTCAACGATATAACGTGTTTCTCGTTGAAAGAAGCTAGTTATCTATGAAAACATCGAAATTCAGCTAAATCCTCGCTAAATCATGGATATTTCACAAAACATTGATTAAACGATGAAATTCAACGAAATAACGTGTTTCGCGTTGAAAGTAGCTAGATATCTATTAAACATCGAAATTAAGCTAATACTCCGATAAATCATGGTTATTTCACGAAACATTCATGAAACGACGAAATTCGACGAAATAACGTGTTTCGTGTTAAAAGCAGCTAGATATCCATGAAAACATTGCAATTAAGTTAAATCTCCGCAAAATCAAGGTTATTTCACGAAACATTCATTAAACGATAAAATTCAACGAAATGACGTGTTTCCCGGTGAAAGTAGCAAGATATCTATGAAAACATCGAAATTAAGCTAAATCTCCGCTATATATGGTTATTTCAAGAAACTTTTATGAAACGATGAAATTCAACGAAATAACGTCTTTCACGGTGAAAGTAGCTAGATATCTATGAAAACATCGAAATTAAGCTAAATCTCCGCTATATCATGGTTATTTTACGAAACTTTCATGAAACGACGATATTCAACGAAATGACATGTTTCGCGGTGAAAGTAGCTAGATTTATATGAAAAAATCGAAATTAAGCTAAATCTTCGCTAAATCATGGGTATTTCACGAAACAATCATGAAACGATGAAATTCAACGAAATAACGTGTTTCGCGGTGAAAGTAGCTTGGTATATATGAAATCATCGAAACTAAGTTAAATCTCCGCTAAATAAAGGTTATTTCACGAAACATTCAACAAACGATGAAATTCGTCGAAATGACGTTTTTCCCGGTGAAAGTAGCTAGATATCAATGAAAACATCGAAATTAAGCTACATCTCCGCTATATCATGGTTATTTCACGATACTTTCATGAAACGATGAAATTCAACGAAATAACGTGTTTCTCGGTGAAAGTTGCTAGATATTTATGAAAACATCGAAATTATGCTAAATCTCCGCAAAATCAAGGTTTTTCACGAAACAATCATGAAACAATGAAATTCAACGAAATAACGTGTTTCTCGGTGAAAGTAGCTAGATATCTATGAAAACATCAAAATTTTGCTAAATCTCCGCTGAATCATGGTTATTTTACGAAACATTCATGAAACGACGATATTCAACGAAGTAACGTGTTTCGCGGTGAAAGTAGCTTGTTATCTATGAAAACATCGAAACTAAGCTAAATCTCCGATAAATCATGGTTATTTCACGAAACATTCAGCAAACGATGAAACTCGACGAAACAACGTGTTTCGCGTTAAAAGTAGCTAGATATCTATGAAATCATCGAAATTAAGCTAGTTCTCGCTAAATCTTGGGTATTTCACGAAAAAATCATGAAACGATAAAACTCAACGAAATAACGTGTTTCGCGTTATAAGTAGCTAGATATCTATGAAAATATCGAAATTAAGCTAGATCTCGCTAAATCATGGGTATTTCACGAAACATTCATGAAACAATGAAATCCAACGAAATAACGTGTTTCGCGGTGAAAGTAGCAAGATATGTAAGAAAACATCGAAATTAGGCCAAAACTCGGCTAAATCATGGTAATTTCACGAAACATTCATGAAACGATGAAATTCAACGAAAAAACGTGTTTCGCAGTAAAAGTAGAGGTATATCTATGAAAATTTCGAAATTAAGCTAAATCTTCGCTAAATCATGATTATTTCACGAAACATTCATCAAATGTGAAATTCGACGAAATAACGTGTTTCGCGTTGAAAGTAGCTAGATATCTATGAAATCATTGAAATTAAGCTTAATCTCCGCAAAATAAATGTTATTTCACCACACATTCATGAAACGATGAAATGCGACGAGATAACGTATATCGCGTTAAAAGTAGCTAGATATCTATGAAAACATCAAAATTTGGCTAAATCTCCGCTAAATCATGGTTATTTTACGAAACATTCATGAAACGACGATAAACAACGAAGTAACGTGTTTCGCGGTGAAAGTAGCTTGTTATCTATGAAAACATCGAAACTAAGGTAAATCTCCGATAAATCATGGTTATGTCACGAAACATTCAGCAAACGATGAAACTCGACGAAACAACGTGTTTCGCGTTAAAAGTAGCTAGATATCTATGAAATCATCGAAATTAAGCTAGTTCTCGCTAAATCTTGGGTATTTCACGAAACAATCATGAAACGATAAAACTCAACGAAATAACGTGTTTCGCGTTATAAGTAGCTAGATATCTATGAAAATATCGAAATTAAGCTTAATCTCCGCAAAATAAATGTTATTTCACGACACATTCATGAAACGATGAAATGCGACGAGATAACGTATATCGCGTTAAAAGTAGCTAGATATCTATGAAAACATCAAAATTTGGCTAAATCTCCGCTAAATCATGGTTATTTTACGAAACATTCATGAAACGACGATAAACAACGAAGTAACGTGTTTCGCTGTGCAAGTAGCTAGATATCTACGAAAACATCGAAAATAAGCTAAATCTGCGCAAAATCAATGTTATTTTACGAAACATTCATGAAACGATAAAATTCAACGATATAACGTGTTTCTCGGTGAAAGAAGCTAGATATCTATGAAAACATCGAAATTCAGCTAAATCCTCGCTAAATCATGGATATTTCACAAAACATTGATCAAACGATGAAATTCAACGAAATAACGTGTTTCGCGTTGAAAGTAGCTAGATATCTATTAAACATCGAAATTAAGCTAATACTCCGATAAATAATGGTTATTTCACGAAACATTCATGAAACGACGAAATTCGACGAAATAACGTGTTTCGTGTTAAAAGTAGCTAGATATCTATGAAAACATTGCAATTAAGTTAAATCTCCGCAAAATCAAGGTTATTTCACGAAACATTCATTAAACGATAAAATTCAACGAAATGACGTGTTTCCCGGTGAAGGTAGCTAGATATCGATGAAAACATCGAAATTAAGCTAAATCTCAGCTACATCATGGTTATTTAACGTAACTTTTATGAAACGATGAAATTCAACGAAAAAACGTGTTTCGCGGTGAAAGCAGCTTGTTATTTATGGAAACATTGAAATTAAGCTAAATCCTCGAAAAATCAAGGTTATTTCACGAAACATTCATGAAACGATGAAATTCATCGAAATAACGTGTTTCTCGGTGAAAGAAGCTAGATATCTATGAACACATCGAAATTCAGCTAAATCTACGCTAAATCATGGATATTTCACAAAACATTGTACAAACGATGAAATTCAACGAAATAACGTGTTTCCCGTTGAAAGTAGCTAGATATTTATTAAAACATCGAAATTAAGCTAATACTCAGATATATCATGGTTATTTCACGAAACATTCATGAAACGACGAAATTCGACGAAATAACGTGTTTCGTGTTAAAAGTAGATAGATATCTATGAAAACATTGAAATTATGTTAAATCTCCGCAAAATCAAGGTTATTTCACGAAACATTCATGAAACGATGAAATTCATCGTAATAACGATTTTCGCGGTGAAGGTAGCTTGATATCTATGAAAATATTGAAATCTAGGTAAATCACCAGTCAATCATGGATAATTTACAAAACATTCATCAATCGATGAAATTCTGCGAAATAACGTGTTTCGTGTTAAAAGTAGCTAGATATCTATGAAATCATTGAAATTGTGCTAAATCTCCGCAAAATCATGGTAATTTCACGAAACATTCATGAAACCATGAAATTTAACGAAAAAACGTGTTTCGCAGTACAAGTAGCGATATATCTATGAAAACATCGAAACTAAGCTAAACCTCCGCTAAATCAATGTTATTTCACGAAACATTCATCAAACGATGAAATTCGCCGACAAAACGTGTTTCGCGTTGAAAGTAGCTAGATAACTATGAAAACATTGAAATTGTGCTAAATCTCCGCAAAATCAATGTTATTTAACGACACATTCATGTAACGATGAAATTGAACGAAATTATGTGTTTCGCGGTAAAACTAGCTAGATATCTATGAAAACATTGAAATTAAGCTAAATCTCCGCAAATTCAAGGTCATTTGACGAACATTCATGGAGCGATGAAATTCATCGAAATAACGTGTTTCGCTGTGAAAGGAGCTTGATATGATGAAAACAATGTAATTAAGGTAAATCTCCAGTAAATCATGGATATTTCACAAAACATTCAGCAAACGATGAAATTCTGCGAAATAACGTGTTTCGCGTTAAAAGTAGCCAGATATCTATGAAAACATTGAAATTATGCTAAATCTCCGCAAAATCAAGGTTATTTCACAAAACAATTCATCAAACGATGAAATTCAACGTAATATCGTGTTTCGCGGTGAAAGTAGCTAGATATCTATGAAAACATCGAAATTTTGCTAAAACTCCGCTAAATCATGGTTATTTCACGAAACATTCATGAAACAATGAAATTCAACGAAAAAACGTGTTTCGCAGTTAAAGTAGCTATATATCTATGAAAACATCGAAATTGTGCCAAATCTTCGCTAAACCATGGTTATTTCACGAAACATTCAACAAACTATGAAATTCGAAATAATAACGTGTTTCGCGTTATAAGTAGCTAGATATCTATGAAATCATCGAAATTAAGCTAGATCTCGCTAAATCATGGGTATTTCCCGAAACATTCATGAAACAATGAAATCCAACGAAATCACGTTTTTCGCAGAAAAAGTAGCTTGTTATCTATGAAAACATCGAAACTTAATCTAAATCTCCGCAAAATCAATGTTATTTAACGACACATTCATGAAACGATGAAATTGAACGAAATTATATGTTTCTTGGTAAAACTACCTAGATATCTATGAAAACATTGAAATTAGGCTAAATCTCCGCAAATTCAAGATTATTTGACGAAACATTCATGGAACGATGAAATTCAACGAAATAACTTGTTTCGCGGTGAAAGGAGCTTGATATGATGAAAACATTGAAATTAAGGTAAATCTCCAATAAATCATGGATATTTCACAAAACATTCAGCAAACGATGAAATTCTGCGAAATAACGTGTTTCGCGTTAAAAGTAGCTAGATATCTATGAAAACATTGAAATTATGCTAAATCTCCGAAAATCAAGGTTATTTCACAAAACATTCATCAAACGATGAAATTCAACGTAATAACGTGTTTCGCGGTGAAAGTAGCTAGATATCTATGAAAACATCGAAATTTTGCCAAAACTCCGCTAAATCATGGTTATTTCACGAAACATTCATGAAACAATGAAATTCAACGAAAAAACGTGTTTCGCAGTTAAAGTAGCTATATATCTATGAAAACATCGAAATTATGCCAAATCTTCGCTAAACCATGGTTATTTCACGAAACATTCAACAAACTATGAAATTCGAAATAATAACGTGTTTCGCGTTATAAGTAGCTAGATATCTATGAAAACATCGAAATTAAGCTAGATCTCGCTAAATCATGGGTATTTCCCGAAACATTCATGAAACAATGAAATCCAACGAAATCACGTTTTTCGCAGAGAAAGTAGCTTGTTATCTATGAAAACATCGAAACTTAAGCTAAATCTCCGCAAAATCAATGTTATTTCACGACACATTCATGAAACGATGAAATTCATCGAAATAACGTGTTTCGCGGTGAAAGTAGCTTGATGTCTATGAAATCATTGAAATTAAGGTAAATCTCCAGTAAATCATGGATATTTCACAAAACATTCATCAATCGATGAAATTCTGCGAAATAACGTGTTTCGCGTTAAAAGTAGCTAGATATCTATGAAAACATTGAAATTATGCTAAATCTCCGCAAAATCAAGGTTATTTCACAAAACATTCATCAAATGATGAAATTCAACAAAATAACGTGTTTCGCGTTGGAAGTAGCTAGATATGTATGAAAACATCGAAATAAGGCCAAAACTCCGCTAAATCATGGTAACTTCACGAAACATTCATGAAACTATGAAATTCAACGAAAAAACGTGTTTCGCAGGAAAAGTAGCGATATATCTATGAAAATTTCAAAATTGAACTTAATCTTCGCTAAATCATGATAATTTCACGAAACATTCATCAAATGTGAAATTCGACGAAATAACGTATTTGGCGTTGAAAGTAGTTAGATATCTATGAAAACATTGCAATTAATTTAAATCACCGCAAAATCAAGGTTATTTCACGAAAAATTCATGAAACGATGAAATTCATCGAAATAACGTGATTCGCGGTGAAAGTAGATTGATAACTATGAAAATATTGAAACTTATGTAAATCTCCAGTAAATCATGGATATTACCCAAAACATTCATCAATCAATGAAATTCTGCGAAATAACGTGTTTCGCGTTAAAAGTAGCTAGATATCTATGAAAACATCGTAACTAAGCTAAATCTCCGCTAAATCAAGGTTATTTTACGAAACATTCATCAAACGATGAAATTCCACGAAATAACGTGTTTCGCGTTGAAAGTAGCTAGATAACTATGAAAACATTGAAATTATGTAAATCTGCGCTAAATCATGGATATTTCACAAAACATTCATCCAACGATGAAATTCAACGAAATTACGTGTCTCGCGTTGAAAGTAGCTAGATATTTAGGAAAACGTAGAAATTAAGCTAAATCTCCGCTAAATCAAGGTTATTTCACGAAACATTCATCAAAGGATGAAATTCGACGAAATAACGTGTACATCGTTAAAACTAGCTATATATCTATGATAACATCAAAATTAAGCTAGCTCTCGCTAATTCATGGGTATTTCACGAAACAACCATGAAACGATGAAATTCAACGAAATAACGTGTTTCTCGGTGAAAGAAGCTAAATATCTATGAAAACATCGAAATTCATCTAAATCTACGCTAAATAATGGATATTTCACAAAACATTGAACAAACGATGAAATTCAACGAAATAACGTGTTTCGCGTTGAAAGTAGCTAGATATCTATTAAAACATCGAAATGAAGCTAATACTCAGATAAATAATGGTTATTTCACGAAACATTCATGAAACGACGATATTCGACGAAATAACGAGTTTCGTGTTAAAAGTAGATTGATATCTATGAAAACATTGAAATTATGTTAAATCTCCGCAAAATCAAGGTTATTTCACGAAACATTCATGAAACGATGAAATACATCGTAATAACGAGTTTCGCGGAGAAGGTAGCTTGATATCTATGAAAATATTGAAATTTAGGTAAATCACCAGTAAATCATGGATAATTCACAAAACATTCATCAATCGATGAAATTATGCGAAATAACGTGTTTCGTGTTAAAAGTAGCTAGATATCTAAGAAAATATTGAAATTGTGCTAAATCTCCGCAAAATCATGGTAATTTCACGAAACATTCATGAAACAATGAAATTCAACGAAAAAACGTGTTTCGCAGTTAAAGTAGCTATATATCTATGAAAACATCGAAATTATGCCAAATCTTCGCTAAACCATGGTTATTTCACGAAACATTCAACAAACTATGAAATTCGAAATAATAACGTGTTTCGCGTTATAAGTAGCTAGATATCTACGAAAACATCGAAATTAAGTTAGATCTCGCTAAATCATGGGTATTTCCCGAAACATTCATGAAACAATGAAATCCAACGAAATCACGTTTTTCGCAGAGAAAGTAGCTTGTTATCTATGAAAACATCGAAACTTAAGCTAAATCTCCGCAAAATCAATGTTATTTCACGACACATTCATGAAACGATGAAATTCATCGAAATAACGTGTTTCGCGGTGAAAGTAGCTTGATGTCTATGAAATCATTGAAATTAAGGTAAATCTCCAGTAAATCATGGATATTTCACAAAACATTCATCAATCGATGAAATTCTGCGAAATAACGTGTTTCGCGTTAAAAGTAGCTAGATATCTATGAAAACATTGAAATTATGCTAAATCTCCGCAAAATCAAGGTTATTTCACAAAACATTCATCAAATGATGAAATTCAACAAAATAACGTGTTTCGCGTTGGAAGTAGCTAGATATGTATGAAAACATCGAAATTAGGGCAAAACTCCGCTAAATCATGGTAACTTCACGAAACATTCATGAAACTATGAAATTCAACGAAAAAACGTGTTTCGCAGTAAAAGTAGCGATATATCTATGAAAATTTCAAAATTGAACTTAATCTTCGCTAAATCATGATAATTTCACGAAACATTCATCAAATGTGAAATTCGACGAAATAACGTATTTGGCGTTCAAAGTAGCTAGATATCTATGAAAACATTGCAATTAAGTTAAATCACCGCAAAATCAAGGTTATTTCACGAAAAATTCATGAAACGATGAAATTCATCGAAATAACGTGATTCGCGGTGAAAGTAGATTGATAACTATGAAAATATTGAAACTTATGTAAATCTCCAGTAAATCATGGATATTACCCAAAACATTCATCAATCAATGAAATTCTGCGAAATAACGTGTTTCGCGTTAAAAGTAGCTAGATATCTATGAAAACATCGTAACTAAGCTAAATCTCCGCTAAATCAAGGTTATTTTACGAAACATTCATCAAACGATGATATTCCACGAAATAACGTGTTTCGCGTTGAAAGTAGCTAGATATCTATGATAACATTGAAATTAAGCTAAATCTCGGCAAAATCAAGGTTATTTCACGAAACATTCATAAAACGATAAAATTCAACGAAATGACGTGTTTCCCGGTGAAAGTAGCTAGATATCAATGAAAATATCGAAATTAAGCTAGATATCGCTAAATGATGGGTGTTTCACGAAACATTCATGAAACAATGAAATCCAACGAAATAACGTGTTTAGCGGTGAAAGTAGCTTGTTATCTATGCAAACATCGAAACTAAGCTAAATCAAGGTTATATCACGAACCATTCATGAAACGACGAAATGCGACGGAATAACGTGTTTCGCGTTAAAAGTAGCTAGATAACTATGAAAACATTGAAATTATGTAAATCTGCGCTAAATCATGGATATTTCACAAAACATTCATCCAACGATGAAATTCAACGAAATTACGTGTCGCGCGTTGAAAGTAGCTAGATATTTAGGAAAACGTAGAAATTAAGCTAAATCTCCGCTAAATCAAGGTTATTTCACGAAACATTCATCAAAGGATGAAATTCGACGAAATAACGTGTACATCGTTAAAACTAGCTATATATCTATGATAACATCAAAATTAAGCTAGATCTCGCTAATTCATGGGTATTTCACGAAACAACCATGAAACGATGAAATTCAACGAAATAACGTGTTTCGCGGTGAAAGTAGTTAGATATCTATGAAAACATCGAAATTAAGCTAAAACTCCGCTAAATCATGGTTATTTCACAAAACATTGATCAATCGATGAAATTCAACGAAATAAAGTGTTTCGCGTTGAAAGTAGCTAGATATCTATGAAAACATTGAAATTAAGCTAAATCTGCGCAAAATCAAGGTTATTTTACGAAACATTCATGAAACGATAAAATTCAACGATATAACGTGTTTCTCGGTGAAAGAAGCTAAATATCTATGAAAACATCGAAATTCATCTAAATCTACGCTAAATAATGGATATTTCACAAAACATTGAACAAACGATGAAATTCAACGAAATAACGTGTTTCGCGTTGAAAGTAGCTAGATATCTATTAAAACATCGAAATGAAGCTAATACTCAGATAAATAATGGTTATTTCACGAAACATTCATGAAACGACGATATTCGACGAAATAACGAGTTTCGTGTTAAAAGTAGATTGATATCTATGAAAACATTGAAATTATGTTAAATCTCCGCAAAATCAAGGTTATTTCACGAAACATTCATGAAACGATGAAATACATCGTAATAACGAGTTTCGCGGAGAAGGTAGCTTGATATCTATGAAAATATTGAAATTTAGGTAAATCACCAGTAAATCATGGATAATTCACAAAACATTCATCAATCGATGAAATTATGCGAAATAACGTGTTTCGTGTTAAAAGTAGCTAGATATCTAAGAAAATATTGAAATTGTGCTAAATCTCCGCAAAATCATGGTAATTTCACGAAACATTCATGAAACCATGAAATTCATCGAAAAAACGTGTTTCGCAGTAAAAGTAGCGATATATCTATGAAAATTTCGAAATTAAACTTAATCTTCGCTAAATCATGATTATTTCACGAAACGTTCATCAAATGTGAAATTCGACGAAATAACGTATTTCGCGTTGAAAGTAGTTAGATATCAGTGAAAATATTGCAATTAGGTTAAATCACCGCAAAATCAGGGTTATTTCACGAAACATTCATGAAACGATGAAATTCATCGAAATAACGTGTTTCGCGGTGAAAGTAGCTTGATATCTATGAAAATATTGAAACTTATGTAAATCTCCAGTAATTCATGGATATTAAACAAAACATTCATCAATCGATGAAATTCTGCGAAATAACGTGTTTCGCGTTAAAGGTAGCTAGATATCTATGAAAACATCGAAACTAAGCTAAATCTCCGCTAAATCAAGGTTATTTTACGAAACATTCTTCAAACGATGAAATTCGACGAAATAACGTGTTTCGCGTTGTAAGTAGCCAGATATCTATGATAAAATTGAAATTAAGCTAAATCTCGGCAAAATCACGGTTATTTCACGAAACATTCATTAAACGATAAAATTCAACGAAATGACGTGTTTCCTGGTGAAAGTAGCTAGATATCAATGAAAATATCGAAATTAAGCTAGATCTCGCTAAATGATGAGTGTTTCACGAAACATTCATAAACAATGAAATCCAAAGAAATAACGTGTTTCGCGGTGAAAGTAGCTTGTTAACTATGAAAACGTCGAAAATAAGCTAAATCTCCGCTAAATCAAGGTTATTTAACGAAACATTCATCAAACGATGAAATTCGCCGACAAAACGTGTTTCGCGTTGAAAGTAGCTGGATAACTATGAAAACATTGAAATTAAGCTAAATCTCCGCAAAATCAATGTTATTTAACGACACATCATGAAACGATGAAACTGAACGAAGAAACAATGAAATCCAACGAAATAACGTGTTTCGCCGTGAAAGAAGCTAGATATCTATGAAAACATCGAAATTCAGCTAAATCCTCGCTAAATCATGGATATTTCACAAAACATTGATCAAACGATGAAATTCAACGAAATAACGTGTTTCGCGTTGAAAGTAGCTAGATATCTATTAAACATCGAAATTAAGCTAATACTCCGATAAATAATGGTTATTTCACGAAACATTCATGAAACGACGAAATTCGACGAAATAACGTGTTTCGTGTTAGAAGGAGCTAGATATCCATGAAAACATTGCAATTAAGTTAAATCTCCGCAAAATCAAGGTTATTTCACGAAACATTCATGAATCGATGAAATTCATCGAAATAACGTGTTTCGCGGTGAAAGTAGCTTGATATCTATGAAAATATTGAAATTTATGTAAATCTCCAGTAAATCATGGATATTACACAAAACATTCATCAATTGATGAAATTCTGCGAAATAACGTGTTTCGCGTTAAAAGTAGCTAGATATCTATGAAAACATCGAAACTAAGCTAAATCTCAGCTAAATCTAGGTTATTTTACGAAACATTCATCAAACGATGAAATTCGACGAAATAACGTGTTTCGCGTAGAAAGAAGCTAGATATCTATGATAACATTGAAATTAAGCTAAATCTCGGCAAAATCAAGGTTATTTCACGAAACATTCATTAAACGATAAAATTCAACGAAATGACGTGTTTCCCGGTGAAAGTAGCTAGATATCTATGAAAACATCGAAATTAAGCTAAATCTCAGCTACATCATGGTTATTTAACGAAACTTTTATGAAACGATGAAATTCAACGAAAAAACGTGTTTCGCGGTGAAAGCAGCTTGTTATTTATGGAAACATTGAAATTAAGCTAAATCCTCGAAAAATCAAGGTTATTTCACGAAACATTCAACAAACTATGAAATTCGAAATAATAACGTGTTTCGCGTTATAAGTAGCTAGATATCTATGAAAACATCGAAATTAAGCTAGATCTCGCTAAATCATGGGTATTTCCCGAAACATTCATGAAACAATGAAATCCAACGAAATCACGTTTTTCGCAGAGAAAGTAGCTTGTTATCTATGAAAACATCGAAACTTAATCTAAATCTCCGCAAAATCAATGTTATTTCACGACACATTCATGAAACGATGAAATTCATCGAAATAACGTGTTTCGCGGTGAAAGTAGCTTGATGTATATGAAATCATCGAAATTCAGCTAAATCTACGTTAAATCATGGATATTTCACAAAACATTGTACAAACGATGAAATTCAACGAAATAACGTGTTTCCCGTTGAAAGTAGCTAGATATTTATTAAAACATCGAAATTAAGCTAATACTCAGATATATCATGGTTATTTCACGAAACATTCATGAAACGACGAAATTCGACGAAATAACGTGTTTCGTGTTAAAAGTAGATAGATATCTATGAAAACATTGAAATTATGTTAAATCTCCGCAAAATCAAGGATATTTCACGAAACATTCATGAAACGATGAAATTCATCGTAATAACGATTTTCGCGGTGAAGGTAGCTTGATATCTATGAAAATATTGAAATCTAGGTAAATCACCAGTCAATCATGGATATTTCACAAAACATTCAGCAAACGATGAAATTCTGCGAAATAACGTGTTTCGCGTTAAAAGTAGCCAGATATCTATGAAAACATTGAAATTATGCTAAATCTCCGCAAAATCAAGGTTATTTCACAAAACAATCATCAAACGATGAAATTCGACGAAATAACGTGTTTCGCGTTTTAAGAAGCTAGATATATATGAAAACATTGAAATTATGCTAAATCTATGCAAAATCAAGGTTATTTCACGAAACACTCATGAAACGATGAAATTCAACGAAATAACGTATTTCGCGGTGAAAGTAGCTAGATATATATGAAAACATCCAAATTATGCTAAATCTCCTCTAATTCATGGATATTTCTCAAAACATTCATGAAACGATGAAATTCGCCGAAATAACGTGTTTCTCGTTGAAAGTAGCTAGATATCTATGAAAACATTGAAATTAAGTTAAATCTCCGCAAAATCAATGTTATTTAACGACACATTCATGAAACGATGAAATTGAACGAAATTATATGTTTCTTGGTAAAACTAGCTAGATATCTATGAAAACATTGAAATTAGGCTAAATCTCCGCAAATTCAAGATTATTTGACGAAACATTCATGGAACGATGAAATTCATCGAAATAACGTGTTTCGCGGTGAAAGGAGCTTGATATGATGAAAACATTGAAATTAAGGTAAATCTCCAGTAAATCATGGATATTTCACAAAACATTCAGCAAACGATGAAATTCTGCGAAATAACGTGTTTCGCGTTAAAAGTAGCTAGATATCTATGAAAACATTGAAATTATGCTAAATCTCCGAAAATCAAGGTTATTTCACAAAACATTTATCAAACGATGAAATTCAACGTAATAACGTGTTTCGCGGTGAAAGTAGCTAGATATCTATGAAAACATCGAAATTTTGCTAAAACTCCGCTAAATCATGGTTATTTCACGAAACATTCATGAAACAATGAAATTCAACGAAAAAACGTGTTTCGCAGTTAAAGTAGCTATATATCTATGAAAACATCGAAATTATGCCAAATCTTCGCTAAACCATGGTTATTTCACGAAACATTCAACAAACTATGAAATTCGAAATAATAA
The DNA here is from genome assembly GCA_032399595.1 of Tetragonula carbonaria. Classification (NCBI taxonomy): domain Eukaryota; kingdom Metazoa; phylum Arthropoda; class Insecta; order Hymenoptera; family Apidae; genus Tetragonula; species Tetragonula carbonaria. Next base: position 17,151,410 of record JAUCRC010000007.1, read on the forward strand.
CGTGTTTCGCGTTATAAGTAGCTAGATATCTATGAAAACATCGAAATTAAGCTAGATCTCGCTAAATCATGGGTATTTCCCGAAACATTCATGAAACAATGAAATCCAACGAAATCACGTTTTTCGCAGAGAAAGTAGCTTGTTATCTATGAAAACATCGAAACTTAAGCTAAATCTCCGCAAAATCAATGTTATTTCACGACACATTCATGAAACGATGAAATTCATCGAAATAACGTGTTTCGCGGTGAAAGTAGCTTGATGTCTATGAAATCATTGAAATTAAGGTAAATCTCCAGTAAATCATGGATATTTCACAAAACATTCATCAATCGATGAAATTCTGCGAAATAACGTGTTTCGCGTTAAAAGTAGCTAGATATCTATGAAAACATTGAAATTATGCTAAATCTCCGCAAAATCAAGGTTATTTCACAAAACATTCATCAAATGATGAAATTCAACAAAATAACGTGTTTCGCGTTGGAAGTAGCTAGATATGTATGAAAACATCGAAATTAGGCCAAAACTCCGCTAAATCATGGTAACTTCACGAAACATTCATGAAACTATGAAATTCAACGAAAAAACGTGTTTCGCAGTAAAAGTAGCGATATATCTATGAAAATTTCAAAATTGAACTTAATCTTCGCTAAATCATGATAATTTCACGAAACATTCATCAAATGTGAAATTCGACGAAATAACGTATTTGGCGTTGAAAGTAGCTAGATATCTATGAAAACATTGCAATTAAGTTAAATCAGCGCAAAATCAAGGTTATTTCACGAAAAATTCATGAAACGATGAAATTCATCGAAATAACGTGATTCGCGGTGAAAGTAGATTGATAACTATGAAAATATTGAAACTTATGTAAATCTCCAGTAAATCATGGATATTACCCAAAACATTCATCAATCAATGAAATTCTGCGAAATAACGTGTTTCGCGTTAAAAGTAGCTAGATATCTATGAAAACATCGTAACTAAGCTAAATCTCCGCTAAATCAAGGTTATTTTACGAAACATTCATCAAACGATGAAATTCCACGAAATAACGTGTTTCGCGTTGAAAGTAGCTAGATATCTATGATAACATTGAAATTAAGCTAAATCTCGGCAAAATCAAGGTTATTTCACGAAACATTCATAAAACGATAAAATTCAACGAAAAAACGTGTTTCGCAGTTAAAGTAGCTATATATCTAGAAAACATCGAAATTATGCCAAATCTTCGCTAAACCATGGTTATTTCACGAAACATTGAACAAACTATGAAATTCGAAATAATAACGTGTTTCGCGTTATAAGTAGCTAGATATCTATGAAAACATCGAAATTAAGCTAGATCTCGCTAAATCATGGGTATTTCCCGAAACATTCATGAAACAATGAAATCCAACGAAATCACGTTTTTCGCAGAGAAAGTAGCTTGTTATCTATGAAAACATCGAAACTTAATCTAAATCTCCGCAAAATCAATGTTATTTCACGACACATTCATGAAACGATGAAATTCATCGAAATAACGTGTTTCGCGGTGAAAGTAGCTTGATGTCTATGAAATCATTGAAATTAAGGTAAATCTCCAGTAAATCATGGATATTTCACAAAACATTCATCAATCGATGAAATTCTGCGAAATAACGTGTTTCGCGTTAAAAGTAGCTAGATATCTATGAAAACATTGAAATTATGCTAAATCTCCGCAAAATCAAGGTTATTTCACAAAACATTCATCAAATGATGAAATTCAACAAAATAACGTGTTTCGCGTTGGAAGTAGCTAGATATGTATGAAAACATCGAAATTAGGCCAAAACTCCGCTAAATCATGGTAACTTCACGAAACATTCATGAAACTATGAAATTCAACGAAAAAACGTGTTTCGCAGTAAAAGTAGCGATATATCTATGAAAATTTCAAAATTGAACTTAATCTTCGCTAAATCATGATAATTTCACGAAACATTCATCAAATGTGAAATTCGACGAAATAACGTATTTGGCGTTGAAAGTAGCTAGATATCTATGAAAACATTGCAATTAAGTTAAATCACCGCAAAATCAAGGTTATTTCACGAAAAATTCATGAAACGATGAAATTCATCGAAATAACGTGATTCGCGGTGAAAGTAGATTGATAACTATGAAAATATTGAAACTTATGTAAATCTCCAGTAAATCATGGATATTACCCAAAACATTCATCAATCAATGAAATTCTGCGAAATAACGTGTTTCGCGTTAAAAGTAGCTAGATATCTATGAAAACATCGTAACTAAGCTAAATCTCCGCTAAATCAAGGTTATTTTACGAAACATTCATCAAACGATGAAATTCCACGAAATAACGTGTTTCGCGTTGAAAGTAGCTAGATATCTATGATAACATTGAAATTAAGCTAAATCTCGGCAAAATCAAGGTTATTTCACGAAACATTCATAAAACGATAAAATTCAACGAAATGACGTGTTTCCCGGTGAAAGTAGCTAGATATCAATGAAAATATCGAAATTAAGCTAGATATCGCTAAATGATGGGTGTTTCACGAAACATTCATGAAACAATGAAATCCAACGAAATAACGTGTTTAGCGGTGAAAGTAGCTTGTTATCTATGCAAACATCGAAACTAAGCTAAATCTCCGCTAAATCAAGGTTATATCACGAACCATTCATGAAACGACGAAATGCGACGGAATAACGTGTTTCGCGTTAAAAGTAGCTAGATAACTATGAAAACATTGAAATTATGTAAATCTGCGCTAAATCATGGTTATTTCACAAAACATTCATCCAACGATGAAATTCAACGAAATTACGTGTCTCGCGTTGAAAGTAGCTAGATATTTAGGAAAACGTAGAAATTAAGCTAAATCTCCGCTAAATCAAGGTTATTTCACGAAACATTCATCAAAGGATGAAATTCGACGAAATAACGTGTACATCGTTAGAACTAGCTATATATCTATGATAACATCAAAATTAAGCTAGATCTCGCTAATTCATGGGTATTTCACGAAACAACCATGAAACGATGAAATTCAACGAAATAACGTGTATCGCGGTGAAAGTAGTTAGAGATCTATGAAAACATCGAAATTAAGCTAAAACTCCGCTAAATCATGGTTATTTCAGAAAACATTGATCAATCGATGAAATTCAACGAAATAAAGTGTTTCGCGTTGAAAGTAGCTAGATATCTATGAAAACATTGAAATTAAGCTAAATCAGCGCAAAATCAAGGTTATTTTACGAAACATTCATGAAACGATAAAATTCAACGATATAACGTGTTTCTCGGTGAAAGAAGCTAGATATCTATGAAAACATCGAAATTCATCTAAATCTACGCTAAATAATGGATATTTCACAAAACATTGAACAAACGATGAAATTCAACGAAATAACGTGTTTCGCGTTGAAAGTAGCTAGATATCTATTAAAACATCGAAATGAAGCTAATACTCAGATAAATAATGGTTATTTCACGAAACATTCATGAAACGACGATATTCGACGAAATAACGAGTTTCGTGTTAAAAGTAGATTGATATCTATGAAAACATTGAAATTATGTTAAATCTCCGCAAAATCAAGGTTATTTCACGAAACATTCATGAAACGATGAAATACATCGTAATAACGAGTTTCGCGGAGAAGGTAGCTTGATATCTATGAAAATATTGAAATTTAGGTAAATCACCAGTAAATCATGGATAATTCACAAAACATTCATCAATCGATGAAATTATGCGAAATAACGTGTTTCGTGTTAAAAGTAGCTAGATATCTAAGAAAATATTGAAATTGTGCTAAATCTCCGCAAAATCATGGTAATTTCACGAAACATTCATGAAACCATGAAATTCATCGAAAAAACGTGTTTCGCAGTAAAAGTAGCGATATATCTATGAAAATTTCGAAATTAAACTTAATCTTCGCTAAATCATGATTATTTCACGAAACGTTCATCAAATGTGAAATTCGACGAAATAACGTATTTCGCGTTGAAAGTAGTTAGATATCAGTGAAAATATTGCAATTAGGTTAAATCACCGCAAAATCAGGGTTATTTCACGAAACATTCATGAAACGATGAAATTCATCGAAATAACGTGTTTCGCGGTGAAAGTAGCTTGATATCTATGAAAATATTGAAACTTATGTAAATCTCCAGTAAATCATGGATATTAAACAAAACATTCATAAATCGATGAAATTCTGCGAAATAACGTGTTTCGCGTTAAAAGTAGCTAGATATCTATGAAAACATCGAAACTAAGCTAAATCTCCGCTAAATCAAGGTTATTTTACGAAACATTCTTCAAACGATGAAATTCGACGAAATAACGTGTTTCGCGTTGTAAGTAGCCAGATATCTATGATAAAATTGAAATTAAGCTAAATCTCGGCAAAATCAAGGTTATTTCACGAAACATTCATTAAACGATAAAATTCAACGAAATGACGTGTTTCCTGGTGAAAGTAGCTAGATATCAATGAAAATATCGAAATTAAGCTAGATCTCGCTAAATGATGAGTGTTTCACGAAACATTCATGAAAACAATGAAATCCAAAGAAATAACGTGTTTCGCGGTGAAAGTAGCTTGTTATCTATGATAACGTCGAAACTAAGCTAAATCTCCGCTAAATCAAGGTTATTTAACGAAACATTCATCAAACGATGAAATTCGCCGACAAAACGTGTTTCGCGTTGAAAGTAGCTGGATAACTATGAAAACATTGAAATTAAGCTAAATCTCCGCAAAATCAATGTTATTTAACGACACATCATGAAACGATGAAACTGAACGAAATTATGTGTTACGCGGTAAAACTAGCTAGATATCTATGAAAACATTGAAATTAAGCTAAATCTCCGCAAATTGAAGGTCATTTGACGCAACATTCATGGAACGATGAAATTCATCGAAATAACGTGTTTCGCGGTGAAAGGAGCTTGATATGATGAAAACATTGTAATTAAGGTAAATCTCCAGTAAATCATGGATATTTCACAAAACATTCAGCAAACGATGAAATTCTGCGAATTAACGTGTTTCGCGTTAAAAGTAGCTAGATATCTATGAAAACATCGAAACTAAGCTAAATCTCCGCTAAATCAAGGTTATTTTACGAAACATTCATCAAACGATGAAATTCGACGAAATAACGTGTTTCGCGATGTAAGTAGCTAGATATCTATGATAACATTGATATTAAGCTTAATCTCGGCAAAATCAAGGTTATTTCAAGAAACATTCATTAAACGATAAAATTCAACGAAATGACGTGTTTCCCGGTGAAAGTAGCTAGATATCAATGAAAATATCGAAATTAAGCTAGATCTCGCTAAATGATGGGTGTTTCACGAAACATTCATGAAACAATGAAATCCAACGAAATAACGTGTTTCGCGGTGAAAGTAGCTTGTTATCTATGAAAACATCGAAACTAAGCTAAATCTCCGCTAAATCCATGTTATTTCACGAAACATTCATCAAACGATGAAATTCGCCGACAAAACGTGTTTCGCGTTGAAAGTAGCTAGATAACTATGAAAACATTGAAATTAAGCTAAATCTCCGCAAAATCAATGTTATTTAACGACACATTCATGAAACGAAGAAATTGAACGAAATTATGTGTTTCGCGGCAAAACTAGCTAGATATCTATGAAAACATTGAAATTAAGCTAAATCTCCGCAAATTCAAGGTCATTTGACGAAACATTCATGGAACGATGAAATTCATCGAAATAACGTGTTTCGCGGTGACAGGAGCTTGATATGATGAAAACATTGAAATTAAGGTAAATCTCCAGTAAATAATGGATATTTCACAAAAATTCAGCAAACGAAGAAATTCTGCGAAATAACGTGTTTCGCGTTAAAAGTAGCTAGATATCTATGAAATCTTCGAAATTAAGCAAAATCTCCGCTATATCATGGTTATTTCACGAAACTTTCATGAAACGTTGAAATTCAACGAAATAACGAGTTTCTCGGTGAAAGATGCTAGATATCTCTGAAAACATCGAAATTATGCTAAATCTCCGCTAAATAATGATTATTTCACGAAACAATCATGAAACGATGAAATTCAACGAAATAACGTGTTTCGCGGTGAAAGTAGCTAGATATCTATGTAAGCATCCAAATTGGGCTAACTCTCCGCTAAATCATGGTTATTTTACGAAACTTTCATGAAACGACGATATTCAACGAAATAACTTGTTTCGCGGTGCAAGTAGCTAGATATCTATGAAAACATCGAAATTATGCTTAAACACCGCTAAATCATGGTTATTTCACGAAACATTCATGAAACAATGAAATTCAACGAAAAAACGTGTTTCGCAGTAGAAGTAGCTCTTTATCTATGAAAACATCGAAACTAAGCTAAATCTCCGCTAAATCAAGGTTATTTTACGAAACATTCATCAAACGATGAAATTCGACGAAATAACGTGTTTCGCGTTGTAAGTAGCCAGATTTCTATGATAAAATTGAAATTAAGCTAAATCTCGGCAAAATCAAGGTTATTTCACGAAACATTCATTAAGCGATAAAATTCAACGAAATGACGTGTTTCCTGGTGAAAGTAGCTAGACATCAATGAAAATATCGAAATTAAGCTAGATCTCGCTAAATGATGAGCGTTTCACGAAACATTCATGAAACAATGAAATCCAAAGAAATAACGTGTTTCGCGGTGAAAGCAGCTTGTTATCTATGAAAACGTCGAAACTAAGCTAAATCTCCGCTAAATCAAGGTTATTTAACGAAACATTCATCAAACGATGAAATTCGCCGACAAAACGTGTTTCGCGTTGAAAGTAGCTGGATAACTATGAAAACATTGAAATTAAGCTAAATTTCCGCAAAATCAATGTTATTTGACGACACATCATGAAACGATGAAACTGAACGAAATTATGTGTTACGCGGTAAAACTAGCTAGATATCTATGAAAACATTGAAATTAAGCTAAATCTCCGCAAATTCAAGGTCATTTGACGTAACATTCATGGAACGATGAAATTCATCGAAATAACGTGTTTTGCGGTGAAAGGAGCTTGATATGATGAAAACATTGTAATTAAGGTAAATCTCCAGTAAATCATGGATATTTCACAAAACATTCAGCAAACGATGAAATTCTGCGAAATAACGTGTTTCGCGTTAAAAGTAGCTAGATATCTATAAAAACATCGAAACTAAGCTAAATCTCCGCTAAATCAAGGTTATTTTACGAAACATTCATCAAACGATGAAATTCGACGAAATAACGTGTTTCGCGATGTAAGTAGCTAGATATCTATGATAACATTGAAATTAAGCTAAATCTCGGCAAAATCAAGGTTATTTCAAGAAACATTCATTAAACGATAAAATTCAACGAAATGACGTGTTTCCCGGTGAAAGTAGCTAGATATCAATGAAAATATCGAAATTAAGCTAGATATCGCTAAATGATGGGTGTTTCACGAAACATTCATGAAACAATGAAATCCAACGAAATAACGTGTTTCGCGGTGAAAGAAGCTAGATATCTATGAAAACATCGAAATTCAGCTAAATCCTCGCTAAATCATGGATATTTCACAAAACATTGATCAAACGATGAAATTCAACGAAATAACGTGTTTCGCGTTGAAAGTAGCTAGATATCTATTAAACATCGAAATTAAGCTAATACTCCGATAAATAATGGTTATTTCACGAAACATTCATGAAACGACGAAATTCGACGAAATAACGTGTTTCGTGTTAAAAGTAGCTAGATATCCATGAAAACATTGCAATTAAGTTAAATCTCCGCAAAATCAAGGTTATTTCACGAAACATTCATGAATCGATGAAATTCATCGAAATAACGTGTTTCGCGGTGAAAGTAGCTTGATATCTATGAAAATATTGAAATTTATGTAAATCTCCAGTAAATCATGGATATTACACAAAACATTCATCAATTGATGAAATTCTGCGAAATAACGTGTTTCGCGTTAAAAGTAGCTAGATATCAATGAAAACATCGAAACTAAGCTAAATCTCAGCTAAATCTAGGTTATTTTACGAAACATTCATCAAACGATGAAATTCGACGAAATAACGTGTTTCGCGTAGAAAGAAGCTAGATATCTATGATAACATTGAAATTAAGCTAAATCTCGGCAAAATCAAGGTTATTTCACGAAACATTCATTAAACGATAAAATTCAACGAAATGACGTGTTTCCCGGTGAAAGTAGCTAGATATCTATGAAAACATCGAAATTAAGCTAAATCTCAGCTACATCATGGTTATTTAACGAAACTTTTATGAAACGATGAAATTCAACGAAAAAACGTGTTTCGCGGTGAAAGCAGCTTGTTATTTATGGAAACATTGAAATTAAGCTAAATCCTCGAAAAATCAAGGTTATTTCACGAAACATTCATGAAACGATGAAATTCATCGAAATAACGTGTTTCGCGGTGAAAGGAGCTTGATATGATGAAAACATTGAAATTAAGGTAAATCTCCAGTAAATCATGGATATTTCACAAAACATTCAGCAAACGATGAAATTCTGCGAAATAACGTGTTTCGCGTTAAAAGTAGCTAGATATCTATGAAAACATTGAAATTATGCTAAATCTCCGAAAATCAAGGTTATTTCACAAAACATTCATCAAACGATGAAATTCAACGTAATAACGTGTTTCGCGGTGTAAGTAGCTAGATATCTATGAAAACATCGAAATTTTGGAAAACTCCGCTAAATCATGGTTATTTCACGAAACATTCATGAAAGAATGAAATTCAACGAAAAAACGTGTTTCGCAGTTAAAGTAGCTATATATCTATGAAAACATCGAAATTATGCCAAATCTTCGCTAAACCATGGTTATTTCACGAAACATTCAACAAACTATGAAATTCGAAATAATAACGTGTTTCGCGTTATAAGTAGCTAGATATCTATGAAAACATCGAAATTAAGCTAGATCTCGCTAAATCATGGGTATTTCTCGAAACATTCATGAAACAATGAAATCCAACGAAATCACGTTTTTCGCAGAGAAAGTAGCTTGTTATCTATGAAAACATCGAAACTTAATCTAAATCTCCGCAAAATCAATGTTATTTCACGACACATTCATGAAACGATGAAATTCATCGAAATAACGTGTTTCGCGGTGAAAGTAGCTTGATGTATATGAAATCATCGAAATTCAGCTAAATCTACGTTAAATCATGGATATTTCACAAAACATTGTACAAACGATGAAATTCAACGAAATAACGTGTTTCCCGTTGAAAGTAGCTAGATATTTATTAAAACATCGAAATTAAGCTAATACTCAGATATATCATGGTTATTTCACGAAACATTCATGAAACGACGAAATTCGACGAAATAACGTGTTTCGTGTTAAAAGTAGATAGATATCTATGAAAACATTGAAATTATGTTAAATCTCCGCAAAATCAAGGATATTTCACGAAACATTCATGAAACGATGAAATTCATCGTAATAACGATTTTCGCGGTGAAGGTAGCTTGATATCTATGAAAATATTGAAATCTAGGTAAATCACCAGTCAATCATGGATATTTCACAAAACATTCAGCAAACGATGAAATTCTGCGAAATAACGTGTTTCGCGTTAAAAGTAGCCAGATATCTATGAAAACATTGAAATTATGCTAAATCTCCGCAAAATCAAGGTTATTTCACAAAACAATCATCAAACGATGAAATTCGACGAAATAACGTGTTTCGCGTTTTAAGAAGCTAGATATATATGAAAACATTGAAATTATGCTAAATCTATGCAAAATCAAGGTTATTTCACGAAACACTCATGAAACGATGAAATTCAACGAAATAACGTATTTCGCGGTGAAAGTAGCTAGATATATATGAAAACATCCAAATTATGCTAAATCTCCTCTAATTCATGGATATTTCTCAAAACATTCATGAAACGATGAAATTCGCCGAAATAACGTGTTTCTCGTTGAAAGTAGCTAGATATCTATGAAAACATTGAAATTAAGTTAAATCTCCGCAAAATCAATGTTATTTAACGACACATTCATGAAACGATGAAATTGAACGAAATTATATGTTTCTTGGTAAAACTAGCTAGATATCTATGAAAACATTGAAATTAGGCTAAATCTCCGCAAATTCAAGATTATTTGACGAAACATTCATGGAACGATGAAATTCATCGAAATAACGTGTTTCGCGGTGAAAGGAGCTTGATATGATGAAAACATTGAAATTAAGGTAAATCTCCAGTAAATCATGGATATTTCACAAAACATTCAGCAAACGATGAAATTCTGCGAAATAACGTGTTTCGCGTTAAAAGTAGCTAGATATCTATGAAAACATTGAAATTATGCTAAATCTCCGAAAATCAAGGTTATTTCACAAAACATTCATCAAACGATGAAATTCAACGTAATATCGTGTTTCGCGGTGAAAGTAGCTAGATATCTATGAAAACATCGAAATTTTGCTAAAACTCCGCTAAATCATGGTTATTTCACGAAACATTCATGAAACAATGAAATTCAACGAAAAAACGTGTTTCGCAGTTAAAGTAGCTATATATCTATGAAAACATCGAAATTATGCCAAATCTTCGCTAAACCATGGTTATTTCACGAAACATTCAACAAACTATGAAATTCGAAATAATAACGTGTTTCGCGTTATAAGTAGCTAGATATCTATGAAAACATCGAAATTAAGCTAGATCTCGCTAAATCATGGGTATTTCCCGAAACATTCATGAAACAATGAAATCCAACGAAATCACGTTTTTCGCAGAGAAAGTAGCTTGTTATCTATGAAAACATCGAAACTTAATCTAAATCTCCGCAAAATAAATGTTATTTAACGACACATTCATGAAACGATGAAATTGAACGAAATTATATGTTTCTTGGTAAAACTACCAAGATATCTATGAAAACATTGAAATTAGGCTAAATCTCCGCAAATTCAAGATTATTTGACGAAACATTCATGGAACGATGAAATTCATCGAAATAACGTGTTTCGCGGTGAAAGGAGCTTGATATGATGAAAACATTGAAATTAAGGTAAATCTCCAGTAAATCATGGATATTTCACAAAACATTCAGCAAACGATGAAATTCTGCGAAATAACGTGTTTCGCGTTAAAAGTAGCTAGATATCTATGAAAACATTGAAATTATGCTAAATCTCCGAAAATCAAGGTTATTTCACAAAACATTCATCAAACGATGAAATTCAACGTAATAACGTGTTTCGCGGTGAAAGTAGCTAGATATCTATGAAAACATCGAAATTTTGCTAAAACTCCGCTAAATCATGGTTATTTCACGAAACATTCATGAAACAATGAAATTCAACGAAAAAACGTGTTTCGCAGTTAAAGTAGCTATATATCTATGAAAACATCGAAATTATGCCAAATCTTCGCTAAACCATGGTTATTTCACGAAACATTCAACAAACTATGAAATTCGAAATAATAACGTGTTTCGCGTTATAAGTAGCTAGATATCTATGAAAACATCGAAATTAAGCTAGATCTCGCTAAATCATGGGTATTTCCCGAAACATTCATGAAACAATGAAATCCAACGAAATCACGTTTTTCGCAGAGAAAGTAGCTTGTTATCTATGAAAACATCGAAACTTAATCTAAATCTCCGCAAAATCAATGTTATTTCACGACACATTCATGAAACGATGAAATTCATCGAAATAACGTGTTTCGCGGTGAAAGTAGCTTGATGTCTATGAAATCATTGAAATTAAGGTAAATCTCCAGTAAATCATGGATATTTCACAAAACATTCATCAATCGATGAAATTCTGCGAAATAACGTGTTTCGCGTTAAAAGTAGCTAGATATCTATGAAAACATTGAAATTATGCTAAATCTCCGCAAAATCAAGGTTATTTCACAAAACATTCATCAAATGATGAAATTCAACAAAATAACGTGTTTCGCGTTGGAAGTAGCTAGATATGTATGAAAACATCGAAATTAGGCCAAAACTCCGCTAAATCATGGTAACTTCACGAAACATTCATGAAACTATGAAATTCAACGAAAAAACGTGTTTCGCAGTAAAAGTAGCGATATATCTATGAAAATTTCAAAATTGAACTTAATCTTCGCTAAATCATGATAATTTCACGAAACATTCATCAAATGTGAAATTCGACGAAATAACGTATTTGGCGTTGAAAGTAGCTAGATATCTATGAAAACATTGCAATTAAGTTAAATCACCGCAAAATCAAGGTTATTTCACGAAAAATTCATAAAACGATAAAATTCAACGAAATGACGTGTTTGCCGGTGAAAGTAGCTAGATATCAATGAAAATATCGAAATTAAGCTAGATATCGATAAATGATGGGTGTTTCACGAAACATTCATGAAACAATGAAATCCAACGAAATAACGTGTTTAGCGGTGAAAGTAGCTTGTTATCTATGCAAACATCGAAACTAAGCTAAATCTCCGCTAAATCAAGGTTATATCACGAACCATTCATGAAACGACGAAATGCGACGGAATAACGTGTTTCGCGTTAAAAGTAGCTAGATAACTATGAAAACATTGAAATTATGTAAATCTGCGCTAAATCATGGATATTTCACAAAACATTCATCCAACGATGAAATTCAACGAAATTACGTGTCTCGCGTTGAAAGTAGCTAGGTATTTAGGAAAACGTAGAAATTAAGCTAAATCTTCGCTAAATCAAGGTTATTTCACGAAACATTCATCAAAGGATGAAATTCGACGAAATAACGTGTACATCGTTAAAACTAGCTATATATCTATGATAACATCAAAATTAAGCTAGATCTCGCTAATTCATGGGTATTTCACGAAACAACCATGAAACGATGAAATTCAACGAAAAAACGTGTTTCGCGTTAAAAGTAGCTAGATATCTATGAAAACATGGAAATTATGCTAAAACTCCGCTAAATCATGGTTATTACACGTATCATTTTGAAACGACGAAATTCATCAGAACAATGTGTTTCGCTGTGAAAGTAGCTAGATATCTATGAAAACATCGAAATTAAGCTAAAACTCCGGTAAATCATGGTTATTTCAAGAAACATTCATGATACGATGAAATTCAACGAAATAATGTGTTTTTCGGTGAAAGTAGCTAGATATATATGAAAACATCGAAATTAATCTAAATCTCCGCTAATTCAAGGTTACTTCACGAAAAATTCAGGGAACGATGAAATTCAACGAAATAACGTGTTTCGCGGTGAAAGTAACTAGTTATCTATGAAACATTGTAATTAAGGTAAATCTCCAGTAAATCAAAGTTATTTCACCAATCATTCTTCAAACGTTGATTCGACGAAATATCTTGTTTCGCGTTAAAAGTAGCTAGATATCTATGAAAACATGAAAATTAAGCTAAAACTCCGCTAAATCATGGTTATTTAACGAAACATTCATGAAACGACGATATTCAACGGAAAAACGTGTTTCGCGGTGAAAAACGATGAAATTCAACGAAATAACGTGTTTCGCGTGGAAAGTAGATACATAAATATGAAAACATCGAAATTAAGCTAAAACTCCGCTAAATCATTGTTATTTCACGTAACATTCGTCAAACGATGAAATTCGACGAAATAACGTGTTTCGCGTAAAATGTAGCTAGATATCTATGAAAACATTGAAATTAAGCTATACCTCCGCCAAATCAAGTTTATTCCACGAAACATTCATGAAACGATGAAATTCAACGAAATAACGTGTTGCGCGTGGAAAGTAGCTAGTTATCTATTAAAACATCAAAATTAAGGGATAATACACTTAGGTCAGAGGCTTTTTCACGAATCCTTCATAAAACGCTGATATTCATCGAAATGAGGTTTTTCGTAGAGAAAGTAGGAAGATATCAAACAAAGCATCAAAATTAAGCGTTATCTCACACATTTCGAAGGCTTTTTCACGAATCTTTCATAATAGGATGAAATTCACCGTATTAATTTGTATCGCAGTGAAAGTAGCGAGATATTTATGAAATATCAAAATTAAGCGATATCTCTCATTGGTCGAAGGCTTTTTCACGAATCCTTCATAAGACGCTGAAATTCATCGAAATAACGTGTTTCGTAATGAAAGTAGCGAGATATCTATGAAAACATCAAAATTTAGTGATATCTTACATAGGTCAAAGGCTTTTTCGCGAGTCTCTCATAAAACGCTGAAATTCATCGAAATAACGTGTTTGGCAATGAAAGTAGCGAGATATATATGAAAACATCAAATTAAGCGATATCTCACATAGGTCAAAGGCTTTTTCACGAATCCTTCATAAAACGATGGAATTCTTCGAAATAACGTGCTTCGGAGTGAAAGTAGCGAATCATCTATGAAAACATCAAAATTAAGCGGTATCTCGAATAGGTCAAAGGCTTTTTCACGAATCCTTCATAAAACTATGATATTCATTGAAATAACGTGTTTCGCAGTGAGAGTAGCGAGATATCTATGTAATCATCAAAATTAGGCGATATCTCACTTCAGGCAATGGCTTTTTCACGAATCCTCCATAAAGCCCGAAAATTCATCGAAATAACGTGTTTCGCAGTGAAAGGAGCGAGATATCAATGAAAACATCAAAATTAAGTGTTATCTTACTTAGGTCAAATGATTTTCCACGAATACTTCGTAGCAATTTGAAGTTAATCGAATTAACGTGTTTCGCAGTGCATGTTCCGAGATATCTATGAAAACATCAATATTAAGCGATATCACACTTAGTTCAAAGGTTTTTGAAGTTTCTTTCATTAAACGCTCAAATTCATCGAAATAATGTGATTCGCAGGTAAAGCGAGAGATATCTATGAAAACACAAAATTACGCTATATCTCACATAGGTCAAAGGCTTTTTCACAAATCAATTATAAATCGTTGAAATTCGTCGAAATAACGTGTTTCGCATTGAAAGTAGCTATATATTTACGAAATCGTCAAAATTAGACGATAACTCGGTTAGTTCAAAGCCTTTTTCATACATCCTTCATTAAGCGATGAAATTCATCAAAATAACGTGATTCGCAGTGAAAGTAGCGAGATATTTATGCAAACAGCAAAATTATAGAAATATTCATCAAAATATCTCAGTTAGATCAGTGGCTTCTTATAGTATCCTTCATAAAACGCTGGAACTCATCGAAATAGCGTGTTTCGCAGAGAAAGTAGCGAGATATCAATGAAAATATCAAAATTTAACGATATCTCACTTAAGTCAAAGGTTTTTTCTCGAATCCTTAATAAAACGCTGAAATATCATCGAACTATCGTGTTTCGAAGTGAAAGTAGCGAGATATCTATGAAAACATCAAAATTAAGCGATATCTCACTTATGTCAAAGGCATTTTCACGAAATCTTAATAAAATCCTAAAGTTCACCGAACTAACGTGTCTCGCAGTGAAAGGAGCACGATATCTATGAAAACATCAAAATTTACCTATATCTCACTTAGGTCAAAGGCTTTTCCACGAATCCTTCATAAAACACTAAAATTCATCGATATAACGTATTTCGCAGTGTAAGTAGCAAGATATCTATGAAAACATGAAAATTAAACGATTTCTCACAGGTAAAAGGCTTTTTCACGAATCCTTCATAAATTCATCGAAATAACGTGTTTCGCAGATAGAGTGGCGAGATATCTATGATAACACAAAAGTGAGCAATATCTCGCCTAGATCATGATTATTACACGAATCCTTCATGAAACGACGGAATTCAGAGGTATGATTTAATTTCGCATTGAAAGGTGCGAAAAATCTATATGGAAATAAAAAGTCAGCTAAATCTCACCTAGATCATGGTTATTTCTAGAATCCTACAAGAAACTATGAAATTCATCGAAACAACGTGTTTGGCAGAGAAAGTAGTGAGATACCTATGAAAACATCAAAATTATGTTAAATATCACTTAGGTCGGGGTTGCCTCTCGAATCCTTCATAAAACGATAAAATTCTGCGACGTAACGTGTTTCGCAATGAAAGTAGCGAGATATATATGAAAACATCAAAATTAAGCTAAATATAACCTAAATCATTGTTATTTCACGAATGATTCATGAAACCATGAAATTCAACGAAATTACGTGTATAGCAGTGGAAATAGCAAGATATCTATGAAAACATCGAAAATAAGCTAAATATCACTTAGGGCAAAGGCTTTTACCGAATCCTTAATGAATCGATGAAATTCAACGGAATTACGTGTTTCGCACTGAAAGTAGCGTGATATTTATGAATACATCGAAATTAAGTTAAATCTCTTCTAACTCATGGTTATTACACGAAACCTTCAGGTATCAACGACATACAGCGAAGTACCGTGATTCGCTGTAGTAGTAGCGAGATATCTACGAAAACATCAAAATTAATCTAAATCTCATCTAAATCATGTGTTTTCACGTATCATTCATGAAACGAAGTAAATCAACGAAATAACGTATATCGCAGTGAAAATAGCGTGATATCTATGAAAACATTTTAATTATGTGAAATCTCATATTTATTATTGTTATATCACGAAACCTACATGAAACGATGAAATTTAGCGAAATGGATAACTCGCTGTGTAAGTAGAAAGATAATAACAATGCCATCAAAGTTAAGTGAAATATCGTCTAAATCATGGTTATTTCACAAAACATACATAAAGCGAAGAAATTAATCGAAATATCGTATTTCCCTGTGAAAGTAGCAAGTAATGTATGAATCTCTCAATATTAAGTGGAATCTCATGTAAATCAGTGTTGTTTCACAATACTCTAAGGAAACGAACAAATTCAACGAAATAGCGTGTTACGCTGTGAAGTTGCCATATATGTATAAACCTATTAAGATTAAGTGAAATCTCTTTCAAGTCATGGTTATTTCACGAAACTTTCGTGAAACGATGAAATTCAATGGAATATCGTGTTTCGCTGTGAAAGTAGCAATGTATGTATGTATCTATCAAAATTAAGATACAACTCATCTAAATCATGGTAATTTCACGAAACCATCATCTAATGGTGAAATACAACGAAATACCGTTTTTCGCTGAGAAAGCAGCAAAATAACATTGAATGAATCAAAATTAAGTGAAATTTCATCTATAACATGGTTATTTCACGATACTCTCTCGAAAGGATCTAATTGAACAAAATATTGAGTTTCGCTCTGAAAGTTGCAATATATGTATGAATCAATCCAGAATAGGATAAATCTCATCTAGATAATGGTAATTTCACCAAACTTTCATGAAAAAATGAAATTCATCGAAATAAAGTGTTTCGCTGTGAAAATAGCGAGATTTTATAGAAACTATCTAAATATAATTAAAACACTAGGTATCATTGAAACTATCAAAATGCAGTTAAATCTCAACTAATTCATAGTTATTTTACATAACTAAGTTAAATCTCATTTAACTCATCGTTATATCACGAAAAATTTATGAAACGGTGAAATTCAACAAAATATCGTGCTTCTCTGTGAAAATAGCATGATAGCATTGAAAATAACTAATTTAAATTAAATCTCATCTAATACATGGTTATTTCACGAAACCATCATGAAACAATGAAGGTCAACGTATTATCGTGTTTCGCTGTGAAAGTAGCTGGATTGCAATGAAACAATCAAAATTAAGTTAAACCTCCTCTAAAACGTGGTTATACTGAGGGATACTTTGAATCGCCGTCCTGCGGGGAGTACTTCACGAAGGCGACCTGGCAGTTGGTCCGCATTAGTTACTTTCATACTTACATAACGATTCACTAACTTAATCACAAACACACTTGCTTCATTAATTACATGCTTAATTACATATCTTCTCAACTACTTGGTTACTTACATAATTACAAACCTACTTACGAACTATCATACGTACCTACTTACCTACTTACTTACATAACTTCCAAATTACTTTCTTAAATACCTGCTCAGTTGCATGACATCTCTCATATGTACATACTTTCTTACCAACCTACTCACTTAAAAACCGCGAATAAACTTACTTGCATTCTTACTAACTTCCTTACCTAGCTTCTTAATTACATATTTCCTCACTTACATAGTTAGTAACTCAATTACTTACTTACCTTCGTATTTACTTACGTACATATCTACCTACTTACTTACTTACTTACTTAGTTACTTCCTCAATTACTTCCACCCTTACTTACTTACTCAGTACTTACTAACTTACTTAATCACTTTCTTATTTACTTACTTATTTACTTACTTACTTACATACCTTACAAATTTCCTTCTAATTTACATACTTGCTTACTTACATAATAATGTACGTACACGAATAACATTTCATTAATTTTCTTACGTACTCACTTACATCCTTGCTTACTTACCTACTCTCTAACTTACTTACATACTTGCCTACTCACTTTCTTACCTACATACTCATATACTTAATTTTATACAAACTTACTTCCTTAGTAACTTACATAACTTCTCACCTGCGTACTTTCTTACATACTAATTTGCACAACTTCTCACAAACTTACCTAACAACATGCTAGCTACTTGCTTCCTTAATTACTTATTTGCTTACACACTTACATACTTACTGACTTACTTGCTCACATACAAAATCAATTACGTAATTACTTACTTACTTACTAACTTAACTACATATCTACTTACTCATTTACTTGCATAAGTAAATGCTTACTTACTTTCCAGCTTTCTGACTTACTCAATTTTTTACTTACCCGCTTACTTACATTGATACCTACATACATATTTACTGACTTACTTACGTACTTATATTCTTACATACTTACTTACTTATTTGCATACTTACCTACTTACTTAATAACTTACTCAGTCACTTACAGAGATACTCACTTACTTACTTAGTTACCTGCTTACTTACTTACTCACTTATTTACAGTGTTAGTCTCTTACTTGCTTTCTTACAGAGTTGCCGCTTACTTACTTACTTACTCATTTACTTACTTTCGTTCATTCTTACTTACTCAAATATATTCATACGTAAATACTTACCCGCTCGCTAACCTACTAACAGAGTTTCTCACTTACTTACTTACATACTTCCTTAATTACTGACATATTGAATCACTAACGTAATTGCTAACTTGCCTTCTTACTTACTCACGCATTTACTGGTTCACTTTCTTACATACTTACTTATATTCTCACTTACCTACTTACTCATTTACTTACTTACTCATTTCCTTACTAAGCTGCTTAGTTCCTTACATGCTTACTTACTTATTTATATACTTGCTTACTTACTTACTTACTTACTTACTTAAATACTAACCTACATACTTTCTTTCTTTCTTGCTTACATACTTACCCACTTACTTACATTCCCACTTGCCTGTTATAACACTTATAGTGTTACTTACTTACTCACTTACTTACTTACTTACTCAACTACTTATCTTTTTAGGGATTTGCTTACTCATTACATTCGTATTTACTTACTTGCAAACTTACAATCTTAATTCCTTACAGAGTTTGTCCTTCACATGGTAACTTAGTATCTCATTTGCTTTCTGACCTGCAGAGTTGCTCACATACTTTCTTACTTACTTAAGTACATACTTAGATACTTACTTACTCACAGAGTTACTCACGTATCAATTTTCGTACTTACTTACGTACTCACTCACTCATTTACATTCCTACAGAGTTTTTCGCTTACTTGCCTACACTCTTACTGAATTACCTACTTGCGGAATTGCACACTTACTTGATTACTTACTTAAATACATATTTTCTTACTTTCTGACTCACTTACCTATTCACTTACTTCGTTGCTTACATTCTTACTTACCAACCTAGACTCTCACACATATGCCTAATTACTTATTTCCTTTATTACGTACTCAATTCGAGAGTTACTAACTTAAATCCTTACCTCCGCACTTACATACTCACTTACTTACTTACTTCCTTAATTACTCACATAATTAGAGATAACTCACTTACTTACGTTTGTACTTAACTACATACACGCTCACCTACTTAATTGCTTACTGATCTACTCGCTTGCATGCTTACTTAATGACTTACAGAGTTACTCACATACTGACTTACTTACATAGTTACAAGCTTAGTTCCATTCTTACTTGCTTGCTTACTTACCTACTTTCTTACTTACCTACATACTGACATACTTGCTGATTCAGTTACATACTTACGTACTCAGTTACTTTCGTACTTACATGCCTAGTTACATACATATTTACCTACTTACTTCCTTAGTCCATTTCATATTCAAACATTCCTGCTCCTTTACTTACTTACTTACTGACTGACCTACATTCTTCATTAATTACTTACGTACCTTTTCACTTACTCACATTCTCACTTACTTCCTTAGAACTTTACAGACGTACTTACGTACTTCGTACCTACTTGCTCCCTTACTTGCTCGCTTACTTACTACCTTACTCACTTCCGTACTTACTCACATAGTTACATACTTACTTAGTTACTTACATTCATACGTATCTTCTGATATACTTACCAACTTACATGACTTCATGCTTGCTTACTTGCTGTATTACGTACTTCCTTACTTACTCACTTACTTAACTATTTGCTTGCTTGCTTGATTACATACTTATTCAATTAATTGCTCACATACTTACTCAGTTACTTACGGTGATATTCACCTACCTACTTACAATCTTGCTTGTCAACCTAATCACTTTCATGCAGAGTCATTCTCTTACTCAATTACTTTCCTACAGAACCACTTACTTAATTACTTTCTTACTCACTTGCTACTTACTTACCTACAGAGTTACTCACTTACATGTTTTCTGACATACTTACCTGCTTACATACTTAGCTTCATATTTACCTTCTTAATTACGTAAATATTTACTTATTTACTTTCTTACTTTCTGACTAACTTTCTTTCTTGCATACATTCTTGCTTACTTACTAACTTATTTACTTACTTGCTTGCTCACTTACTTACAAAGTCACGCAATTGCTCGTTTATTTATATTCTTACACAATCACCTACTTACTTACCTACTTACTCACTTGTTACTTACTTACTTACAAAGATACTCACTTATGTGCTTACTAACTTACTAACTTGCTTCCTTATTTAATTACATACATACCTAATTGCTTGGTTAATTACGTACTTAATTACTTACTTCATTACTTATATATTTACTCACCTACTGACTAACTTTCTTATTTAATTACTAACTTAGTTACTTAGTTACTCAATTACTTGCTTCCTTACTTACTTACTTACTTACTTAAATACATACGTACTTACTTACATACTTTCTTACTTACTTACATACTTAGTTACTTACTTACTTACATATTTACTTACTTAGTTATTTGCTTCTTTTCTTACTTGAAATGTTACTTACATACTTACTTATTTACTCACTTACTTTCTTTTTTGCAGGGTTACTCACATACATGCTTAGAAAGAAAATTACTTACTTCCTTACTTACTCAATGGCATACTTACCTTCTTACATATATAGTTACTAGCTTGCCCACTTCTCTATGGACTTACAGAGTCACTCGCTTACATGCTTCCTTAATTGCTTACTTAATTGCTCACTTAATTACTTACTTACAGAGCTACAAACTTACTTAATACTCACTCACGTGCTTAGTAACTTCAACTGTTACTCACTTACATATATGCTTACTCACTTGCTTACTTTCATAATTACTAACGTATTTTCTCATATGCTTACTTTCTTTAAAAATTACTCACTTCCTTGCTTCGTTGCATAATTACATACCTAATTACTTACCTACATACGGGCAAACTTACCAACTTACATAATTACTTGCACAATTTCGTACCTTGCTACTGACTTACTTAAATGCATACCTGCTTAATTACCTACTTACCATTTTACTTGCATATTGTCCTCATACTTACTTATATTCATACTAGCTTCCTTACCTATTTACTTACTTGCATACATACTTACTTAACTACTTTCTACTTCCACACTTGTTTACTTATATACTTTCTAACTTATTTGCAAACTTATTTACCTTCCATCTTAGACACTTTCTGTAATTCCACATATTCCTACTTGTATCCTTCCTTGCATAATTGCATACATTCATACTTACCCACTTACATGCTTACTTACTTACTAGAAAACTTGCATAATTACCTACTTACTTACTCACCTGCATACAATCTTATTTACCTACTTACTTACTTACCTGCATAATTGCTTATACACAACACACCTACTTTCCTTCACACTTGCCTACTTACCTCGTTACTTGCATTCATTTATGCATGCTTACTTAACTTTCTACTTACTCTCTTACTTGCATACTTGCATACTTGCCTAATTGCTTAAAGACTAGAATACTTACTTACTTACCTATTTAATTTCATTCCTGCTCACTTGCTTATTTACCTACTTACATACTTACATGCACACATGCATACTTGTATCCTTGCCTACTAACTTGCTTACTTGCAAACCTACTTACTCACTAACTTACTTACGTCCTCCCATACATACTTACTTACCTACTTACATACCTACATGCAAACTTACTTACTCAAATTCCGACTTACTTACTCGCTTACATCCGTACATACCTACTTGCTTACTTCCTTGCATAATTGAATACATTCATACTCATCTACTTACCTGCTTACTTACCTACTTGCATACTAGCTTACTTACCTACATGCACACTAGCTTACTTACCTACTTGCTTAATTACATTCTCACTTGCATACTTACAAACTTGCCAACTTAATTGCTTACTTCCATACCTGCTAACTCACCTACTTACTTGTGTACTTGCAAACTTGCTTACATTCCTACTTCCTTACCTACCTGCAAACTTGACTCCTTACCCACTTACCTACTTCCATTCGTACCTCCATACTTATCTACTTGCTTAGTTCCTTGACAGTTGCACACATTAATAATTATATCCTTACCTGCTTGCTTACTTGCATGCTAGCATACCTACATTCTTGCTTCGTGACTTGCGTAATTTCCTCCTTACATACTTACATACTTATTTCCATTCATTCACATACCGACTTACCTACTTAATCATATACTTGCACAATTTCCTACTTCCATACTTACTTGCATACTTCCTTAAATACCAACTTTCTTGCTTACTTGCATACATGCTTACTACCCTACTTGCATACTTACTTGCCTCCTTGCTTACATACATACTTACCTACTTCTTTACACATTTGCGTACTTATCTACTTAATTACGTACAAACATACTTGGGTACATACGTTCTCACTTACGTACACGCATACTTGCGTACCTACTTATTTACTTACTTGCATACATCCGTGCTTACCTACATAATTAAATGCATATTTGAGAAATCACTTCCTTACTTATTTACTTCCATGCTTGCGTACGCAACGATTTAATTCCTTAATTACATATATGCGGACCTACCTACATACTTACTTAAGTGAACACTTGCGTAATTATATAATTACATACTTACTTGCTTACTTACAATATGCTTACTTGCATACATGCTTACGTACATTCTGGATCAGTTACTTGGACGCTTACATACTTACCTACCTATCTCTTCTCTTCCTTACATGCAAACTTACTTACTTGCTTACTTACTTGAACATTTGCCTACTTACCTACTTACCTGCTTTCTTATTTATATGCATACTTACCTTCTTGCTAACTTACTTGCATACATGTATATTTAACTGCTCCATAACTTACATGCATACTTTAACACTTACCTGCTTCGCCATTACATACGTGCATACTTGCATACTTACCTAATACTTAATGACTTGCAATTTACATACTTACCTGCTTAACTACTTACTTAGTTACTTCAATATTTTCATACTTATCTACTTACTTACTTGCTAGCATACTTGCCTACTTCCCTGCCTACATACATACTTGCATGCTTGAGTAATTACTTTCTAACTTAGTTCCCTGCATACTTGCGTACTTAAGTACTGACTCGCGTAATTGCGTATTTGCGTACTCACCTATATTCTCGCTCACATTCCTAAAAGCCTACAAACCTACTTACTCGCTCACAAGGATACTAGAATATTCAACTAATTACTCGCTTATTTGCATCCTTTCTTACCTACCTACTTACTTACTTACTAGCATGCTTGCTTACTTACTGACATACTGCCTCTCATAACTACCTTCTTACTTACTCACTTACTTACATACTTACTGACTCACACACATACTAACTTACTTACTTGTTTTCTTGCTCTCTTATATACTCTTACATACTACTCTTGCTAGCTTACTTACTTGCGTGCTTGCTTGCTCGCCTACTTGCCTACTTACTTTCGTGCTTTCTTCCTCACCAATTTGTTTGTATGCTTCCGTGCTTGCTTCCTAACCTACTTGCTTGTTTACCTCCGTGCTTGATTGCTCACCTAATTACTTACTTAATTGCGTATTTGGGTACTTGCCTACTTGCTCAATTACTTGCATACTTCCTTACTCACCTACTTGTACCCTATCTGACTCACCTACCTGCTCGCATACTTGCATACCTGCCGACTCAACTTCCACTCGCTTAGTTGCACACTTGCCGACTCACCTACCAACTCGCTTACATGCACACATGCCGAATCGCCAACAATCTCGCATAACTACGTACTTGCCTTCCCACCTACTTACTCGCTTAATTGCAAACCTGCCTGCTCACCTAATTACTCGCTTACTTGCATAGTTGCTTAACTAACTACTTGCCTACTTACTTACTTACTTACAAACCTGCTTACTATCCTACTATCTTACTTGCTAGCATACATTCATACTTTCATACTCACCTACTATCCTACTTACTTACTTACTTGCATACGTGCATGCTAACATATTTACTTTCTTACTTGCATACTTGCGTACTTACTTACCTACTTACTTACTTGCAATATTTGCGCACTTTCCTACTTTCTCAAATACTTGCATACTTCCTTAATTACCTTCTTACTTACTTGCTTGCTTACCTGCACGCTTGCTGACTGACATAACTGCTCGCATACTTGCATACATGCCTACTCACGTAATTGCTCGCTTACTTGCATATATGCTTCCTTATCTACTTACAAACTTGCTTTCGTACTTGTTTACATACTGAACTACTTACTTACCTACTTGCGTACGTGCATACTCACTCACTTGCTTCCTTATTTGCATATATGCATAATTCCTTACATGCTTACTTACTTGCATACTTGTATACTTGCATACTTGCATACTTACCTACTTGCTTACTAATTACATAGCTGCTTACTTAATTGCTTACATAACTACCTACCTAATTGCTTACTGACTTACTAAATTACTCACTTAATTACTTAATTAACTGCTTATATGCATACCTGTCTACCGTCATAATTGCCTACTTAATTACTTACCCTCATATTTCCTTACATGTTTACTTTCTTTCTTACTTACCTACTTACTCACTTACATAGTCACTTTCTTATTTACTTATTTAGATCCTTTCTTACTTTCATATTTAGTACTCTGCTTACTTACCTACTTACTTACTTATTTACTTACTTACTCATTTACTTACATAATTGCTTTCTTTCTTAGTTACTTGCTTAGTTAAATAGTTTCTTCGTTTCTTAGTTATTACCATGCATGCTGACTTACACAGTTGTGTACTTAATTGTATATTTATCTATTAACGTTCTTGGTTACTTACTTACTTACGTACGTAGTTCAGTACTTAATTACTTACTTAATATCTTACATACTTACGTTCGTACTTATTAATTTGTTAACTAACATGATAGTTACATATATATATATATATATATATATATATATATACGTCTACATTGCGCTAAATTTCATTGTTTCGTCGATGTTTTCGTGTTATAATCGTTAGATTCACTGAGATTTCTTCTAATCTTGCTAGTTTCATCCATGTGTTGCTGAATGTGGTAATACGTAGAATTTCGTCCTCTGTATGAAGTTTTCTTGAAATAATTGCATATTTCCGTAAGATATCTTCTAAGCTGTCTATGTTCGCATATATCGTGCTAATTCCACAATGAAACGTTGAATTTCACCGTGCCGAATCAGTTTTCTCGTGATATAATCAAATATTGCCCTGTGATTACGTCTATCGCATTATTTTCTAAAATCCTTGCTATTTGCACGACGAAACGTGATAATTCGATGAATTTCATCTTTCTGACTTTCCTTTAGTCATATATTCTTATATTTCACTAAGGTTTCGTGTAATACATATATTTTCATTGTTATCTTGCTATTTTCACGACGAGACGAAGAAATACGATGATTTTCGTTCTTTCAACGATGTTTTTGTTATATAATCGTAAATTTCGTTCAGATTTCTATTAGTCCTTCTAGTTTCATAAATATGTTGCTGATTTCAGAACAAAACGTGATAAATCGTTTCATTTCTTCGACGTTGTTTTCGTCAATATTCATATATTTCGCTGAGATACGTCTAATCATGTTATTTTCACAAATATCTTGCTGATTTCAAGACGAAACGTGATAATACGACGAACTTTCGACGTTTTTTTCTCTTGTAATTATAGTATATTTCGCTGAAATTTCGTCCATTCTATGTAGTATCATAGACATCTTGCTGCTTGCAAGACAAAACGTAATAATTCGATAAATTTCACCGATTCACTGATGTTTTCGTGAAATGGTCGTATATTTCCCTGAGATTTCGTCTGATCTATCCAATTTCTCAGATGTCGTGGTAATTTCTCGACGATACGTGATAATATGTTGAATTACATCGGTGCGGCGTTGTTTTCTTGGAATAATCGTATATTTCGCTAAGATTACGTCTAATAATTGTTATTGTCACAGATATCTTGCTAATTTCACGACGAAATGTGATGTTACGTTGAATTTCATCGTTTCGACGTTGTATTCGTAAAATAATCATATATTTCGCTGAGATTCCGACTAATTTTTATAGTTCCACCAATATCTTGCTAATTTTTTGATGCAATCGTTGTAATCTGCGAATTTTATAGTGTCGAAAACTTTTTTTGAAATAGTCGTTTATTTCTTTTGATATTTCGTCTTTTTTTGCTAGTATCAAACATATCATGCTAACGTCACGACAAAATGTGTTAATACGTTGCATTTTACAGTTTCGACGATGTTTTCGTGATACAATCATTTATTTTTCTATGATTTCGACTAATATTACCAGTTTCATATGTATCAAGCTAATTTTAGGAGTAAGTTACATAATACAATGAAGTTCAGGGTTTAGACGACGTTTTCTAGGCATAATCGTATATTTCGCTGGGGCTACGGTAATCCAGAATGTTTGATGGGTGTCTCAATAATTTCACTACGGAACGTTATAATACGTTCTATTTCATCGTTTTGACGATGTTTGCGAGAAATTTTCATATGTATATCACTGAGATTGCGCCTAATCTTGATAGATTCATATTTTCTTGCTAATAGCAGAAGCAAACGAGATAAACTGTTCAGTATCATAGTTTCGACGATGTTTTCGTGAAGTAATTGAATACTTCTCTGAGATTTCCAATAATCCTGTTACTTTAATAGATATCTTGCTAATTCCACGGCATAAAAATATAATACAATGAATTACATTGTATCAACATTGTTTTTTTTAAAATAATAGTATATTTCGTTTAGATATCATTAATCTTGCAAGTTCCAAAGGTTTCTTGAAATTTTCTCGGCGAAACGAGATAATAGGCTGAATTTTATCGTTTGGGCGATTTTCTTCAGAAATAATCTTATATTTCGATGAGATTCCCTCTAATCATGATAGTTTCATAGATGTCCCGCTAATTTGACGACGAAACGTGATAATACGGTGAATTTCATCGGTTCGATGTTGTTTTCCTGAAATAATCGTATATTTCCATTAGATAACTACTGACCTTTTTAGGTTCATAGGTATCATTCTAATTTCATAACCAAACTTGGAAATACGTTGAATTTCACATTTTCGACGACGTTTAAGTAAAATAATTTTATATTTCGCTGGTATGTCGAATAATCTATTTAGTTTCACAGACATCTTCTAATTTCACGACGATACGTTTTATAATGTTGAATATCAATTTACAATTCGTATAATCGTATAACTCGGTGAGATTTCGCCGAATCTTGATAATATCATAGATATATTGCTAATTCCCCGACGAAAAGTCTTAGAACGTGAATGTCATATTTCGACGACAATTTCGCGACGTAATGTAATACTTTGGATTTCATCGTGCTTCGTCTTGAAATTAGTATGATATCTATGAAACTCGGATGATCAGACGTAATCTCAGCGAAATATACCATTATTTATCGAAAACATCTTCGAAACGATGAAATTCAATTACTACCTCGTTCCGTAGTGAAGTTACAATTAATCTGTGAGACTAGCAAGATTAGAGTGATCTCAGAGAAATATACCACTATTTCTCGAAAGCATCGTCGAAACGTTGAAATTCAACGTATTATACCGTTTCGTCATTGAGTTAGACAGATGTCTGTAAAGATAGAATGATATGACGAAATCTCAGAGGTATATATCATCATAATGACATATCAAGAAAACATCGTCGAAATGATGAAATCCAACGCATTATCACGTTCCGCAGTGAAATAAACAAGAAACATATGTAACTCTTATGATTACAGAAATCACTGCGTAATATACGATTATGTCACGAAACCGTTGCCGAAACGGTGAAATACATCGTATTATAACGCTTAGGCGAGGAATTAGCATGATATCTATGAAACCAGCAAGATTAAAAGAAACATTTCCGAAATATACGATTATATCACGAATACAACTTCGAAACGATCAAATGCAACGTATTAACCCGTTTCGTCGTGAAACAAGCGAGATATCTATGAAAATAGTAAGATTAGTAGAGATCATAAAGAAATATACGATTAGCTAACGAAAACATCGTAAAAGCGATATAGTTCAAAGTTTTATCTCGTTTCGTCGTAAAACTAGCATGATATCAATGAAACTAAGAAAATTAGTGGTAGTGTTGCCGAAATAATCGATTGCTTCAAGAAAACTTCGAATCGGTGAAATTCATGGTATTATTCCGTTTCGTATTGAACTTATCAAGGTACATATGGAACAAGATTAACGTAATCTCAAAGAAATATTAGATTATTTCACCTAAACAATGTTGATACGATGAAATTCAACGTATTACAACGTTTAGTTATAAAATTAGCAAGATAACAATGAAAATAGCAAGATTAGGCGAAATCGCATTGAAATATACGACTATTTCACGGAAATGTCGTCGAAAGAAAAAAAATCCGCTTATTATCCTGTGTCATAGTGAAATGAACGAGATATCTATGAATGTAGCAAGATTAACGTAACGTCAGCGAAATATACGATTATTACACGAAACATCTTCGAATGCTAAAATTCAACGTATTATCATGTTCGTCGTGACATTAGCAAAATATCATTGAAATCAGAAAGGTTAGATGAAATTTCTGCGAAATATAGGAATATTTACGAGAACATCGTCGAAAAGATGAAATTAACGCACTAGCCTCGTTTCATAATGGAGTTAGAAAGATTACCGCATAACTGGAAACGTTAGACGATATCTCAGGGAAACATGTGATTATTTCAAGGAAACATCGTCGTACGTTGAAATTCAACATATTGCGACGTTTCGTCGTAAAGTTAGCAACATATCTACAAAACTGCCAATGTTATACAGAATCTCAGGGAAATTTACGATTATTTCACGAAAACAACGTCGAAACCATGAAATTCGATGTATTATCACGTTTCGTCTTGAAAATAGCAAGATAACTATGAAGCTATGATGATTAGACGAAATCTCACCGAAATAATTGATTACTTCACAAAACATCGTCGAATCAATACAATTCAACGAATTACCACGTGGTCCTGAAATAAGCAAGTTATGTATGAATATATCAAAGTTAGACGAAATGTCATAGAACGATACGATTATTTTAAGAAAACGCTGTTGAAAAGATAGAATTTTAACGTATATTAATTTGTTTCGTTATGGAATTAGCAAAATATATACATAATAAGAAGGATTAGACGAAATCTCAGCGAAACATAATATTATCACACAAAATCATCGTTGAATCAATAAAATTAAAGATATTATCACGTTTCGTAGTGAAACTCTCAAGATATCTATGAAACTACAAATATTATGCAAAATCTCAGCGAAATGTACAATTATTACATGAAAACATCGTCGGAACCATGAAATTCAAAGTTGTATCACGATTCGTCTTGAAATTAACAAGATATGTATGATTCCAGCAAGATCAGAAATCTCAGGGAAATAAGCGATTAAATGACGAAAACATCGTGGAAACAGTATAATTCCACACGTTATCACGTTGGAAATTTGCCAGATGTCACTGTAACTAGAAAGATTATAAGAAATCACAACGAAATATACGATTATTTCACGAAAACATCGTAGAAACGATGAAATTCAGCATATAAACACTGTTCGTGGTGAAATTTTTCAGATAGCTCTGAAACCAGAAAGATTATACGAAATCTCAGAGAAATACACGATTAATTCACGAATACATTGCCGAACATTGAAATTCGATGTACCACAACGTTTCGTCGTGATATTAGTGATATCCATGAAAAAGCATGATTAGGGATGATCGCAACGTTACAAACGGTTATTTTCAAAACATCGTCGAAATGATTAAATTCATCGTATTATCACGTAATAATTTCGTCATGAAATTAAAAAAATATTTACGAAACTAAGTAGATTAGACGCAATCACAGCCAAATAAACGATTATTTCAAGAAAACAACGTCGAATCGATGAAATTCAACGTACTATCTCGTTTCGCAGTGAAATTAGCAAGATATCGATAAAAATAGAAATATTAGAAGAAATCTTAACGAAATATACGATCAGTTCACGAAAACATCGTCGAAATCATGATATTCAACATATTTCGCCTCATGAGGAAATCAGGAAGAATATGAAAATAACAATACTAGATGAAATCTCTGCAAAATATACGACTATTTCTCGAAAACGCCGTCGAAATTGTGTAGTCAAACATATTATATCGTTTCATCGAAATTTGCTAGGTATATACGAAACTAAAAGGATCACGCGTAATCTCAGCGAAATGTAGAATTATCTAACGGAAACACAGTTGAAGCGATAAAATTCAGCGTACTATCTCGGTTCGACGTAAAATTAGCAAGATATTTATGAAACTCACAGGATTAGACGAAATATTAGAGAAATATTAAAATACTCAAATATTCCACAAAAACATCGTCAAAACGATTAAACTCTACGTATTATCACGTTTCGTCATGAAACTTACAAGACATCTATGAAGCTAGAATGATAAGACGAAATGCCAGCGAATAACAAGATTCTATCACGAAAACACCGCCGAAACGATGAAATTCAAACTATTATCCTGTTTCGTAAAGAAAACAAAACAATAACAATGAAACTAGCAAAGTTACACGAAATCTCACCGAATTATACGGTTATGTGATGGAAACGTCGTCAAAACAATGAAATTCAACGTATTATCAATTTTCGCCGTGAAATGAGCAAAATAACAGTGAAACTATTGAGATTAGACAAAATCTCAGGGAAACATACGGTTATTTGACGAAAACACAGTCGAAACTTCGAAATTCCACCTATTATCGTGTTTCGTAGAGAAAATAACAAAATAACTATGAAACTATCTAAGTTACACGAAATCTCTGCGAAATATACCGAAATATATGTCGAAAACATAGTTGAAACGGTAAAATTCAACATATTATCCCTTTTCGCAGTGACATTTCAAGATACCTATGCGACTAGCCGGATTAGACGAAATCGCCAAGAAATAAACGATTATTACACGAAAACGTCTGCGAAACAATGAAATTCAAAGTATTACATCGTTTCGTCGTACATAGATACATCAGCAACGTATCT
The DNA here is from genome assembly GCA_032399595.1 of Tetragonula carbonaria. NCBI lineage: Eukaryota > Metazoa > Arthropoda > Insecta > Hymenoptera > Apidae > Tetragonula > Tetragonula carbonaria. The sequence continues at coordinate 17,183,501 of JAUCRC010000007.1, forward strand.
ATGAAACTAGAAATACTTTACGAAATCTCAGCGAAATATATGATTATTCCAAGAAGACAACACCGAAACGTTGAAATTCAAAGTATTACTCCGTTTCATCGTGCAATTAATAAGATATCTACGAAACTACCAAGATTATTGGGAATCTCAGAGAAAAACGCAATTATTTCACGAATACATCTTCGAATCTATAAAGTTCAAAGTACTACCACGTTTAATCGTGAAATTGGCGTGTTATCTATGAAAATAGTAAGATTAGAAGAAATCCCATCGAAAAGTACGATTCTTTTCACGCAAACATCGTCTAAACGATGAAATTCAGTGCATTCTCAAGATTCGTCGTGAAATTAGTAAGATATCCATTAAACTAGCAAGATTAACCCTTTGAGCCCTATGACCGCATATTTGGGTTCTGACACAACTATTCAGTCTGGGCTATGAACGCATATGTGTGTTCTGACACAAACATTCTATCTAGGCTATGAACGCATACGTGGGTTCTGACACATCCATTCAGTCTGTGCCATGAACGCATATGTGGGTTCTCACATAACCATTGAGTCTGAGCTATGAACGCATATTTGTGATTGTGCAATCCTTTATCAGAGTTGTTCATTGGATTTTTGTGTGTATTTATTGCGACTTTGTTAACAAATTGTCAGTACCAAAGTCTTTTCGGATTATCAGTACAGCTACGTACCTATTTCTAGACATTTGTTCTTTGCTTCTTAGTAATTCATTTTAAATTACCCTAAATATTTCTAAATATAAGTTGGAATTCTTTACTAAAAGAGATAGTGATTGTTACGGCACGAAGTGGCAGTGTAATAATATTACCTAAAAACATCTGCCTAACTTTATTAGGGTCCGATATTCCGAGAAGTGCAACAATAATAACCTTGCGAAGCCTAGAAAGTACAACTTTTAATAGAAACAAAATTCTCGCAACCATAATCTAGACACAATGTTGATATACAGCACCCACATATAGTACCGTAATATGAGTTTCTACACATCATAAATCGTACCGTAATTTAAGTAACTTCATTAGCTTACTACCATTGCAGTTAGGATCTAGGTCTCCTCGGACTGTGTACCCGACTTATCTGATAGGGAAAGTCGGGTTCAATGAACAAGCTTGTACAAAGCACTATACGAGATATAAAAGCATTCGCTCGAAACGATTCCACAATCATTTTTCCTACAGTTCTCCACCAGTATCCTTGCTCATCAGTGCGATTCCTCACAGTGAACGCGAACAAGTGTTAACATAATCAAACTTCGTGACTTAGTCAATCACACACGTTAGTTGATCACGAGAAACTCCGCGAAGTGATAGCGACATGGATAGTGAACATAAATTTGAAACGGTTAAAATTAAAACTTATGAAAATAAAGGACGCTTTCGAATACCTAGCTCATCTTCGGAAGAGAACGTAGGGTTACAAGAAAATGTTAATTCGGCATCTAATGATACGCCAGAATACTATTCATGATCTAAGAAAAACTTTGTAACAAAATTATATAATTTTGATGAATCAAATTCAGGGATAAGGTTACACCTATCGAAAACATCCACTCCTTTAGATGCGTTGAAGATATTTTTCTCGGAAAAATTAATTGCTGGTATCTGCGAAAAAACAAATAATTTCCATAAAAATATAGCGCAAACTAAAGTACATGCAGTTCATTCGCTTGTAAATACCTGTACAGATACTTCACATTCGGAAATGTATTTATTTATTGCTATTACTATGCTAATGTCAAAAATGAAGAAAACATCTATAAGAGAATACTGATTTACTGATAAAGCTATGAAAACTGACATTTTTTTCAAAACTAATGAGCAGAGTTAGATATGAGTCATTACTAAAAATGTTGCATTTTAGTGATAGCGATAACATGAGTTCGCAAGATCCGTTGATAAAAATAAGACCGTCATTGAAATTTGAAACTCATTTTCTAAATCGTCTTATCCATATAAATATTTATGCATCGACGAAAGCATTTTACTGTATAAGGGAAGATTATTCTTCAAACAACACATTCCGTCAGAAAGGAGTAGATTTGGCACTAAATCAATTGTTACTTGCGATTGCGAAACCGGCTATATACCAATCATTTTAATATATTCCGGAAAAAATAATGATATCACTGAAGAAATAGCATCAATTGGACAATCTGGAAACATTGTTTTGACACTCCTGCAACCATACCTAGGAGAAGGTCATACTTATTATTGACAACTTGCAGTAAATAATTTATTGTTATTTTATTAAATCCGAACAAATTTAAACGTAATTTTTATCAAACAGAGATAATTCTACAAAAAAAAACTGATTTCAGCTACAATTGCGTCGTATAAGGGTTAAAAATTAATTTAAAAACGTATTAGTCGGTACTGCTATTGTATAGAAGAAGTTTATTCAAAGTATAAGCACTTGGGTGCTAATTACTATTAATTATTGATAAAATTAAAGTTTCGAAAATAATTTATTTTGTCTAATAAAATAATGAGTATGTTTTCAGTAATTCATTTCAACTTTTTTGTGGAATTAATTTTTATTTAACTTCAGATAGAAAAAAATCAAGAATAGAGGTGTATATATAAATACAAATTCCTTTTATTTCATTTCCCAAAATTTCACTAAAAAATATATGACTTTTTAAAAGTTAGGTTGTTTTTATATAGAGCATATCGTTTCTACAAATAGTGTCAAAAAATGCCGGCATTTGGTCAATGGCAGTGCAAATAATGCCGGACGGATATGTGTTAAGAAGTTTCCACGTAAACGGGGAAATTAAGCAAAGAATATTTTCTGCCAAGAATTATATTATTTTCATAATGCGTTATGATCACTTCTTTTTAATCACCATGACATAATTTTATATTATTTATTAAGCCTGAAGTCCGACAACGAAATAAACGAAAATGAACGATCATTTAATAACCGATCAGAACGTGTTGTAGTGAATCATCTATAACACGAAACTATTGCTATTGCTATTGTTACTGCTATTGCTATTGCTATTATTGTGAAATTGTGAAATTGTTATAATAAAGTGAATTAGTATATATATAAATATATTTTATGCATGGTAATATGTAGTGAATAAACTTTTCTTTAAAATATATAATAATGTATAGGTACTATGGAGATTATATAGGAAATATGAGGGATTAATATGGAATAGTATACTGTAATATACTATTATATATGTGAATATATGTATAACACACGCATATGAAATATAAATATAACGTATTGAATTATTTATGCTGAAAAATTAATAATTTAAAAGATATATTTGACTTTCATAAATTTTTTATGAAATTTATACATGAAAGGCAATAAATACGAGAATACTGTCCTTATTCTTCTTCATCATTCATATGACAGATTATATAAAATTAAAGTATTAAAATATCTCCTAAACTAATAGATCTTGGTCAAACATATGTCAATACATACTTATAAGGAATGGCCCGGCTGCATCGACTTACGTGAAAAAATTACGTAATTCCATTATTAAAGATTGCATTGACCTTCATATTATTTGTCATCTACCTAAAAATAAACTAACTGCACTAAATTACTGCTTTCTCAATACAGAACAAATTGTGTTTAAAACATCTTTCGAGAAACGAACAGTTATGAAAGTAATTGCATTTACATATTAAAATGAGATATTCTATGTAGGTGTGTAAATCATATTACATGAAAATTCTCAATGAATAAATAGAAAAAAAAACGATGGAAACAACTTAAAGAAATAGCTATTATGTCTGTTAACTATATATTTGAATTGACCTCTACGCGATGTGACTATTTCCTTCTGCTATCACTGCGCGACTTCATACATTTGTTAAAAATAATGGTAGAAATGCGAAATGATTTTTAAATGCATGTCCATATTTTGAATATAGTGAATCTACATAAAAAATACATAAAAATATATTTGCTTTTTGTCTCAATACAATAATGCCAGAAATTAAAGGTTTTCTAATGATATCAATAATTCCTTTGTGAATAGGTGCGCCAATGAATTATGAATGTCAACTTTGATTTTTAATTTTATAGTGGAACTCCACTCATTTTACGTAATAATAGCCTTTTATTTTAAAAAGACAAAAACAGCTATTTATCTGTCAAAAAATGAGCAGTTTAGGCACTTTATATACATACATACATATATATAAAATTTTCCTTCTTTCTTGATAGTGTAAGATAAAAATAAATTATACCAATCAAAGGGTATGAGCTAGAAATTGTGTCTAGGTCTTTTATTTTCCGGGCGACTGCTGTAAATCTTTAAAAATATCCAGACCAAGAAGTCACCTAATACCAAATTCTGCTTACAGTACCAAATCGAAACTTGGAATTTTGAATACATTTCATACATCACGAAACAACATACCAAATAAATTTATTCAAATATTCACAAGAGAAGAGAATTACAGTAATGTTGTATAAGTAGATCCTGGATGTTTATGCAAATGAGTATTTTTATAAGAAACAAATAAAGGAATGGAACCGAGACAAACATTCATGATTAAATTTCAGAAATATACATTTCATCTTGCACATTTTGCATTATATATATTTATATTTATATTTAAATGTATAATTACGTATGTTATTTGTCATAGAGACGGGTATTTCTTGCGAAACATCTACCTCACAATCAGTCCATCAGTCAACTATCGTATCTCTAATATATGTTATTACTAATAACAGTGATATCTTATCCGTATTAATCGTAAAACACATGAAAGCATGTTTCTATATATGCTTGTCGAATATAGTTCGTATTTCGGCTTCTGTTAAATTCAAATGCAACTGTGATTTTAAGAGTAGTGAAATTTTCGTGAGAATTTATTTGTACATATAGAATATGAAAGGAATGACACCTGTTGGTAATTATAAATAAAAATAGAACATAGAACTTATGACCACTGAGTGAAAAGCTTGAATGTAAAAACAAAGGAGTGAACGAATCGGAGAATCAGACTGCCATCATACTGCCCTGAGACAAGAGGTGTGCATGTACTATAAGGATTATATTCATTCATTGCGTTTTATATTAAACGCAGGAGAAGAAAAGTATCCATTACAGTAAATAATATTCGTCAAGTGTTGCGAAAAAGTTGTAATAAAAATTGTACGATATTAATATTATAAATTATTATAAGTACATTATAAGTACGGTAATATCATAATTACATAATCAAAAATATAGTAGTCATTATAAATATATTAATATTGTATTAGAAAATTATTAATATTATAATATAAAAGTTAGTAGCTATATTAATTTATATTAATTTAATATATAAATAAATAACTTTTTGTTTCGGTTTAACGGTCGATCTTTCCGCTTTGGGAACAAATTTGAGGGATTAATTTTCCTGTTTATACGCGTAAACGATTCCTCAGATTCGGACTTAAACCAAACAGTTCAGTAAAAGAAGTGGACCTTCCCAAAGGTCAGCAAACTTAAATCCTTTGGAATACTTTAATTATAAAAATATCGTGTACTAATCAGCGATTAATGACGTAGACGAACATCGGAAAATAGGAATGCGAGTGAAATTATTAGAACACGAAATTTTCGAAAAGATAAGAAATTCTTACGAATGCGAAGTTGTCAATCGTCTGGAAATGAATGGAGGACTACCTCCAGAAACAGGAGACTAAACTAATTTGACGTTGTTTCCGAACAATATGATATAAATATTCCCAAAGCGAGAAGTCGGCCGTTAAAACGAAATTAAAAAATTGTTCATAACTTTATAAATATTAACTTTTCGACCCATTTTTATTAGAACTTCTTTGTAATAAAATTTCTTTGAGAAATACTAGCTACAGTGGAATTTATCACCACCTATTTTTATCACCCTCTATATATGTCTTGTCATTTATTGCCACGAAAGTCTCCCTAAGTATGATACAATGTCTATTCATATACATCGTCTGTGATACTTTGATTTTACGTCTACTACTAACTGAAACTTTACGCATCTGCAACATATTATGAATTCTCTACATCGAACTTTCGTAGGGAATAGTTGCCCGTCTATCGAAATATATTCATTAGCTTCATCTATTTATGTCAAGGCATAATAGGATTGACTGTTCTTTATAAATTTGTCTCATGAAATTGATACATATTCATAAAGATAAGTATACGACGTAAAGAATTTCGAGATTAAAAGGCTTATAAGGAAAATTTGAATTTGGATATACTTTCATTAAATGGATGAAAGTCAGTATAAATGGTAGGGAAAAAATGTAAACAATTTCTGTAATTTTCCTTAAAATTCGAAATGCGTCGAAATGATGCGTCCTGTAAACCTAATGCTTCAGCTGAAAGTGAGAAGGAAAAAGTACCGTTGTCCATACTCGTAAAAGAAATTAATATTATATTACGGAAATAACTTTCTCATCTGCTTAATGCATGGCTTATACAGAAGTGCGGAAAAAATATTATTTTCATTTTCAATCGATAAGCATGTGAATTTCAATTTCCTTTTATAAAATATTAAAAAATAGCCCAGACTTTATCACCAGAAATTGAGATAATCAAAGAATCTTACTTAAATAGAATGTCAACGAAATTGACTTTTTTCATAAATGGTAAATTGAATAGCTCCAGAATTTGAGCAAAATTATTTATTTCAATAAAGTTAAACTTCATTTCATTCTTTCTATTTGAATCAGCAATCAAGACTGCACAAGATGATTTTCAATAAAATGTAACGTTTTAAAAGACTCATTTAATCACTCAGGCGTCTACGATATAAATATCACATTAACTGATTCGTTTGAAACGTACAAATAAACTGTACAAATTATTTAAAAAATTCCTGGTGATTTTAGGAAAGAAATTTAAAAAAATAACTAAGATTTTAGGAGGAAAATACTGGACTAATGACAGTAATAAAAACTTCAAATATTTTGAAAAACTAATTTACCAAAAAAAAAGGATATTTGTTATTGTGATTTTCATATCAATATACTGGATTAAATTTAAATGCGGATTTGTAACATCGTATGACGAAGACTGCAAATAAATTAATTTTCACGAATAAACGTTGTCAATTGACCATATTAAATGTTGTAAAAATGCTTGTAATTTATTGCAATTAAAATTATAATGTTCCAGAATGACTGCAAATTTTTTTCTTAGTATCTAAGGTTGTTCATTTTTCATTACATATTTCTCAAGCATAAATGCATATTCTTTGTGCATAGATTTACACACACTTTTCGCATATTTATCATGCATAAACATCTGATACATTTAGATACATCTAAGTAATTATGTAATATATACATGCATATACATACACAGATACATACATGTAGTAAAATAGTACAAATATTGGCCATTAGAAAACACTCGTGTAATTGTTACATCAAAAGTAAGTTCACATTAAATTCCTTGCAATATTCTGTAAAAACAAAGTAAATACATATTTACCTTAATATTGGAAATATTAGTAGTTATTAGTAGAATTCATGTAGTTCAAATATATTTTCTTCGTTTAATAAACATCATTCCCGATAATTAATTATTAAAGAATAAATAAAAATATATGAGAGCATCGTGTTGTAAAGCATTTCGCGAATTTTTGACCCAGACACAAGTTCATATACAAAATATCGAATAATTATGACGAAAGAAGAACAACGAACGATCCAAGTAAACACTAACGAAATTTCCAGACTGTCAAAAAGGAAGGTAAATCAATGCATTCATCGACTCTGAGATTGATTGTTTCGAAATAATTTTAACTAAAAAATGTTAATTAGCAAGAAAAGATACTTGCTGTAACACTAAATTAATAATCATATGTTTGAGTATTACATCAAAGATAAACTTGTCATAATGAAATTCAAGATTCCATAATATTTCTTAAGATTATCTTGATTCGGTTTGTAATAAATTACCTTTACAAATTTTTTAAATTGATCTCAATCACAGAAGCGGTATATATGAATAAACTTTGTATTTTATGGGACTTTGTGCCTCATAATGTATCTCGCTCTGAAATATATCAACGTAAAGAACGTACTTTACGCTTAAAGAACAATAAATTAGAAACTGCATCAAGTAAAATGATGATGAAGTTACAAATGCGCTAGAGCACAGACGAGGTATATGAATAGACCTCGCCACAAATATCTAATTAAAGACATATATTTACTTGATTAACTAACACAGACTGGACATCAAATGGGTTTCGTGTCTCAGGGTCTGAAATACCGAGACCAGGTAAAGAATCACTCGCTTTTAGAATCCTCTACGCTTCAAAAACGGTGTATTGGAGAATTAGGTCAAACAAAATGGTACAAATTGGTTCAAGAAAATGATATCCGTTATAGCATTGTCAATTTTATACATTCAGCACAGACGAGGTATAAATATTATACATATATCTCATTTGTGTCTTCAGATTCCGATGCAAGAAATCAGTATCTGAAGCTATTCCATTTTATATTATGCATCTGTATATACCACAAAGAGCTCTACCCGCGTTTAATATTTTTAATATTGAAGCATATTTTAAGTATATATTTATTTATACTTTATTGTTTTTCAAAGTACATTTTAACCGACTAAATTATCCCTGAAATAATTTTAACTGGCAGTTGGCGATTGACTACCATTATTAATTTAATATTAAATGGCCATCGATCGAAATAAAATTTCAAGGGGCGTTGTCACACACGTGAAACTCCAAAGATATAAAATTTAGGAACAAATTGAATATTTTATTGTGCCTACAAATTTTAGTAATTATTTATAAAGAACAAAGATTTTTTTCAACAATTATGATTTCGACATTAGGAATCATTTTGTTATTAATTCACAATGCCTAATGATCTATTTGAAATATATTTAAAAATACAAGTGTTACAACTGTTCAAATTTAATATAATTTTAAACAAAATTTTTGGACTGACAAATTATATCAAAATAGGAGCTTATATAATGCTAGTCAGAAAAGTAATGTTTTGCATGTGTGTGTATGTGTGTGTGTGTGTGTGTGTGCGTGTTATTATATGATAAGTAATGTTCATTTTTGTAGAAATATATACGCATACGTATATACACATATGCATAAATATGTAATAAATTATTGGAAAATTAATAATTATAAAATTTTATATAAAATTTCTCAAACAATCCCAAACACTAAGTAAAATATGAGATATTAATTGAAGGAGAGAAGTATCAATATTAGTATGAAAAATATTATAAGAAAACAACGGTAGAGAAAGTAACTATAAATATCGAATATACAGTAATTACCAAAAACTGTAAAAATTTATTTACCAGTTTCACTTGCTGATTTGTCACTTTCAAATTTTAAAAACGCAGTATCATGAAAAGTTCATTATTTCTGACTAAAATTTGAATTTTGCAACGTGCCGAAGATCTTTCATTCATAATTGAACAACTATGACTATTGGCTACAATTCAAAAATTCCGTTAATGTTTTTGTTTACGTTTACAACTTCACTTACAACTTGTTTACGATCACACTTCCGATTCGATTCGATTCATTCAAAGCTATGGATAATCTTAAAAAACAATTTTATTACAATTTCATTAACTGAACGAAATAATTAACAAATGTATTATGTAATTTAAAACTTGAAATTTAAAACTTCAAAAATGTAATCTAAAACTTATATTTTCAGAATTTCCTAGATGTAAATTATTTCTAATCTATATTTTCACCCAAGTACAAAAATCGCATTTATGCGAAAGAGATTTTATTTGTTACAGTACCATGCCTTAATGAACCAATTAGATTCTAGAAAATTTAATTACAAACGAACGCTAACAAAAGGTCATTTTTTCAAATGACAGTTAGAAGTGTTGAGGGAAAGTAAAGTAAGTTGTCAGTAAGTAAAGTAAATTAATTGAAAAGTAAGCTGAGATTATTCAGAAAATTCAGACAATAATTTCATAACAATGTCAAATAGTGTAAAGGTGTAGTTATGAAGGTGAGACCTTTAATCAAGCGAGAAACTGATGATAATTCACCGATACAATGGATAACAAACGACGAATTCCATTATTTCCACATGAAGAAAGCTTCTACTAAAAGAAACGTGGAGATGCCAGAGATTCTTTTTTTACGTGGAGGAAATATCTTAATAAAGGACCGACTAAAAAAGCCTCCAACGGCCGTCCCCCGCATCTTTTTTTCCCCTGAACAGGGAATCGAACCCTGGACCCTCAAGTTTAAGAGTCTCCGTGCTCTGCTGACTCAGCTATCCTCACCTCACACACAGTGCTTACTGTTTTCGTTAGAACAACGACGTTTGTTTGAAATTGTCAATATCTTGGGTATTTTTAATGTTTGTAGATGATATTTTTGATATGAATGCATTGTAAAACCAATTGTTAATACTACTGTAAATGGCTTAAACATATACCATGATTTGTAATGCAGAAGAGCTAGGAATTATACCACTTGCTGTAGAATGTATATTTCACGCTATTGCTAAAACTAATGGACGTGAATTTTTATTAAAGTTCATACATGTATATTTTTGTTAATAGAACATTATAGTCATATATACATAAAAATGTCTTATTTCTTATAGAGTATCCTATTTGGAAATTTACAATGAAAAAGTGAATGATCTTTTGAATAAAAATGGGACTGATTTAAAGTTACAAGAAAATACTACCGGGCAAGTAATACTGCACTGTAAAGAGGAGATTATATATATCCCAAAAAATGTGATAGCTATAATTAGAAGAGCCAACAAAAATAGACGTATCGGAAAAACGAATATGAATAAGCATTATAACAAGTGTCATACCATATTTAGAATTGTATGTTCAAATTAAATTTTACCATACATTACATATTATGTGCAAATATATCATTCTAATGTAAATTTTCTGTTAAGAAAATTGAAAGCAGAGAAGTTGGAGTAGGTACGAACACTCCAATTCAAGTATCACAACTAAATTTAGTACATCCTGATGGTTGTGATCGAGTCAAACAAACAGCAGCTACTGGAGAGAGGTTTAAAATAGGAAGACACATCAATTTATCTTTTTCGACTTTGAGTTTAGTTGTAAAGCAATTAAGTGAATCCAAAGAAAGTCAAAAATATGTTAATTTTCGTGATAGCAAGTTATCGAGATTGTTTCAAAATTCACTGAGTGGTAATGCTATGACAGCAATAAAATATGCTGTAAATCCTGTAAAACAACGATTTATAATATACAATTTCCGTTCAATAAGTTACTAATATTATTCATTGTCACTAATATTATTTATGTGTGACGTTGGTTAACGTGTCTATTAACGACACAGCTAACAGCATGAAACAGGAACAGAGCGTGCAGCCAAAAGAAAAAAAAATAAAAGAAAAACAGTCATGGGGATTGTCGACAGAAGTGAAAACTTAAAACTATGAAATAACAGTAGCTTTTTTTGAATTTTCAAATTAATTGTAGTATCAAAAATTAAAATTTCATAATTTGTAAATTAAAATTATTAACATTAGTCTGGTTTTCATATCTATCGGCACTTCGAGCAACAATTATATACATTTTTATATGGTTTGTTTATTAGTCAAGACATATGATGGGCTGCGCAAGCCCAGTACAAAATATAAATACAACTTAATTGAAATAATATTTAATATACATTACATTATTTATACATAGTGTTTGTATTTACATAAATTTCAATGAACTTAATTTTCAACATTATTTTCATTGTTTGCATCATTATCATCATTAAGTTCAACAATAATCATTTCATTATATTCTAAAAAGGATATAATACGCTTATGGTAACTGAAGTAAGAAACAAAAATGTTTGATTGGAATTTATGTAAATATCGTGTAAAAACCGCATCGATCGTCGTTTTATAATTTGTAGAACTGAGTTTTCGATCACTGGACATAGTCAGACCTAATGCTTCATTCAAAAATTCAATTAATGGTAGATTTTATCATCTGCAAAGTTAATATCGAAGTCTCCAGTTAATATCATAGGTACAACGTCAAATTTTTCGCCAAATTTTTTTCGAGCATTTCAGAACTCTCTTTAGTATAAATCATCAAATTTTCGAATAAAAATTGTTGTATCTGTCTGATGGATTTTCCAGGCGAAATATAAACGGCAACCATTACAATGTTTTGCCCATTTTCGGAATTGCAACGAGCAACGAATATTTCGCCTATATCAGAAACATTAACGCCAACCTCTCTAGTGAATTTGATATGTATGTCCATGGCATATATGAAGTGGCAATGTGTGATGTATCTTGTGTACTGTGATAAATAGCTGCTCTCGCCGCTGGAACTTCAGATCTCTTATAACTTATAACAAAATTGAAATTCGAAATATCAATCAGTTCTTCGTTTTTCATACGAGTTTCTGACCAAAGTAGAACATTTGACTTTTTTACGATAGCATCGTTTTTTAGATCAGCTGCATGCGCATGTAAACTTTGGCAATTAAATGAAAATATAGATAATCCATTCCTGTTAGAGTTGAATTCAAGGAAATTCGGTTTTGGTGACCGTTTGCAGTGTATTGTTTTGTAACCTTTTTAATTCTAACATTAGATCCTCTCGATGACTTGTTGATCTCTTTTGATGTTTATCTGCTTCTGATGCATTCAGAGGTTTTCCTGTTCTACCAATCAAAAATTTCCAGCTGTATTTCCCTAGTATTTTCTTGAGTAACCATAAATAAAGCTTGAATCCTCGTTACTCTTGTTAAAGCTATTAATATACTAATTCTCTAGGATGTTTGCAATCGTATTCATAAACAATAACATCATAAGTACCTCCCTGTCATTTGTGAATAGTCATTGCCAAAGCAGAAATAAGTGGAAAACGTTTTCGTTTCGCTATTATAGTTTTATTGTTATTAAGTGGTATGGATGATGTCTGAGGAGTAATTGGCACTAAGATTTTTTGATTTTGTTGCCCATTTTCGTCCACGTGATTTTGGAAATTTTATCCAAATTCTTATGATGTCACGATTCTCATCTCTCTCCATATGATACAATTTTCCTACAGTGCCATTTGATAATCCATCTGCAACGTCTATGTTATTAGTTATCATATAAGGTCAGTTAAGAACTAAAATTAATTCGTAAGGCAATCCACCAGTATCATCAGTTCTCATTTGATGCAACTTCTGCCTAACGAAAACATCCAATGCCAAAGATATTAATTTATTTTCTACACAGTTTAAAATGGAATGATTGTACTCATTTACCTCGGCGTTTGTAAATGTTAGTCTAATTCCTTCAGAACATACTAATTTAGTTTCTTCTTTTGTGATAAATCTTGATTCCATTACTTGTATTTATTCTTCCGTTAGAATATTTCCATTTCAAATCTTCGTTAAAATTTCGACAAACTGACTATCCTCTTGTCTCATTACTTGTTTCAAATTCAAATTTTTAAATTTTCGCCAAGTCGTGTTTCACCACTCATTCTCTTTTTAATTTGCTCGAAGATTGGCGTGGCCTTTACTGGAGGTAATTGTCGCAAATCCCCGATGAGTATAACAACTAATCCTCCAAAATCTTTCGTAAACAAGCCAGTAATTTGTTTCAGACGACTATCAATCTGTTCTAATAATTCAGCCGAAACCATGCTTACTTCATCAATAATAAGGACTTTAACAAATTTGAATAAAGGTCTATATTGATTAGCTTTTTCAATATTAAGTGGCATTAGCCTGGACAATGATATGCTTAATGCACTATGAACTGATGTCTTGAACCACCTATAGCTCTAGTAGCCTTTCCAGTTGATATACGCATTGAAAATGCCATCAGTATGTGAAAATCTATTGTACATTTCCATTATTCCTTTTATTACAAAAGTCTTTCCACTATCAGCTGGTCCAGTTAAATAGCACGAGCAATGGTTCTCGCATTGGTTCATCTGTAGATATCAGACGGTGCATTGTATGAAACAGAATTTCTCACTGTTCTTCATTGGCCCGGCGCATAAGATCATAAAAATCATCGTAAGACATTATGTTTTCTTTCTTTTTAGCTATAGTTCCAAGTTTATTCGACATTGCAAGTTGTAAATCATCATTTATCTCTGCATTCGGATCATTGTATAATTCTTGAAATGAGTATAGATCAGGAAGTCTACCAACAACATCTCTTATTTCTCCATTATCATCTGCAACTTCTTCGCGGCATAACTCCCGACAAATTTGTAATGTTCTTTCAATGTCTATGTTGGATTCAAACTCTTTTCTCTTCTGTAATATCAGATCTACATTTTCATCGTAATCTAATAAATTTCATTTCTTCAAGAATTTCTGCCTCCTCATCAAGAAATGGAACGTGCAGTTGCCAGTTCTCTCTTATATTCGTTGAAATCAGTAGCCATATCATAATTGCGATAACATATTACTCTCGGTTCATCTCGTTTGACATACTCTCCGTTGTTATTTTTGTAGTACTTGAAAACGAATTGCACGATAGAAATATTTTCTAAATTTTCAGGTCTTTTTTCATATTTGTCGAACCAATTTTCTTTCCATATACCTTTGCTTCATCTGTCATCTATCATCGTCCAAATCACTCAATTCCTTCATGGTCTTTTTTATTCTTTGTCTTTCAATTAGCCATACAGTCGGTAGATAGACAATAATGGTTGAACTTTTTGACATAGCTCTCTCAATAAATACCAGGCAGCTTCAAAAGATTGATACTAATATTTTTAGTGACTTCAAATATATCGAATTGTTTATCCATGATTTGAATTATTTTCCTTTGTAAATTGCTAACACCTCTATTCGTTTTATTGACGTATTCCACGATGTAAGCTGCGCACGAATACTCTTCTGTTATAAATTGAAAGCCTGTATTAGGTAACAATGTTCAATATAAATGGATTAAAAGGATTGTGCCATTTTTTATGAAATCGACGCTTCGGAAATCTATTGATTCCGGAGCGAATGATATTAACATGATCTAAATTTATATTATAATTTCCATAAAATGTTTCGAAATTATCGTATTCATAATTTTCCAAATTTTTTCTGAGAGCATTAGATTTTGCTTTATACTCTTTAAATCCATCTTCGATGTCTTTCATCGGTGTCAAAATCATTGTTGTCCTAATTGGCATAAATGGAAATTGGCTTCAAATCTACATTTTTGCATTCTTTTTGATGCTACTTCTTTGTAACATGTAAAAATATGTTTGTGTATTTGTAATTTAATATTACCTGATGCCTCTGCTGCAGACACTGATATAAGGAAGTCTATGAGATCAATGGTTTTATTGTGACCTTTTCCAAGTGCGTTTTCGGCAGCATTGTCTAGCCAAGCTAATGGATAATGTGCGCATGTGGACTACCCCGATCTTGAAATTCGATTCTTTTGAAATAATACAAAATTCTATATTTCTTGAAAGGAATAAATCTTTTCGATTGCAGTATTTTCACGAGAACATTGACCAACTTATTGATATATATAGCGCAAGTAACTGCGTCCTCATTAACAAGAGTGTACTCTTTTCTATGAAATGTGCTGCTGCATCTTCAACCGATATTTCAGAATTATTTTTTAAATTATCCAATAATTGTAGCAATTTGGGCCATCCTATTTCGTTAGCACTTATTGTAAAAAAAAACTGTTGGCTTACCATATTGTCTAATCATTGCAAACAGGTCCTTTTCCTTTCTGACCAATAATATGCTGAATTCGGGATCATTCGTAGAAAAGCCAAATTACTTTCAATACGACCTTGTATGTAATTTTCTGACTCTATTTGCTCTTCAGTGATAGTGGTGCCTTTTGACAACATGTTTGAATGCAATAGAAAGCGAATATCGTAATCTTATTGTCATCATTTTCATGGCCAAGTATAACAAATGCTGAGGAGTAACTCCTCGTCAGTCATTTGATCGTCTAAGTTCACTTGTTGCCATCATAGAAGATGTGACAGTAAGGCCATCACGAAAAGTTCTAAATTGACTCAAGTTATATATGCAGAAAAAATAATTCTTCTGCATGTTCATGGAATAATAGACTAATGGGAACATTACCTCCTCCAGGAGCAATTCTTAAGTACATTTCGTCGTTACACATTAATGTTTATTGCTGTGCTATTAAGCTTTCGTCAATTGGTATTCGTTCTGAAATGTCATTTTCATCATCTTCATCGTAGATGATTTCATCTTGTACATCATTCTGGCCGTTTAAGAAGCTATCATCAACCGTAATGCCATAAGAACTATAAAGAGATGTATCTTTCAAGCAGATGAATCGCAACCACGCTTTTATTTTTCTTTTGTTGACTATACCATAAACATAGCTGGATTTGTGTATTTTCCTTCTCTTGATGTGAACCGTTATATTTTTTTTCTTTTACGTGGAGGAAATCTTCGAAAGACACCCGATTTTCCCATGAGGGAGGAAAGTCGGGTAGTGTCGGATTTTTACCGACTAAAACCACCACGATAGCCGTCATCCTGCCTTCTGGGAAGCTCCGGGATCTTTGTTACACATCGGTGCTTCCCAGGCATATCGCCTAGCGGGTTTCTTCTCGGCGAGAGGGGTTAATATCACCCCTTGTTGACCATCCTTCCCTGGTTATCTTCCTGCAGCGCCAGGTGCCACTCCCAGCGCCGCTCCTTCACGGGGCGATGTCAATGGAATGGAGAGGCCCTCACCTGTCCTTCCGTCGTCCCCGGGTTCCTTTGCTCGCTTCTTGTCTTCTTGGCGAAGTAGGAGGTGCTTTACTAACCTCCTAATGCCCGTAGCTCTGGCGACGGCCCGGTCGAAGGTTGCTAGCCTTCTTTATGTTGCTGGGCCGCCGCGTTGTCCTCAAGAGGGGTTCGTGTCTCCACTGATGCGGCGACCGGACCCTGTCCTACGGTGCCGTCTTCCTGCCCGCGTGGAATTTTCTCTTTCGCGGATTCTCTCCGCGTCTTCTTTGGCGGTCATCACCTCTTCACAAAATTGTGTGACCGCATTCCACTTGACGTTGTCCGTAACGAGTGCCTTCACTATGGCTGCCGGTGACAGGTCCGGTCCGATTACAGCCTTGAGAGCGTTTTTCTGTCGCTCAAAGGCCGGGCATGCCTCGAGTGTATGCTGAGCGCTGTCCTGGGCCGCATCGCAGTGGTGACACTCGGCTGTTTCCTCAACTGCAATCCTGTGTAAGTACTCACAGCCATATTCGTTGAGCACTTGTGTCGTTCGGAAGGTCAGCCTCCTGGCCTCTCGTTCCATCCAAGTCGTCCAAAGGGGCAGGACGGCTCCAGCGACTCTTCTGCTGCTGGCTCCACCATCCACCAGTTCCGTCTTCCACTCCTGGAGGGCTTGCTGGCCAGACCGCAGTCTGGCCGTCGCGAGCATCCTCTCTTTGGTCCTTGGAACTCGCTGAGTTCTCGAGCGCGCTGGAGCATCTGCGCCTATATCTTCGCCTGCAGGTAGAACGGAATTGACCCGGCGAGGATTAGCGCTTACTCCTGAGACATCGTGCGATATCCGCGCACGATGCGCATGCACATCTGCCGCTGATGTCGCCGCAGCATCTTGGTGATGTTGTGCTTCGCGGTCAGACCTCGCGACCAGATGGGCGCGCCGTAGAGTGCAATTAACTTCACGACCAACGTGTAAAGTCTGCGCACTCTGTCTTCCGGGCAGCCTATGTTCGGAAGTATCCGTCCCAGCATCGTGGCTACGCCTTTCACTCTGGGCAGCAGGGCGGTGAAGTGATCCTCGAATGTCATACGCTCGTCCAGCGTCACACCGAGATACTTCATTTTCTTTCCCACTAGGATTCCATCTTCTCCTATCTTGAGCCACGATTGCGGTGGGCGCCTCGTCCTCGAACTTGGAAGTCCGTGGAACCCGACGGCCTCCGTCTTGCTGGTTGCCACCTCGAGTCCCAGCCTCTTGATTCGACTGGTGACTGCGGCCACGCCTACCTCTGCTAGTCTGATGGTCCGTGTCCAATCGCGGCCACCGGTGATGAGCAGTGTCGTCGGCGTAACACGGCAGGCGTACTCCTATCGGCAGCGCTGTTTCCAGGACAGCGTCGTAGCCGATGTTCCACAGCAGAGGTCCTAGCACTGACTCCTGCAGCATGCCTCGATCGATCTGCCTGCGCGTTGTTGTTCCTTCCCTGTTGCGGAATTCCACGGTCCTCCGCGTTAAGTTCTTTTCAGGTATGGTGGCACTCGATGCAAGTCCTCGCCGGATGGTCCACCATGGCAGTTGAGTTGAAGGCGTTGACGATGTCTATGGATATCGCCAGTGCCACCCCTCTCTTGATGTGAATCGTAATGCTATGATCGTCATCTATATTTCTTGGCAATGAACGTACCATTGTATTTAATTCTATTGGAAAATTTATCACCTGCCCATAGATTCCAAATTGACCACGAATATGTCGAAGTCTTCGAATTTGCATGACAGAAAGACTTCATCTCGGGGATAGAAGTCTTTCTGTTACCAAATCTAATGGAAAATTTTTAAGATTTTCCGGAAATTCAGGATATTTAAATCCATCATACCGAAAGTGGTGAAACACGAATCTTATTAATTGTTTTTAAGCAAGTTGAGCATATTTTCACCTCTGCTATATTAACGTTTCTAAGCATTGTTCTTCTTATAAATTGGATATTGGGAGTTGTATCGTTATTAACAAAAATTTTCAAATCTTTTTTAAACCACAGTCTATCGCAAATGTCACAAGCATGGCCAAAATCATTTTCAAAAGAATCTTTTTGAAATTCTCGATGTGCGCTGGAATTTTATTGGAAAGAAGAGTATGTTTGTACAGGTAGATTATTCTTGAGAATGCATGTTTTGAGTATTATTTTGAACATAACGTAGAAGAATACTCTCACGGTGAGTATTTGGTGCATAGTTTGTCATTATTGGTTCATTTAATTGTGGAACATAATTAACTTGTGAAGGAGTATCATTGTGAATTTCGTCATCATAATCTGAATGTGACTCTGGAATGTATGGTTCATTCCATGTTGATAGACCGTGTTGATAGCAGTATGAGTTGATGGGACATATAGCACATTTCTTGTTGGTGGGCCTACAATTTGGAGTTATGGAAATTCTGACATTTAGGAACATGCTTTACAATTGTTTTTGAGGATTGATATGTCTGTAAATTAATCAAATTAGTGGCTATATTCTTATCTCTATACCGCTGACTTTTTTGTTTGTCTTGTTCTTTACGACCTTTAATTTTTTCCTCCTTCTCAACTGTTATTGTTCGATGTTTTCGAGAAATTTGTGAATTAACTATTGCATCAGTTTTTTTCTTATCTCTATATCGCTGACACGTAATTTTATTTTGGACCTCCCTTTTTTTTTTAATTTCATCAATTTTATTTTGACTCGTATCATCAGAGGAATCCGCTTCTACCAGTTCTTCATCATCTTCTCGTCTATTTCTTTTACCACCGTCTGAAGACATCTTCAACTTTTTTTCACGTAGGATCGAGGATCTAATCAAATATGGAAAATAGATATTTAGAAACACTAATTATGTTACAAAACTTTTTCGTAAACTTCTAATGGTGAAATTGAATGATATAAGTTTATAAATAATCATTTTGCAAAAAATAACAAACCACGCATTTCATTTTTGACAATTTAAACCAATAAACAATAATTTCGTAAAATTAAATTTTAAAATTAAATTTTGCAATAAAAGAAAATATTTTCTGAAATGAAAATTGGAGCCTTTTTAGCAATTTTTTTAACCTAAAATTTCAATAATATAAGGTAATAAACCATAATTTTGCATTAGTAACGATATTTTTAAAATTCAACACATAAATCTAAAATTATTAAAAAATTCTATAGAATTATTAATTTTAAAATCCGCGACAGAAATATTATCGAACAACTAGAAATCTGTTTTACCACGCTAGTAAGATAGATAACTCCTAAGCCACTATGGAGTACTCATTGCATGATGTATTGCAGAGGTCAAATATTAAAAAATAAAAGTCGCTCAACGCGCCTAAAGAAGTTTTCATTTCAAAAATCATTGATGTGTGCGTCTCGGAAAAAGTATCTGGGATAACTGCAGTGAGATGTCCATCCCTCGCAGTCCTCTAGCCGAAAAGCTGATTATCGCTTTCCTCATTTCGGAACTAAACACTTTTTATTCTTTATAATGGATCGAAGGCTCTGTAACGTTAGATCACCGACAACGTAGCACGAGCCTACTCGAGTTACATATATCTCGAGATATCTTCACTCTGTATGCGTGCTTGCGTTTGTGTTTGTGTTGGATTGCTTAAGTTGGACAGACAATTGATCGTATAGGAAAGTGCATCGTGAAATTTTACATTTTCGACGAAGAAACACAATCTTAAGACTTTCATGAAGCTAGCAATTACATTCTCACTAGTGTGCTCAGAAAACTGGCTGACTACGATACATCATATAGTAGCGAAACCTACAACAAGCTTCAAAGGATCGTTTTAGAGTAGAAACTTTAATTTTCCAAGTCATGATTAATTTATTCGCAAATGAAATTTCTCTGTATTTCTACATATATATAAATTTTTACAAATCCTTTGGAAAAAAGAACAATTTTCTAACGATTTGCTGAGCGATGCTGAAGGAATGCGAAAAAGAAATGAATTAAAGATGACCTTTTTTACGTTGTATGGTAAGAAGTAATGATTCCTTTTCCTTTCTACAAAGGTACAACTATCGAAAGGTATCGTTAATTCTTTGCTTAAATTAATCGCGGCGCAACTTATTCCGAAAATAGTTTCCATCTGTTAAAATAGTAATCAGGATACATGGAAAAATATTTTGTGCAAGCCAACATTTGTCCACAAAACTGTGCGTTTAATTTCTGTTCCTTTATTTCTCTTTTTTCGTTCTACGTGGAAATATTCGAAAACTTATGCTATTCTACGTGTGTGTTCAATTATGCTCGTCGTTGTAAATAAGCACGCATCACGGGCATCTCGTTTAATTCGACCTAAAAGACAAGCTAGACAATTCTACAGCTCCTCCGGCACTATTTCACTGGAAAATACATATACACCAGAATAGATAACAGTTTTGAAATGATCGTTTATGCCGAGTTTATAGCCGCTTATCGCTAGTGCAGGCGAAAAACTGTTCCATATTTTGAGCTGTGCATCCTCCGACGCGAATAAAGCAAGAGATATTATTCGAAAACGAGTTAACACTTCCAGTAATTATATTTACGAAGCATCACTTCTAGTAAAATGACACGGCAATCGATCATTAACAGGCAATCACTTAACACGAAATTTTCTTGATTATATATTCCTAACATGAAATATATTGTTTGAATATAAAGCAAAAAATAACGTGAATTTGGCGCTTTTGCTGAAACAAGAGTAATATCATCCACCATATTTTCAAATTATCGTAAAAAGCAATAAGTAGTTTCTAATTTAGATGTGTGAATTGTTTCATCAAATGTCAATTAACTGAATATTGACTTTAGAAATTACTTCTTTCCAAACTTCTTTCTTCCTTCTCGTGTTGTTGACATAACTTTCACCCCAGCATCGTCTGTTTAGATTTTATACAATTATATACTTCGCATTGTACACGTTCGTTATATTTATCATCGAAATGTAAAAAGAGGTAGCTGTTTGCAAGATTTAAATACTAGAAGTCCACGCAGAAGAGATAGTGTGAAAAGAGTTAAAATTTCGCCGTCTCAATGGAAAGTCCTACTCGATTTCTAACGAATGGACTGGAAGGTACGGTTTATTCTTGAATTTCTCGACGGCTGCGGTACTATCGGATTAAAGTAAGAAAAACATACTAGAAATAATCATCAATTATCTATTCACCGGTAATATCTATTCACCAACGACTGATCAAATTTTCGAATTTGTCTTTCTCGTTTCGATGACATAAGTAACGAAAGTAGCTTCTTTCTATATCGATCCAGCGTGTTTCCTTTTCGTTTCAAAAAGCGCGGAGGTGAAGCTTCACACACGGCGCAACACGTTTAAATCTAAAGCGAAATTGTCTCTTCTTATTGGCATATTAGATATCGTCTGATATATTTATAGCCACACAGAGAAACTATTGCCGTTTGGATCATCTGGCTTCGTAATTTTCGCTTGAAATAAAAACACACTTTGACAGGAAACATCCTCGATTTTCAACAATTCGACATCATCAATCGTATCTTGCTTTGAATTTCCTTCTGTCAGAATCCAGAATCGACATATTCATTGCGAGGTTGCATTGACTCGTATCGACTTGACCGCCTGTCCTTAATCATGTTTCGCAGTCGATCACCGCGGATGCGTGAATATCCGTTTCATCGATGAAATTCCTTTTATCGGTGCAACGGCGAGCAATTACTGCGGATTAACGGGGGTGAGATCGACGGAGTGCCGGCTGTTACGCGTCGAGGGTATAAATTGACGCTAAATAGCTCGTAATTGCGACAGAAAGTTGTTTCTTCGTGCTGGTGGGCAAAAAGGAAAAAGGAACGAAAGGGGGAATGGAGCGTATAGCTGGCCGCCGATTTCACTTCATGGTGAAATAGCAGGTGCATTCCCAGATTTGTTCCGGGGACAATTTAATGGAACACGAAATTTCCGGCAAGATTTCGCGCGAGGAATACGCGTGACGAGTTCCAGACGGGTCAATTACGATTTCGACCGAGAAATTTTCTCTCTCGATTTTCCCCTTACGACTTATTTCATTTTGACGTGTCTTTTATTGGAGAGGTACTAGCTAGCTAATGTTTGACGATTTCTTCCAAAAGTTTGCTTTCCAAGTTCACATTAACGCTCGACTAAGTCTGCACTCTCTGCGCTTAAAAACTCGTAAATTGCCTCATTCCAGCTATCCAGCATGTAATTACTCGAAAAGTCATTGCCAAATGCAGAATCAGAATCTCGATTTGACAAAAAAGTGAAACGGTTTCTTGTAGCGAAAATTTTCGAAAGTTTATTTCTCAACTCGGTTTAACGATCATCGATCGCTAAATGAATCGAATATTAACACTTTGTGCATGGATAACGCCACTTCGCATCATACGAACCTCTTGCGGCATATTTGACCTGAGTTGCAAATAACATTTTGTCTGCTTAACGCCGTGTACGCAGAAGCGACGAAATAAGCCTAATATTAATTTTTGTCAACCTCAAAAATTGAAGATATTAAAGATGTGGAATATAAAGACGAAAACAATATTTACGAAAGATGTAGAAATTAACGTAGAGAGAGTTTCGAGTTTCTGCCTAGGATTAGTCAATCCATTGAGTAATTAACGGCGGTTATTCATTTTACTGTCGCGGTTGGCAGTGTATTATTTCTATATACCTAAATTTCGTGGAATGCAATACAGCCGCCTGGGTGTTAGAACATGCTTTTGCCGTTACGCGGATAAACACCTGGGAAAGTGAGGAAAATAATTGATACGATTCCGAAGCAAGTAGAATCGCTCTTTTCGACGATCAAACAATGTTCTCTAATTTTTAGGTTAGCGTCTATTTTTTTATTCGAAAATAGTACCTCAAGGTCTAACGAGTTCCAGGTTAATATTTCATATTCTCGAAACTTGATTTCACAACATAGTAAGTTCAAGACATGAATTTTATGTTATTCCCTTGACCATTTGTCATTAACTGAAATGTAACATATCTAGGAATAGGAAAAGATTTCATTCGAATCTGGATTTACATTGTAAGTATAAAATTTATGTTTGCATTGCCCGTTCATCACGTTTGTTTCTATCGTTACTTACAGTTTTTAATATTGAAGTTACTGTATTAACCGCAATTAGTCTTTTTCTTTTAAATGTATCATTTTGTTCTGTACAACAGCTGCAATTTTTATTTATAATGTCATTTTCTCTTGAGAAATCATATTTTCTGATTAAGTGGAAATACTTGTAAAACTGCATGTGTATAAATTTTTATTGGCCACTTATGAACGAAGATGAAATAAGGAACAAAAATGTCTGATTCAGAATCTTGTTTGAGAACACCGACTTCCGTTTCCTTGAGAAAATCAAATTCTTTCTTCTTTCTTGACGATTTCATTGTCCCGAAGAGTCTTTCAGAGTAAGAAGATATTTTCTTCTTTAACTTGTTTTGATTTTAAATATTTTAAATTAACGTTGAACGTTTTATCTGACTTTATTCGTAACACTGAAAACTCTCGAATTAATTAAAGTTTCGAGTATTCGAGTCTTAGTACCTTTTTGTGGTCCAAGTCTCTCGAAACTTTGTTAAGAAGAGGACAAATTCAATGAATAAAGAACAGCTTAAAGCAGAAAAAGTGAATTTGAGCTTCGAATGTTGATATTCTTCGCGAATTATCGGTTTCTGTGAAACGAGCAGAATAAAATGTCTAAAGAATATCTCAATACACCAACAGCAATTGTTTTTCTTGAAATATTTTGTAGCACTGCAGGCAATTAAAAGAAAATGGGGAATGTCAATTAAATCCAGAAAAATGTTAGGGTGTCACTGATATTTTAAACAGGAATCTCAAGTTTAGGTATGTTTAAATGATGTTTTGTTCAACAGCGACCATTCAAAATTTAAACAAACGCGTAATTTTCAAATTTATTTTCAACTTCCAATTTCAAATTTATGTATATTTCTATTAATTTCATTTCTCGGGGAAAGAAATAAAATCTCCTATATGAAATCAATTTAAAGGTATAAAAATTTTCGAAAATTTCGAGACTCAAAACATAACAACGTTAGCTTGCAAATACCACCCTCTAGGAATAGAAATTTCTTCAGAAAAAATTCTTCTACACAACAAGGTCAGAATTAGATCTGTCTGCTTCCGAATTTTCAAGATATTAAAGACGATTAAAGTCAATTCTTATGTTTATATTTTTTACAGCTTTATCCATGTTTATGTGTAATTCTGTACTTCAAAATGAGTTGTTATAAAATTTCATACAAATATAAATATACAAATTATATAATATGTATATTAATTTTAATGAAGACTTTAACACTATATACTACACACACACAAATATAAGCTTACTTATTTTTGTTATTGCTCCTAATTCAACAGTATTAAATAACTTAATTTCCAAACCAAATTTTCATAAATAAATTACATAGTTTTCATAAATAATCACGTTATATTTTACATCACGTTATAATTTATTTCCAATAAACGTATTCTGAATAAACCTTTACATTTTACATCAATTACATAATAAAATATTTTTGTTTTATATTATAACATAATTTAACTCTAATATATACATATATTCCATTATAATTGGACATATTATACTAAATATATTTCAACGTCCTGTACTGCACGGCTTCTTTCGTAATTTTAAGATTAAAAGTTTACGATTTTTAGTTGCTTTATGTACGTAAGATGAGCTAAATTGTTTCAGAAATATTATATGTATATTGTAACAATATGAATAATTCATTTAAGGAATTTGTAAAGTAAACAAAAGTAAGTATACGTGCATGAAATATGATGATGCGTATCTTTGAAAAGGAACGTTGTTTTCTTTAAATTTATATCAAATATATTTACAATATTACTAATAATTCGAAAGTTATTGAATCTTAATCCGGCCCAGAGTTCGAGGACTTGCTGTCAATATTCTGAAACATTAATAAAAATTTTATATTGTAAGAATGTTTTCTTTTGTAATACTGAGGCAATTGTTCCTTTATATGCTAAATTACTCATGACAATGGAAGGGTGAAAAGCTCAAAGGGCATTTAATCTCGAAGGAGAGGGTATTCACATTCAGATTTTCGCTAGTATAACTATCGAACGAAAAGACTTACCTTGCAAGTAAAATTGTACAGAGTACAGTGTCAAGTCGTATACTATAGTTCGTGTGAAATTATACAGTATAATTTTTTTAATTGTACCGTCACATCGCAACAACGATCTTTGGGGGCAGCTGTGTGACAAGCTAACCTGTCTTACCTGAAACTTATGAGAAAATTACCACGAAGATTTTAAGCGAGGATCCTAGAAGCAATGTCAGGAAAATCCTCATGCGCAGTGTGCTTTGTGATAGTGTGTACTGAACATTCATGTCTATTTTTCTGTAGAAGAAAAATGTCCGAATCAAGACGGATAAAAATATCTAAACGAATTTCGGAAAGAGGTTTGAAATGAAGAAGGTGAATTTAAGTGATTTTACTAAAGGATGGAGAGAACAAAACAACAAAATGGACGCTGAATTTAATTGGCCAGACTTGTGCAAACATATACCCTAGTGTGTTCTTTACTGAGCCAAAGAAATTCGTCTGTTCGCTAACGAAGGACTTGAACAACGTTCGTGTCAAGTTGTCGAGCTACCTTTAATGTTTATGTTCAATGTATTTGTCAGTAGGAACGCACTTACCAACGGAAAATTTTAAATTTTGATAGGAATGTTTGATTATTTAACGTCCGGTAACGCTCAAGCCATGTACAAGGCAGTTATAATAATTCGAATAGTGGAAGTGTTAGCAGATCGCTAAATAATAACAATAAAATGTCGGTTTATTTATTCGGAATGAAATTTGAGTATAAATCTGCACTAGTGTTGTAAAGTGAGATGTCACGTCATATTGTACCTTTAAAAACACTGATAATCAATGTGTCGAAAAATCTTCATTGAAAAACAGATATGAAGAAACGAAGCTATGTACTATCAGAGCTCAATTTGAAAAGGCACATTACGAAATTATACTGAATGTGCTATGTGAAGATATGTTGAATGTGCACTATGAAATATACCATCCGATTCATTCTCTACAAGCGTTCAAGAATTCCATAATCGACACGTAACGAAGCAATAGTTCATGAAGTGAAATGAGGAAGAGAAATTATAATTGTACAATAAATGAATATTATAGGATTCGATGCAGCAAATTACATTGACGGTAAGCGGAGAAGTCACAAGCGGATGTAGCGCCACATGGAGAATGAGCACATCCCTATTGAAAAAGAAACTTGCGAGTTACGTTTGGTGGAGACTGTGCACGTCGAAATCTTGCCGGTGAAGAGCGCCACCTGATAGAGGAGGACCTGCTCCTGCTGATGGATACTCGCGAATATGACAGGAGTGCCTAGCAGCGAGAAAATGAGAAGAAGTGGAGAAGGGTCAAACCACATGAGCCTCGAAAGAAAGAAAAGGAGAAGCAGCACTTACCGAAGGAGGAAGAGAGGAGAATACCTGAAGTAGGAGTGTCTGCGAGGGTGTTTCCGGGTTATACTTTAGCGTCGGGTTTCGCCCTCGCCCACACCCGCCGGGCACCACAAAATTTCAGAAGCAAGCAGAAACAACGTCCGACGACGCACGAGAAGGGGAAGTGTATTCTCGCGATGAAGGGAAGTAGTGTGTAAAAGTTGCACTGCAGCTTGGCCATTCACCTGAAGCAAAACCGTACCACATTCCTGATTATCTGGAAGAAGCAACGAATATGAATCAACACTACACAATCCATTGAGCAAACTCATTGTATCCGGCATGTTTCCACTAATACCATCATATGGAACTTTGACCAATCATTGCAAGATGTGTGCATGCGGACTCCCGCGATGTTCTAACTCTATTCCCTTGAAGTAGTCAATCACTCGTTATCACTTCGTTATTTATAATCGTTGGTTTAGCAAGTTGTCTCAACATCGCAAACACATCTCGTTTCCGATTCATCTAATACAAAACAGAATTGGGTATCCTTTTCAGAAACGTCATGTTATTGTCTAATGTTCAATAACTCAGAATTTCAGAAATTCTTTATTCTCTATCATTTTTCTCGTTACATGAGTCAGTTCACGTTCTTGAACTCCTGACGCACTTCCTGTACAAACTCTAAGTCTCATAATTTTCGTCGTCATATACAGGACATGATTTGGCTCAGCTATACGTCTGTCAGCCCGTCGAATTTAGCTTGCAGCCATCGAGAAAGGCTTAGACAACACTCCATCTATAAACTTTCTTGGTTCGCCAAGATATATTGCAGGAAATGATAACTCTTCAGCATGTTCGTCAAAGACCAAGTTCAACAAAGTCTTGAAAGCGCCCGAAACCAAAGCGTCATACTTCTCCTCAGACGACAATACTGTTTTCTGTTGTGCAAGCAGCATCTGTATTCCTGTTTCCTACAATATATCAACCGAATCTACTGGATCGTTAAATTCGTCCTTCATATTATTTTCTTTTGTTTTCTCAAAAAATTCGTTAATTTCTATTTTATATTGTGCGTGTAGAGGTTTATTAAGAAGATACATTAACCACGAATTTACAGTCGAAATCTTCATATAACCCACCAAGTAAGACGAAATGGTCATCAATTTTTTTTAATATGCACGTTAATCGTATAATCATCTTCCAAATGTTATAGTAAAGGCGACACCATATTATTGACTTCCACAGGCACATTCAAAACATGCCCGATACTTTTCTTGCTCTTCTTCATTCAGACTTCATTCCAAATTATTATGCAATTACAAATTCTCATCAACTCTAATTATTAATTCTCACATGTAATTGTTAGTTCTCACAATTAATAAATTCTCACTAACATAAAGTTTTGCGTCAAATACTAAAACATACAATTTACTTTACTAAACGATACAATAGTTAATTCTTACAATTCTAAATTCTGACCAACTGTACCATGTAGTTATTAATTCTTACAACAAATGAATGCTGCATCAAATACCATAAACTACAATCTTCAAGTACAGTATTCGGTCGTGCATCAACGTTTCGAAGGAATTTCTACCCAGACAGCATTGTATTCATCATCAGATACTTCATTTTCTGTCGTTCACCTGATACCAATCTTCTTTCTATTTATTCCGTATCCTTCCATAATTGAATCCCTTCTTCAGACTCTGTAGCTAGTTTATCCTTCGCGATATTCTTTTGCAGTGAAATGAAATCGGAATTCAAGCCTGCAATACATTCTCGATTTTCGATACTGTATTGCAAGAATTATATCGCTTCGAAACCAAGGAAGTCTATTGATTCACTTTCAGAGTTTTCATTTCGCAACGTGTCGATTATGGGGTTCTTGAATGCTTGTCGAGAAATCAATCGGAGTATACTTATCATAGTGTTCGTTCAACATTTCTTCGTACTCTGCCTTGTCAAATTGAGCTCTGATCGCACGTGGCTTCGTTTCTTCTACAGGCACAATTTGACGTGACGTCTCAATGTTCTACACACTTCCAGATTCATACTCAAATTTCAAGCCTAACAAATTGTCCGCCAATTTATTATTATTATTTAGCGATCTGGTAACAACTTCACTGAACTTTCTTCGAATTGTGGCGATTATCTTGAATATGGCTTGAGCGATTTCGAACGTTAAATTTTCAGCCCTTTCCTTCTACCCTGCAAATTTTTCGTTCGTCAATGCGCTCCCACTGACTAACAGTGCGAAGATAAACATTAAAAATTGATCGACTACTTTACACGAACGATGTCCAAGTCCTTCGATAGCGAACTGACAAAGTTCATTGACGCAGTACGAAACACACTTGGATATATATTTGCACAAGTCTGGCCAACTAAATTCAGTGTTCATTTTATTGTGCTGTTCCCTATCTCTTTTAGTCAGATCACTTAATTCCACCTTCTTCACATTTTTCGTTTTTCTCGTCGAAATTCTTTGAGGTTTCTCCATCCGTCTTGATTCGGCCATTCTTCTTTTATCGAACAATATGTCAGAAATCCCATTACACACTTTCATAGGTCACCCTGTTTATGTCGATTGCCCCGTAGTTGCTGCCTGTTCCTCTAGGACCCTCGCCTACAATCTGCGCGTGAAATATCTCGTAAAGTTGAGATGAGACTCGGTAAATTGTTCCCCAGCTGCCGCCAAAGATTGTTGTTGCGACGTGACGGTACAATTAAAATAAATATACTGTATAATTTCACACGAACTATAGTATACGACTTGACATTGTACTCTGTACAATTTTACTTGCATGTTACGTCTCTCCGTTCGATAGTTACACTGGCGAAAAATTGAATGTGAATGCCCTTTCCGCCGAGCTTAGATACCCTTTCCGAATTTCCCTCTCTCCTTGGCCAGAGCAATTTTGCACTTATGCGTGACCAATTGCCTCAGACTTCCAAAAGAATATCTCCTTACAGATTAAAATTAATTTCGTTACAAAATTTCAACTACACTGCGTTGCACTGTTGGCCCAATTGAGATTCAGTAACTTTTGAATCGTTAAACATATTGTGATGCAATTTCACATAAAAATTTAAAAAAAAATATTCATTTTCAATAAACGCAAAACGACATATTTCATGCACGTTTGCTTAACTCCTTTGTTAACTTCACGAGTTCTTTAAACCAACTTGCCAAATTATTACAATCTACGTATTATATTCCTAAAATAATTTAAATAATCGTACGTACAATATAAATAAGTAAATTTTTTAATTTTGAAAATAAAAACGAAGTCTTGTAGTACCGAACGTACGAAAGTAATTAGTGCAAATGTGAAATGAGAAAGAAACTTATTTTTTATTTGAGTTAAGTGTTATTACAGTATAAAAAATAAATAATCAGTTATGTATTTGGTATAGGTAATAAATTTTTATTTAGAATACTCTTTTAAGAAGTAATTATAATATAAGGTACGATTTAGGTAAGCATTAAGTTTAAATATAAAAATTTAGTTTGAAGTTTAAATTATATAATATTGTTAGAGTTAAAGAAATAAGAAAAATAAGTAAGCTGATTAAGTGAACTCGTATATTTCTCGAATTTCGAGGGTTTTCGACTTCTCGAATGCAGTCAGTTTTAACGTTCAACGATACCGTAAAACATTTAAATCCAAAGGATCTATGAAGAAAATATCGTGTTACTCTGCAAGACTCTTCAGTAGGCCGACGAAAAAAAAAAAAGAATTAGATTTGCTCCAGAAATATTTTGGACATTTATGTTCATAAACAAGAATTTGAAACAGATATTCTTGTTCCCTGTTTCGTCTGCGTTTAGATGTGACCAATAAAAATTTATACAGATGCAGTTCTTCAAACATTTTCTCTTAATAAGGAATTTTCTGTCCTCAAGAGAGAATAACATTATAAATAAAAATTGTTGCAGTTGTACGAAACAAGATTATACATTTTAAATAAGAAAAGAAATTAGTGCAATTAATATAATTAAAATAAAATATTATAATTAAAAGTAACGGTCGAAATAGGCGGGTGGCACAAGTAATGCTAACATAAACTTTGATATTACATTGTAGTCTCAAATTTGAATGGAATCCTTCCGTTTTCCTAGATTTATTACTATTTAATTACCGGATTAAATGGTCAAGCGAAAAATACAGAATTTATGTATTGATACTTACTATGTTGCAGATTCGAATTTTGAGAATTTGAAAGATCAACCTCTAGCACATGAGCCTCTATTGAAGGACTATTTTCAAACAGAAAAATAAAGGATAACCTAAAAATTACAGAGCATCGTTGAAAGAGCGATTCTACTTGCTTCGAAATTGTTTTAATCGTTTAATCTCACCTTTCCCTCTTTACCTGCGTTACGGCAGA
Source organism: Tetragonula carbonaria (assembly GCA_032399595.1). Lineage (NCBI taxonomy): Eukaryota > Metazoa > Arthropoda > Insecta > Hymenoptera > Apidae > Tetragonula > Tetragonula carbonaria. The sequence goes on from JAUCRC010000007.1 coordinate 17,215,064, forward strand.
TGCTCGCGCAAACACACTGGCCGCTTTATACGGGCATTTCATAGAAAGAAATTTAGGCACAATGCGATAAACTACCGATCGTGACAGTGAAATTATTAACGCCGTTAATAAGTGGATTGAATAATCCTCGAATTATAAAAAATCTAACCATAAAAATAAAATTAAAAATGCATGACTTGTAATAATTGAACTATAAATTAGATCACTCTTATTTCATATTCGAGGTCTATTCAATTCTATTAGAATTGATATTCTATAAAATGAACCAACAACTCCTGATCACAAAGCAAAAATTATATATAAAATACCAATATTCTCATGAAAAGTTAATGTTTATCATTTATTGAAAAAAATTTACTGTACAATATTTTTAATTTTGAAAGTATATGGTAATTGAATTTTTTTAATATTGTAAGTGAATATTTTAAATTTAATATTGTTTCTGAAAAAGAAATAAATTGAAAATTTATTTTATAGATATAAGTTTTTTTAATATTAAATAAAATTATAAATAAGTATGTGAAGTTTAAAAATATGTATAGAAAAATATTTTTTAAATTCTGAAGACTAATGGTTTAGTTAAAGTTAATTTTTAATTATTTACATGTATATTATTTATTTAATTTATTAAAATAATTAAAAGCTTTCATCGAGACGCTTTTTCAGTTAGCAATTTCTACATCTTTCGTAAATATTGTTACCGAGTATATATTCCAATCGCTTTTTTCTTTACGACATAACTTTGATTCCTAATAATAAGCATTAACCGCATATTTTGACGCTTCTGCGTTTTACACAGTAAAATCTGAACAGCAAATGAGGTGAAAATTAGCGCACGATAATCGTATGACGCATTGAAATGACGCCATCCGTATGACAATATTTCAATATTCGATTCACTTAACGATCGTTGATCGTTAAATCGAGGAATCGAGAAATGAACTAGAGATCCTGATGTTCGATTTGGCAACGCGTTGTCGGGTAATTAATCATTGATCACCTCGAAATCGTGTCAGACTCTCCTAGATTTCAAGAGCAGATAGTGCAAATCTAGTTGAGCGTTAAGGCAAACATGGAATGCAAATTTTTAGAGGGGATCGTCAAATATTAGCTGGCTAAAGCGACCAAGAAAGAGAGAGAGAGAGAGAGATGGAGAGGCTAGGTCCTTTCCAAGAGAAGACGCGTCAACGCGTGATAGAGGTCGTGATGGGAAAATCTACAGTAAAGAATCTCTCGTGGACGAAATCGAAATCGACTCGTTTGAAATTCTAGAACTCTCGCGAAAACGTTCGCGTTCCATCAAATTGTATCCGACTTGACACAGCTGCTACTGTACCTGCCATTTCATCCTGAAATGAAATCATCGGCTAGCAATTCGCTACATTTTTCCCCTTCTACGTTTCTTTTTTCACTTTTATCAAACAGGGAAAAGAAGAACAACAACATTTTGTCGCAATTACGAACGCTTTTGCGACAATTTATACACCCGATCGACCGATTATGCCAGCCTATCCGCCGGAATTTTTCGTCGTTTCACCGAAAAATGTGCTTCGGGAACGTGAATGTGCTTCGAAACGAGATTTCCACGCTTCCGCAGGGATCGACTGTCGTGAAATTTGATTACGAACTGGCCGTAGAGTCAAAGCAATGCGAGCCGATGCATACTCGGAATAAATCTGTTGATCTATTCAGAGAAGAAGCATCTCCAAGGAAGAGACGAGATAGAAGATATCGTAAAGCTAAAAATCGAGAACCGCCGAGTATATCAAACGTTACCAAGTGTATTCCTGTTTAGATCGAAAATTACTCAGGCCAAGATGTGCGAATGTTTCTTCGTGTGTGGCAACGAAAATATCAGATGATATCTAAAAAAGGGGCAATTTCTTCAGGTTAAAGCGCTGTGCGCTGATGTTTTACCTCCTTTTACCGCTTTTTTCAAACGAAACGCAAACACACAGGTATAAAACACACTTGATATAGAAAAAAGGAATTTTCGTTTTTAACGCTATCGGAACGAGAATGAATTTTTCGAAAATTTGGTCTGTCTTTGGTGAATAGATCTAACCGTGACGATTATTTCATCTTTGACTTTTTGTCCTGAAATGTAATTGTAAAAGCAACCGTCAAGAAACTCGAGGATAAAACAGTTCTTTCTATAGTCGATTCGTTAGAAATCGAGTTGGATATGCATCAGCGAAGGCCATTCCTTAACAGTTAATTATTTTGTCTGATAATAAAGCAATTCATATGTTTATAAATAAATCTACAATTTATTTCTTTTTCAGGTACAATATTAAATTTAAAGTAACTTGATAACTATTAATATTTATAATTAGAAAATTCTTTAGAATAAATTTTATTAAATATATGGTTAATATCAACTAATCATAACGATATTGGTATTTTATGTATAATTTTTTCTGTATGATCAGGAATTGCTGTTTCTTTCTTTTAGAATATTAATTCGAATAGAATCAAATAGACATGGAATATCTGAATTCAACAATGACCAAATTTGTAACTCAAAAACAATATGTCATGCATTTTTAATAATTCTTTTTATAGTTACACCTTATATATTTGGAGGATTTGGAAACATTTGTTCCATTAATGTTTGGATCCGAATATAGCTAACTTTGCGCTTGATCCTTTCTTCTGAGCGGACATCATGAGCGTATTTAAATATAGCCAACAGCTACCTCTTTTTACAATTCGCTTATAATTGTAATAAACGTGCACGACGCGATGTATATAACAGTACAATATCTGAACAGACGAAGCTGGAGTGAAATCTATATCAACGACGCGAACAGAGCAAAAGAAATTTCAGACAAAAGAAACTTCTAAAAGCAGATTTCACAGTGAATTGACACTCGGTGAAATAATTTTCAGACTTCCAAATTAGACACTTCTTATTGCTTCTTGTGAAAGTTCGAAAATATGGTGGAGGATACTACTTTTGTTTCAGCATACCCGCGCCAAATGCAAGTTAACGATTGTTTTAAATTCAAATGATATTTCACACGTTAGAGAAATGTAATCTACGAAATTCAGTGTTAGTGAAATTGTTGAGTGAAATTGATTTCCAATGCATCATTTTATTTCAAGTGATGCTTCGTATACGTAATTGCTGGAAGGGCTAACTCGAACTGTTTCGAAAAATTTTTCTTGCTTTATTCTAGATGTAGGAGATTTTCGTCTGCAGTAGCGGTAAGCGACTAACAACCAGGCATAAACGTATTTCAAATCTGTTATCTATTCTGGGAAATATATGTTTCCTCAGTGTACTAATGCCGCAGGCTGTAGAATTGCCTAGCTCGTCGATTTAAACGACGATGCTCGTAACGCGTTTATTTACAGCGATGAGAAGAATTAAACACGAGCGTGGAATAACAGAAATTGTTGAATATTTGCACGTAGAAGGCAAAAAAGGAAAATGAGCGGAAAAACATGTTATACGCAATCTTTAGGCATACACAAATAAATTTTTCGTGTTTCCATCACTGTCCTGACGGATGCGAACACTTTTCGGAATGAGTTTTGCACTGCAGTTAATTTAAACGAAGAATTATCGTTACTTTTTAGATTGTTGACTATAGAAAAAAAAAACGTATCTTCTCCCGAATTCGTTTTTCTTTCTTCCACTTTAACATCTCGCAGCAGATTGTTCGAAAAGTGTTCTTTCTTTTTTTTAATGGAACTATAGAAATTTACATGTATGTAAAGGAACTGAGAAATTTTATTTGCCACTAATTCCATCATAATATGGAAAATTACATTTTCTCCACTAAAATCATCCCTTGAAAATTGCTGTAAAATATTTCTTTTTTCATCATTTAGTCGATCGTTAAATGACAAAATATTAAGGCTTTTCGAATTTCTGTAAAATGAATTTCTGAAAAAGCATCGTAGAGCAAGTTTTAAACGTTGAGCCTAGCCACTGTGGATGAAGTCATGGAAATCAACATTACAACATTTCCAGAGAAATGCTCGAATTTTCATGAATAAAAATAGACTATCCTTTAGAAAGATTTAACAGCGTCGACTACTCTTCGCCACTACGCGCTCGCAATTATGCTCTTCACTGTATGCATACCCCAATCACAAACATTCTGAGTTGGAATATAGAGTTTAAACGATGCGTGCGGTAAAACATTGCCGTAGGCAATTCTTCGAGTAAAATCAATGAACCGCGAAACGTTAAATGTTGCAAACGTATCTTGGAATATCGAGCTTTCAAAATAATCAATAACACCTTATAACATTTATCGATATCTATAAGCTCGTTGTACGACCAAAGTAAGAATAAAGCTCTCCAACTGGCAATCGTAAAAATATTCATCTCGCATTCATTTTTTTCACAGTTTCAACAGTATTCAGCTTTGAATCAAATGCGTCCAAAACTAAACGTAGCGCGAAATTGCGATTTGAATAAATCGCACGTTCCACTCCGACGACTGTTGATTAATTTTTCTGACTTGAGGAACAACTTTCGTATTTCAACGATTCATCGATGCAACAGTGGAACCTCCACAGCTTAATTTTACTCGATATTCAAATTTAAATATTTCGCCAGGCGAAAGTCGAACGCGTGAACGACAGCGAATATTAAAAATACTTCAGAGACCATCAAGGGCGATCTATCGGTTCTTTCTCATCTCAACCGTCGAAAGAACCGAAATGAATACTTCCAAATAATTGAACATTCAGGCGACGAATGAATATTCCCGTTTTGTTTCCGAGATCAATCGTGATCGGAAAAGCCAGCACCCAAATTTTTTATCGATCGATTCGCCTCGCCACACCGAATAACGAATTTTCTACGAGATACACGTACTATCGAAAAATCCCTCATCGATCAAACGTTGAATTTCGAACACAATTCGCTACGTCGCATGCTAAGATATGGCGAAGAATCAAATGTGGATTACGATTGTTTATTTATTACGAATGATTCGTTTATTTCTTGCAAACTTAATCCTAATTTTACACGGTAGTGCGAATTTTCCTCTATACGGTGAATTTTGACGTATAGGGAAGAAGAAACGAAGTATTAAAATATACGCACGAAATTTAAATTTTAGAAGTTAGAAGTATTAGACAGTTTCAGTTTTCTGCATGCGAAACGCTCGAGTGTTTTGAAACTGGTCTTATGAGTAGCCTCTTGAGCTACAGTGATTAATTGCTCGGTTACTGCGTCCTTTATCCTATTTACCGTTTCACAATGAGTCCTTCTAACGACAAAATTTCATTTTCGAGAACAAAAGATGGTAGCTGCCGGATTATCTGACACTGTTGACGGTCCCTACTTTTGCTCCTAAATGGCCATAAATCGCAACTAATAATGTTTCTCTTGAAAATGGCCAAAAAATTTTCTTAATCCCTTAATGGGTTCTAACATCTCGGGACGTGGATGACCATTTTACATAATTTTCGTATTAGGTTTCGCTGGTGTTTATCACAGTTGTATTCTTCAGAGTGAGTCTTAATAATCAAATGATAAAGAAACTGTTTACGTCATTTGAATTATAAACATTACTACCTCGGGTCATAAAGTCGCTGTTAGAACGCACGCATTCGCAACGTTATATGATTAAGAAAATATGCTTGCCCATGATTCCACCTTCGTAATTAGTGGAATAAAAATAAGTTTTTCGATCTTGAATTTCAATTTTAGCAGAAGGTTCTTTACATCTATTTTAATCAAATCGAACTTGCAAAATTCATCGATGAGAGTCACGGACAAATTTTTGTCTCCACGCATTACGAACGTAGGATAATGATTGCGTTCGACTAAATTTTTCAAACAGCAACTTTCTCGAGAAAAGTCAAGTTACAAGCATACAAAAACACGGCAAGGTTCCTATCTACTCTCTATCGAACAATTACAGAAGCGAAATAGTAACTTTCTTTTACATTTAACCTTCGAACCAATCTTGCCCGTACAAAAAGCCAAAAATTTGGGTCAAACTTGCTGAAACGTATTCGCAAGAACAAACTCCACACCGTGTCGTAAAATTGGCAAAAGGAACGAAAATTCCTGACTCGCTTTAAAGTCAAATGAAAAAATAAAAGAGTAGAAAAGTAATGAACTTTCCAGACTAATCCACAAATATTACAACAATGATCGAGGTAATCGCACGATAATATACATTGCAAGTTCGAGCTAAGGTTTGGCCGAGGTTACAGATTAATTTCAGACCGGCCATCTGGCTCGATGAATTTTTAACTTATCACTAGGGAAATTAACATGCAACCTTTTTTTAGTCGATGAAAGAGGAATAACAACTTCTGTTACTAGAGAAAAAATGAACAACAGTTTAGAAGCGGACAAAATTATTAAATAGCTCGTTTCTCAAGTAGCTCGCCCTTTCCAAGTTTCTGTCGTACGTGAAAATTCTTTCGTATAAATCGAGGATCGTACATACACACGACGTGCCTATGTAGATAAACCTGGAAAAGGGAGGTGGAGTTTACGGTGGCAACAGCTGCATAAATGGAAAGAAAGAGGCAGCCAGTTTCTTGCATGCACAAACGAGTATGTGATCCTAGCTCTATGGTTCTATTTCGGCCGTGCTTCATTGTCGAAGAAGTAAAGAGAAAATTATCTATGTCACTTTCCTCTCGCGATAAATTGCCTGGCCAACTTCAGCGATCCAACACAGCCACATATGTACGAACGCACGCATATACAGTGAAAATATCGGATGCGTAAATTCGAGCCAAGAGCTTTTAAGACATACGTACAGGTAGAGGGCTTTGGAAAATTGAACGTACGTACAGACACGTTCGGGCTTCGCGGGAATTTTAATGGAATCGTAATCATGACGGCGCGCGAATTATCACGCGTCATTAAATATTCGAGCAGCAGCAACTGCAACAGTAGAAATTTCCGAAAAATGACTCGTCAACTGACAGAGATGAAATTGTTATAAAATTTCATGAGCTTGTCCTTCCCGCGATGATAGTCTTGCCGACTCTTAATCGAGTTCACTGTTTATGAATTTTCATGGACGAGAACGAATCGCGCGGTAAAATACTTTTAAACGTGGTTTTATATACAGCTCGAGCGATTAACAATGTAACAAAGGCATTTAGGTGCATCAAGATTTTAGCGGTGTAATCGCGAAATATGTATAGATGTGTGCCTGTTTATCTACCAGGTCTGACGAGTTGCGTTGCTGTTTTACTGCGTCTACCTAGGGCAATGTGCTTTTCACTTGCTCATCGTCATCTCAGTCAGAACAAACGTTCCCTACCTCTAGCTTGATCGCAACAAATATCAACAACTCTACTACGTTAATTCTACGCAAATATGAAATATGTTAAAGTTCTTCCATTTTCCTCTGCGAGATGAAACTTAACGTGATGCTTAACATAAATCGCCTTAATTCAAAAACGCGTGGTTGTACATATGAACGCTTCGTTGCTAGTTTCTCTAAACATTTCCCTACAGCCGCGACCGGTACGTCCTCCTTAAAGCAAGCTTCCGGACCACGTTTAAACATAGATCGCCCTGATTTGTGTTTAACTGCGTCTATTTGTCAAAGAGGTGTACAGCCGTGATTTCGTAACGAGCCAATAACGAGCTCGACAACAACGATTTGGCGCCGCCGCCAAAACAAATAGCACCCGACCAGTATTTCTTGTATCTTTACGTTCTATTAGAACAGCTTCGATAGCTTCGACAGTGTGTTCTCCTCCCAAAGTATATACAACATACAAACTCTGCAAAATGATCAAAAGAATTTTAACTCTAGATGCGAGGGTTTCAACAGAGGTTACTCGACTCACGTGACTCACTGCAAATTTTCTCCGAATGGATAAGGAGAATGTGCGCGGAAGTGCCACGAACGTTTACCACCAAGTGATATCAAAGGCAGATATCAGAGAATGATGGTTGCTCGAAACAAGTCTCTCTTCTTGCTCGGAAAGCATGCTAGCGTGCAATTTCCAGTTGTTTCACGATGTTTTCGGGAATGAACGAACATCTTCGGTTAATTAACTCGTGAGAAAGCAGTCGCCGTGACGCAACGCGACGCGACATTCTCGTCTTTTCGCGTCGCGTTGTTTCGCGTCGTAACAGCGATCGGAACCGGCAACCATAAATCGAATAGTTTCCTGGATGAATCGAGTTTGCAATCATCCTGAGATTCCCGGATTAAATATATAACCTTGGCCGATGCAACGATGCAAACTTCGTTATGTCGAATACGAATGAAATTTAAAAACACCAATCTTGATCGTCTCCGCAGAAAATCACACGAGTAGTAAAAGGACTTTCGTTACGGATTGCAAAAGATAACGACAAATTACAACTTAGTGGAAATAAACTTCGGGGAAGAAAGAAACGAAGAGAGGAAAATTAAATGAAACGACGATTTTGAGTGCATTTGTTTTCGACGCGACAATTTTTCTTTTTCTAATTTCCACTTTGAAACGCAAACGAAGCGCAACGTCATAATGATAACGGCAAACGGGGCAAAGAAATTCGCCCCGCAATAAACCCATGTGTTCGAGTTCCTGACTTTCCACACTAGAAATTATCTATTTCGTTATAACGTTGTAAATTACAATGAATCGTATGTATACGACGTGCACCGGGAAACAAAGGAATATTCAAATTAACCTACCGTTTAACAGCGCAATCCTATTGTCGAGCTACATTTCGCATTCTCTTTTTACAACTACTACAAATTCGTCTCTCACAATAGTTATACTGTTGCGATCGAGCAGCAATAATTATCAATTTTGTACAATGTGAAACAACAAGGTTGCCGCTTCGATTAATTAGAGTTAGAGGATCCTTTGTTTCCACCATTCTATCAACCGTTCAGGCGGAACATATACGTCTAATTGGTATTTACTTTCGTTCAGTGATGCATGTATCCAACGACACACGGTGAATTTCACCAAAAATTTTACAGAATCGAGTTTAGCTCGTTTGCATTCAAATCACCATGGTGACATAGTATCTGGGAGGAAAGAGAAGTGATTCTAAATATATAGTAAATATGGAAAGTTCTCTTGGCCGACTTAAGCCGACCGTTCACGTATCGTTTTCGGTACGATTACTCGCACGATACTGAATTATTATGTTTCACTTTATAAACAATAAACTATTCGATTTCTTTCCTAGAAAGTCAATGATCGATGGAAATTTGATTTAGGCATTTGGCGTCATCCGTTCTAATATACCAGTCATTTAAGTATCAGGTGTTAAGAATGTATCAGTAAACATCTGTAATAATGTTACCGACATTATTAATAACAGCAGTTTAGCAACTGTGGTGCAACTACGTCCAGACCAGTGCAGTCTATACCTTTACGTGAACTAATTGCTTTGAAGGGAAACTTCAATTCATTTTCCACGCAGCTCAAAAGATATTCAATTTCAGACAAGAGATATGTTAAGACCTATCATACAGTGGATTTTATTTCAGACCTCGACTAAGTTTTGTGACGGATAACTACAATTCCACCAATTACAATTTTCGTGTTACATCCAGACATACAGATTTAGATAGATTTTGAATAGCAGAGCTATTGTTTACAGGAATCAAAATTATTTTGTTGAATTAAATGTGGTGACGTTTCGTCAGCTTATTATTCTTAACAGACAACCAATGTCAATTTGATTTTTGATTGCATTCTGTCATTGAATATAAATCACGGAGGGTAGAAGAAGCTCCAAATTCTTTCGCGATCGATATTTCAAAACACCAAGTTCCAAATGACATCGTGTCTATTTTGTTCTGAATCGATGAAAAAAATATATGGTTACATTTATATTAAAAATTATTTATTTTAAAAATCGTGTACAGGTAGCTCCATAATTTTAATGTAAGGCGTGCAGAAATCTTCTAGCGGATTCGTTAATTGCCACAGGCGAGATATATGATTAAATATTGAATCCAATATATTTTTCTGGTAGTGGTAACATGGCCCACGGGACCTTACCGTTTCCGTGTCACATCCTCTTGTACCGATTTTACCGCAGCACTACCAGTAGTGAAACTTAAAATTAAAAGAATATGAAGAGTGCTGGCAGTTTTGTATCGAGAATTATTTATTTAATTGAATGGTTCTTTATCAATGAAGAAATACAAGCAGCGAATTTAAAACAGTGACAAATGGAAATTGGAAAATGGTGAAAAATTTAGTACGAATATGATTTTTAATACGTATTTAAATGTATGAGAAATGTTTGATTGAAGTGTAATATTTGTATGAATATCAAAATTAACTGCGACTCCTTTTTATTTACAAATGTGTAAATTCACAACCTGAATGAATTATCCTCATCGCGTATACTTGATAACATGAAAATTATAACTTATCAATAAAATACACCTGCATATATTGTTTGCAATAAAGAAGCACATTATGTCTTGTAAATTATTTCTAGTGAAATTCATTCGTTTAGAAATTTCGAAATCGAATTAGATTTTTCAAACTATAGCGTATATATATTCTTTCTTACAGTACGACTTTACTTATTATAAGAAGGACACACTGAGCTGCATTTTCGGCTTCCAAAATCAATTATTGTTATAAATTATTAATAAAAATGATATGAAGTATCAATGACTTAATAATACAAATGATAGTATTAAGATTTTAGGAGCTTAAAACATTGCTCGTCCGTATTTTCCTACATACTCATTGCCGGTAAACATGCAAATTAACCACTAATTCATTGATTTTAACGATCCTTAATATCATCAATATCCGTTAGAGAAAATAACCGTTAGAGAAAAAACTGTACAAATTATCTTCAGAGTACATTGAAAAATCAACGAAGTATGTGAGGTAATGGTTACTCTATACTTTCTTCAACTTTGCCTTCCCTGTTGTGGACAATGACGGAAGAAAAGGCAATTAAAGACATGTTTCGGTTTTCCCAACGAAAACATGGTTGCCAAGAACAAAAAGTCATATATGGTAATTACATTTCTGTTACTGTTCTCTCCGTCGACTTGGAGAAACACTTGAATTAGCGAAATATAAGATTTATAGGATTTTTCGTATGATTTAGTAACCGCCCGAGCTCAATCGACCTCGTCTGTGGAATATTACATCTACATACAAAATTATTGACTTAATCGTGAACGATTTCTTATTTGCATAGCTCAAAATATGACCAATTTAATTTTTGACTGTAATATATTTACTTTCTACTTACATTATTATTATATGTCACAGATTTATAAATTGGCATTTAGTACACGTCAGAATTACATGTTGAAAACTACCTTGCAAACGTTCTATTTGGAAAAAATTTAGAAACTGTAGTACTGATAGCTGCCTTATATTAAATCTGGCAGATGTAAAAAATAGAACTGTACGATTATAAAATATTGATCAAATAAAGTCTAGAAATTATAGATTTATTGAATGCCTTAAGAAGCGTCTTTGGAAATGTTGACAAAGACAGTCACCTGTTGTGCATCACTGGTTTTAACAGAAGGATGAGCAGCGAAAATCGTCAGTGTAAATTAAATCTTCATCTTATGCAGATCGATTAAAAATTCGAATTAGATTTTTAAGTATTTCTTCTGATTATTTTAATTGTTTAAATACAATCTTGAATTTCTAATAATTTACTTGCAACAATTAGATGTTAAATTCTCATCCGTTATGAATCTGAGTGGTACTTAATTTTCGACTGATATTTTATAACAATCTTGGACAATGTACTTAAGGAATATAACTGTGAATTATTGTTGAAATAATTAATTTCATTGTCGAATCGTATTTTAAAGTTTACGAAAATTATTAAAAAGCATTTAGAAATATTTTAAAAATAAAATAATATAATTGTTTCCAATAAATTGTTTAAAAAGTAAAATAGTGCATTTAGGTGATACTTCTATGTATCTTTTAACAATTTTAACTATTACCTTATAACAATTGAATCAGTGAATGGAATCCACTTTATTATCTCATTGTCTGAACAATTCATTTGTAATAATTAAATCATTTCATTTTCACTAACGGGAAGATCTGTTAAATAATATAAATATTGCTCTCAAGTAAAATGAGAGCGAAATTTTTTATATATTGCTCGATTGTTATAAAGCGTCAATCACCGCGTAAATCAATATCTCACGATAAAATTCTTTTCTACAAGAATTTCTATTTAATATATATCAATGCACTTCTAATTTAAGAATTAATATGACGAAAATGTAAATTCAGTTTTAGCTTACAGAAAATTAATAACATAATACATTTTAAATTGTAACATCTTCATAAAAGCGTAACTTTTTGACAGAAATACAAAAATATTTAAATTATTAATTAGGATTGTATAAAATGTGTTTTAAGTAATACTAAATATAATTAGAACTTTTCCCGGATGACTGAATACCAAAACATTGGATTAATCTTGAGAGGTACGAAGAGTCATTGTCAATAAATTTTCGATGTTTTCTCAAAGACTAAATTTTAGAATACTTAAAAAAAATGTTATCACCTGTTGTCGATCATTGACGACCGAAATAGTACAATAACCTTGATTGGTTCGAGACAAATTCACAATCCGTCATGTGCGCATCAACCCAAGTGAGCAACAGGGACTTATTGTGATCCGTGTTGCGTGCGTTTAAATAAAAGTTAATCTCTGTAAATTCTTTATGAGCGCATTCTGTACAAAGAGAGATTTATTGAATTTGGGATCCCTCAACTCCTCTATGCTTTCTTTTGTTGTTACTGTTCTTACATCGTTCGCTGCAATAGAGTCGTGTTTTCAAGTTTCGTAGTCAGTGCGTGAAATCGGTGAACTGCAGACTCGTTCGAAATTGCGCGGTCAGATTCTCGTAGTCCAGCTTCCTTGGTAATCCGTCTCAGCGGTTCTTCGTATCTCTACTCTGTCGTTGAGGATAGCGCTAAATTACTGGCCTCTAAATGCTCGAAAATCGATTCGGCACACTGACTGCAAAACTTGGAAACTCGACCTTAGTGCAATGAGATAAGTAACTGTAGCAACAACGATCGAAAGAAGAGAAGAGAAGAGGGATCCCTAATTTCGTCCCAGGTTCAGTAAACGTGTCTTTGTACAGAATGCGTTGGTATTGCTAGGAATTGTTGTATTGTATGTATTGTATGATTGTATGCATTATATGTATTGTACGATTGTATGTACTGTACTTAATGTATGATATATTGTAAGCCCCGGGACTGATTTCGTGCATTGTCACATCCTCCGGGTATCACCTGGTTATTGATACTTGTTATCAGGCTATATTGAAAAACGATAAATGATAAACTTTAATGTTTGTGAAACGATATCAAGCTAAGAATTACACAACACAATGTTCAGTTTGGATCTTGGATATTTCTTACCTTTTTCTATTCCTTCACGATAAAAACTGGACTGTAGGTACAGTTTGTTGACAAGTAAAATATTTGAATCACCCAGAAAGCGATCGTAGGACAACATAAGATCTAGAAGGAACATCGTGTGATGCGCGCGTCTTAAGTTACTTACTTGCCTCTAGTTTTATTTAATCACAAGGTAGTTTACATCTGTATATTCAATGTAAGCACATTCTTTGGAATGAATCCGTTACAGCTATAATATTTTTATTATGTAAATTATTATATAAATATGTAAAATATTTTATGTATTATAATTTAATTCTAATTATTTTCAGTTTGAAATTAGATTTGCGTTTTAATATATTGTGCATTATTTCTTTTCTTACTTCAATTAATTAGGATTCATTAGCCACATGGCTGATTTCTGAAATTATAGATTGGATGTTTTTATGATAACGTGTAATGCATTTCGTAAATATTGTCAAAGACCGTAGGCTTTTTATCTTGATGGCTATTTCATAACACATGATTTGATTAAATGATAGATCTCTTCCACGTCTCCTTTTCGATTAAGTACCAGGTATATTCTAAACATATTTCCCTAGGTACATATCAATAAACAAAGCATCCCGTTATTAGTGATAATTTTATCGTTTTCAACGAATAACCAATTGATAAATTCGTGAAACACGATTAGGGCTCTTTCTGACACAATCATAAGTACTCGATGGAGTAATTTTAGATCACTTGTCCCGATGGAGTAATTTTAGATCACTTTTGAATCTGGAGATATAATTGAAAATTTTGTTGTATCATTCTACTTGATATAGTCACAGACGAGCTCTAGATTATTGAAAGTTTGACAACACTTCAATGGGTTAAAATTACTAGCTCAAAATTACTAGCTCCCGAACTTAACGTTGTATGAACGTAAAGTGCGCTGAAGAGTAGTTTCTTATTATGTCGTTATTTAATGTCACAACATCTCGTAAGTTGCTTGATCTATTCGTATACTTCGTCAGTGACAGCGCTAAGAGCCAATGATTTTTTACCATGCCTCGATATCAGATCTTAAAACGATTCTGTTATTCAATCTCATCTAAGCTTCTACTAACTTATATAATTAAATACTCGGAGCCATAATCAGGAAAATAGAGTGCAACACTTTTGGAGATTACTGATATTGTTAATTTGATGGAAATCCTCTATTAGATATAAAATTTCAACGATAATAATCAGTTCAAAACGAAAAACCTCGTCAAATTTTTTATGTAATAGAAAGAATGAAATTAAACATACTTTCAAGTACAAAGTCACTTACATTCTTAGCATTTGAAGCACCGCTTCCTTCTTTCAGAGAATGAAAGAATTCAGAAATTATAAAGAAACATTAGTGTAACATATGAATTATTAAATGCTTTTATTACAAAAATTAGTATTATATTAAGAAAAATAAAAGGAATAAAATAAAGATTGATTATAGGTCGTCATAGATAAAATACTATACAAAAGATCATATTAAGAATACAAAATATGTAGTTAGATGACGTATTTAAATACGTTACGCGCCAGAATTGAGAGATAAATATGGCGTCCCTTTTGAGATAGAGTTGCGTAATACTCAAACAGTGTGACATACAAACGGTACTCAAATCGATCCAGTCTAACACCTTTTCCCGAAAATTATTAGTGATGTAAATATTTCTTATTATGCAGTGAAAGAAAGATAATAAACACATATGTGTCTACGATAAAATAAGTTGAATAGTACCATAACGGTTCAATAAATGAATCAGTAATTTTTTTTAATTTGAGATTAATGTTTAAAAATGTACAAATTGAATAAAATAATAGTCAGAATCAAATGTTGTTCTGAAAGCTTATAATACAATCTATAATGTATTAAAATACAAACTACGACGTAATGTGGCAACCAGAAATAAAATAAAAGTGAAACAGATGATGTACTGATGTACTGAATATTCTATGAGTTAATGAATGATACCGAGCGTTACTTAAATAAAGTTGATAGTGATGTGAATATAAGCAATAAAAGGTTAACAGTGAAGTTAATTAAACATACACGCTGATGATTTATCATTACGCCACGATTATCAACACTGAACCTAACACTCCCCGTGCAACAGGTTTGCATTTCGAACTAATTTGGGGGGGGGGAGTTCCTTTCTCGTGGAACTACAAATGGAGACAGTAAGGAATTTGGCTGATTTTATATATAAATTTTAATGTTTCTAAAAACGAGTGAATCAATATATTTGTTATTAATATTTATCCACACGATCTCATAGTAATTTAATTTAAATGAAATTAGTTAAATTGACAAGTGTAAGATATAATCAATTATGTCTTTCTCAAAACATATAATATAATACAAACATATAATACAATTGTATTGAGTGAAAAATTTTAATTATATATTATATAAATTTTACAAAACTATCCATTCTTCTTATGCAAGTGTTTGCTCACAATTTAAACACAAGATTGGAAATAGACGTTGTTAAAAGTTATGAAATTTGATTCTTTCTTAGAAGCTAACTCTCATACGAAAAAAATTTTTCTGAAAATAAGAACTTCATGAATTATCTTAAAATTGGAAGAGAAAAAATAGAGATATCAAAGTTTCTTTAGGTAATACCATTAAAACCATTATTATTCATTGCTTCAATCAATTCAAGCTACACAAATCTTCGCCAAAGTATAATTTGGTACATTCTATATATATATTACCTACGATTGTAGAAAATGAACCTAGAGTTGAAGACTTTATAAGACCATATTTATTAGCCGTATGCTAATAGCATTAAAGTAACTGCATATACTTAATGACATCCTTTAAGAAACAAATCTTAAAAAAGGGACACATTTCTCGAGAACCATATATACTAAGACTAGGTTGAAATGTCCTCCAATACTTTGTTGACCGTGCTCCGGTGAATCCTAATGTAGGATCTCTTTCTAGACTTTCTCTGAATTCTGATTCCAAATCTGGAGCCGCAGACGACGATGTGCTCAATAGCGATGGATGTGCCCGACTGTGCGCCATACGGGTTGTTATCTGAATGGGTGGTTGATTCGTATTACCAATATTCATCGTTTGATTTTCATGAACTTCAAACAAATAAGATTCTTGTACTCTTCAATCCGTATACCTCGACTACTACATTTTTATTTGTAGAAAATATTTTCATGTAAATCCTCATGGATTACTACAAATGTTGACACAATGGTTCACATTTAGTGAAATATTCCAATAACGTGAATTTAAACAGTAATAACGATTGGAGCATCATTAAATCAAATAAAGCAAAGAGAAAACGTAACATTGGAGAGAGCAGCCACACGGAATTTTGTGATACATATGAGACAAAGGAAGGATATCAAACTTAACGAAAACATCTAATAGCGTGTTGACGGTAGCTGTCAACGGGAGCATGATTCGAGTCACAGATATGAAAACAAATACTTTTTAGCGTTGGTACGAAAAACGGGACTATTCGGTGCGCATTCGGTATTTCGTCACAAGGTAAGATGATACTCTCGATGCAAAGATGATATTAAGGAACAATTAAAAAGTAACCAGTTGTGACGATAAGATGATAGAGGTAAGTCAGATTCGGACTCGGTTCTCAATTTCGTGCCTTTCTCGCTTGTGCTTTTCATAAGTCTCCTAGCTCACGGTTTTCACTTCAGTCCACAGTCTGATTGAACATTCTGACGACAAACTGAGTAAACACTACTTTGAAAACCAGCAGGGAATGCGGTTTGCGAGAGTACCAAGCTACTTTACGTGCATAGACAATACGGCGGCAGCCATTGAAGACGTCACACAACTCCAACCCGTTACGGTGGAAATTTGTCTTTCGTTTCCTCCAAACCGTTTCACTTACTTGCCAGTTCCAATGTCATGGCGACGCGTCGTTCGAAGAAGTGCACGTTACAAATCCGATCGAATATTAATTCATCACAATTTCTACTATCAGTGTAACATTGAAAAGTTGATTTCAATACTTTCCAAATATTCTCCTTGCAATATACAGCAGGTAACAAATTTTTTATTGCATACTAACAATTTAATTGCGAAAAATCTAAACCTACATGGACATCGTATACCACACGTTTTGAAACGTGGAATCTGAAATACGTTCGATATCATGCAATTTAAATTTTATCCATCGTTCGTCTATGATACTGCAAAGCCTGTCTCCAATTTCTGTCGTATTTGCATATATTTAAAACGTAACGTGCTGTTTTGAACAGACATACGCTTGCGTACACGCACACACACACACACACAACGCCATAGAAACTAATCTGTAGAAAAGAAAAATTGATTTCGAATTTACTTGTTTGATTCCTGCTACTAATTGCAAGAGAAAAATGGAAATTGATTCACCGAGAAAACGTTAGTCGTTTTAAATAAAACGGACTTGACGCCCCGGACAATGACGCTGAGTACAGTATAATCATGCTAACAAAACCGTACGTTTGAAGGATTTGAAATACTTTTGTTGAACCAAAATCTTACGCATTTTCTGTATCCGCATACGCAGACTGTCCAATTGAGCATTGTGTATGGAGCTTTATAAGCGAAAGGCGCTTCCTGAAATACAAGAGACTCTTGAATTGTGCACTAGCACTCACCTTACACGGAGTACCGGATCATTGGACCGTATTTAGTGGCACGCTTCTATGTATAATATTCCGTCTTATTAAACGAGCGAACACTATGCCGAATTTTTATTCAACTCTTATCTAGCAACTTACCGCAGCGTCAACGAATAATTTAGTCGCAATCTGATCAGCGGTGCAAACGACCTGTTGTTTCGGAAAACCTCGAACGAAACAGACAGAATAAAGAAGAGCTTGCATTCCTTATAGCACTTTTAAGAAAAATAACACACAACGCCCATGAGATATCCTCCCATCATTCTACTGAACGCTACTATTGAACGCTAAGATGCATTGACCAGTCAATTACTGCTTGTGTCTATCTTCGAATCTCTCACACCCGAAATATGGAATATTCCGAAATTGTGCTTGTGGACGAGGCCCGGAAAATTGTCAACGGTACTTACCGATTCTTGATCACTTCCACTTTATTTCTGCTTTTACTTTATTTGTTCAATTTCACTTGATATGGTGTCTATATTTTTGTAGTTTTACACTTTTCATTTGTCGATTTGAGGTTACGATTTCACATTCGAGTGAACAGTTAAGACACTTAAATTTGCTACACGTTTCAAAATACATATGTCCGCAGCGAAACACATACACACGCACAAACTCATGCACACTCACATTTATACATGGATATTCAAGTTGAACAAAAGCAAAGATCGTGACAATGGATTTACATTACCGATGGAGCACGTAAATACGCGATAGCCAAGGACATGACAGATTCTGGCTCTAACTTTAGTTTTCGCATTAAATTGGCACACACCGCCAAAGAGAATTTGCATTTGAAATGATATTACGAGTTTTCTTCCTGCCAAAACGCTTTATTCACTATATCGATATGATGCTAAATACAATGATACTAATATCCAAGTACATGCCGCGAATTGCTTACATTTGGCAGCTTTAGATTTAAAATCACAAATCGCGTGCATATTACGGAGAAAGACGTGTACGTTTGTAGAAACACAGTCCATCTTTAACTAATTTTGTACTTATTCGCACTGATCATCGTGAATCATTCGTGAAGAAACGAGTTGGTAGACGAAGATTTGCAACTTAGCCAGGCAAAAATTTTCTTGCATATAGACTACAGTAAAATCTTTTATTCAGAAATCATATTGTTGATAGTAAAATGAATTTTCAAGCGCTTGGACAGAGTAATCGCGATATGTAAAAATTACATCTACATATCATTTTAATGGCATTTTGCTCTTGCAAGGATTCTTCACCGCCACGTCTGCAATATATAATCGTTGATACGTCACTTGAGATAACATTTCATTAGGTAATTAAATCTTACCTACAAGAAGAAGGTGAAATTAATTTCGATAAAAATTCAAAAATTTAATGTAGATTGATGCCTGCGATTTCGTAACTTGCCTATGCCCGACAAGAGATGATTGTTAGTACATCTTCAGGTTCATTGACAAGGACTCGAATGCAATATAAACGAAGTGGAATTTTCCCGATGGAATGTTGTTCCGTCCCCTGTTGCCACTTAGAACAGGATAGAGGCAACCGAAATATCTTTGCGATTACATACCACACGCGGACGAAAATATATAGCAATTCGTACGTACATAGTTTCACGAATGTGTTATTACAGGGCGACTGTGTGCTATAAGATCGTAACCCTGAAATAAGACCACACAAGTGAGCAATATCGTGCTCACAGTATAATGCATTCACATGGCTCATAGAATTATATATTTATACACGCATATCTATTTCAATATAGTCAGGTTTTTGGTCAAATTGATACATCAAGATTGCTTGTTCCGATATATCGAACGCTCAGGAAAATATGAATAATTCAAAATCAAACGTTTAAGTTCTTCGGGCGTACCTACAGGGATTCGACGATTGAATAATTTGGCATCAATGTCCCATTCAGTTTTCGAGATGTAAACCATGAATGCATAGTAGTTTTACTCTATAAACATACATGTAGAAAAGAAATGAAGGCTCGTTATCAACAAAGATACCGATACAAGTTACGAATTTCAAGAAGACAAGTTCTCTGGGGGATTTCCTTTCACGAGAGCGGAACTAGCTTAAGAGAATGGTACAGTATCTTATCATAGTACATTAGGTAGTTACGATTCTGGAAAGAGTCGGTATGCAGTGTGGATGTACGTTTATGTATCGTCCACGGCAATAACACCATGACTTATCGTTGCGCGCACTATGTCAAAAGTTTCGGGTATATCACAGTTAGTAGAACAAACTGTTTCACAGTTTCCACTGCACGTTGCAGATTAATAATTACGTATGAAATTAGTTATGTTTTAATTAATTTAATTCCGGCAACTTACAAAGGAGATGAGATTTTGAAGCACTGACAAAAAAAGGAATCCATCCTTATCATGTTATATTTTAGAAAACACACGACAGATTTTTCAACATTTGTTGGTACATTATGGTGATTCAGATCATACATACTCTTATCGTCTTTACATATTTATATTTCCTTCTCATTTATTCTTAATCTGAAACGAACGTGTCTTTAACGGATATTGCTAAGCTTACCGCTTTGGATTTTGATTCAGGCTACGTAGGTGTAGAACCAGTTACTTCAAACTCGTATGTTAATTGACCAAGAAACTTTGTTCTCAAACTGTGCACCCTCATTTAGAAATTTCGACATGTTGAATCAATATTTGATAATTTGTATTTAAAATATCCGTGTATAAACTTTTCGACAATAAGAAAATATAGATGTTAAAGATTGAGGATCATATTGAAGAAATTACAGAAAAAATCCTTCTACTTTGCCAGTAAAGGTATAACATGTCAATAATCTTTCAGGTTTTCAGTTCCCCGTCAACGTGACGTTCCTCCTACCAATCGTTCGGTAGCAGCCATTGGCCGATCACAGCGGGTACTTTAAGAATTTGTACAGTCACTGTGGAATGCACGTACACCATACAGGTGAGTGCATTCGTGGTCGTGGCGCCTAATCTCAACAGCCGTAGCCGGCAGAAATGCACCATGATTCTCTGCATGTACACGGCTGTGAATATTGCATAAACACACACACTTGTAGAGGACAACCGATCAATCAAGAGTGACGAGGAGGTCTGTCGGTGTCTTATACGCAGCAGGATGGTCTATGCTCATGCGGATTTGACAAATGTACAACGACAAAGGATATATATATGTGTGTGTGTGTATATATATATATATATATATATATAGGACAGGATAGGATAGGATAGGATATATATATATAAGGGAGAAGGAGAGACACGTGAGCAGAAATTGAAAAGTCCGTTGAAAATGGAGATCACACACGCGTTCGTGTTGTCATTTTATCGGATGGAATATGCACAACATGCTTACCTGGATTTCGGCGACAAGCGAGCGAACGAAACGTGCGAATCGTGAGACGTGGAATAAACGACACCAGAACATACACACATACGCACACACAGTCAGAAGCGCGCGCACACACACACATGGGTATCTGTTTCTTTGCCGCTTACGGTCATTCGTAGTTCCTATGATCTACCTCCCTTAGTTCTGGCTCATTCATGGTCTTCCTTGCATGCTTTCGATGGTAGACGCAGTCGCAGTTCGGCCAGTAGAAGCCTGTAAAATCATTTCGACAAAGAGAGAACGCGTTCGTCTATCGTTATAAATGGAGGTGCGGTGGTTTCGCAGTTAAGCAGCAAACCGCAGTTAATTTTCCTTCGCGATTGCTAATCGAGAAAAAATTCTGCGCATCGAAGCTAAGCTCTAGCATTATTTTGCGACGGTGGTCTTGCTGGTCGAGGATAGCAAAACTTGTAACAATTCCGAATCACACCGGCCAATAATACGACGCATTGCGCGCCACTGCAGCAAACATCGCTGACAATGGTACTTGGCTTCCTTTCTTTCTTTCTTTCCCATACTGACGATAAGGTGCAGCCATATTACGTTTATGCTAACGCGTCGCGTTGTTGGAAAATTTTGCAGACCTGTACATCGAGACGTTTAACTCGTTCCTCAGCAGGTACTCTAACTTTTATAAGTTTACGTCAAGTAACTACAAGCTTCCAAGGAAGACCGAACGTATTCTATTTTAACGGGATTAGACATACATCTGTTAAAACGTAAAGCTTCGCTCTTTTCAAGATTTTGCGCGTCAAGGTCCAATGAGCTTCTCTGAGGATCACTGCAAGGAATTTCCTGGAAAAATGATTATTTAACGAAAATAGTCATTCCTTCCCATTGTCTTTCGTCGAAACATCGATCGAAACAAAATCCGAGGGATTATACATACGCATTGATCTAGATCAAAATTATACATCATAGATTACGTAGAATTATTCTAAACAAATTGAACGAATAGTTTGCTCCTATATGTTAGAAAAAAAATTCAGGAGTGCGTTCAGTGCTTGGTATTCGTACGTAGTTGGTGTTCGCATTTGCGATTTACAAAGTATCTCGATAATCGACCGTAACTGCAACCAGTTACGCATTCACGCAACACAACGCCGACACCGTATCAGTTTGGAGAAGCTAGTATATATGAACGTCGTTTATCGGTCATGGTAGACATGGTCGCGTTACAACTACTGGATAATGGACATATAGGGTTCTTAATCCTAAATACATATATGAATATAGTAGCGCGGTGTCGCGGAAGAACGTTACCGATTTCGTGACTATCTTGTTCTGGCAGTCAACCATTCCAGCTTGTATCGCGGGAACATGGTTCGGTCGCGTATTATCCGGATCTAACTCCAACGAATGATCAGCCGCATAATAACTCTGTGCGAACAGTACAGTATCGTGTGTGAGCGCGTTTTCTCTTACACTCGTGATTGATCGTCTCGTTGCAACCAGCAACGAAAGAAAGATCCGAGCAACGCTGTACTTTGGCGTTTTACGTATACACGCGCCTTTTCTGTTTCCTTCAGACGTATCCCAGAAGCGTATTCGTCTCGAATAGACGATATCCAACATCGCGGAAGATTTGCATAAGAAACTGAAAGTTTGCCCGAGGCGACAAGCTCTATTACGTATTACAGGTTTTCATGACTTGTTTTGTC
Organism: Tetragonula carbonaria; assembly: GCA_032399595.1. Classification (NCBI taxonomy): domain Eukaryota; kingdom Metazoa; phylum Arthropoda; class Insecta; order Hymenoptera; family Apidae; genus Tetragonula; species Tetragonula carbonaria. The sequence goes on from JAUCRC010000007.1 coordinate 17,238,130, forward strand.
CTTGATTCGAGACCACTCGCTCGTTCCCCTTGAAATCAACCTTAATAATGTGCACATATGTCAGTATGTACGAGTGCCCTCGCACACGTTGGTTTCGCGAGAACGTTCTCTTCCGTTGTTGAATTGACGGAACAATAACGAGACACATATAGCTGGCCATTGTCAGAGCCACATCCACACTGGCGGCTCCGAAAATGAAATACTGACTTAACGCCGCAATTTTCAAAGATAGCCATCTTTACTTTTTCTATCTGAACCGGTTAAAGGGCCGAGATTTAGTACTCGAGCGTATGTCTCCCATTGTCCACAGTGTCGTTTGATCCGGTAACGATAGAAGAGAAATAAGAAAGGGAAGAGTCCATAACTAGGAGCATTACATAAAAGATATCGCTTCGATTCGACTTCAAATCTGTTTAATAGCTCGCCTCAAGACAAATTACCCGGTTGCGCATTCTGCCGCGATAAGGAGAACATTTGTGTAATTGTTAATTTTGTGTTTTAGTACAACGTCCTTCCGGATACTCACCAGGTAGTTAACTGTACCACGCGTAATATATCACGGACCAAAAGCTTGCCATTCGAAGCCTCTTCTGTTGGATTCTATTCATCCGTGTGTAACGAACGAGATGACGCTGTTGCACCCGTATTACAGCTCCCGATTTTTATTCTATAAGTCAGTAGCACAATATCCTTTTTCCTCCGAGAGAAGGTTATCTCCAGCGATGATGCGCGAATGAGGGGGAAGTCTCGTTTTCTTTCGAAGATAGTTGTATGGTCGCACTCGCAGCTTTTCTCGCCAGTCGAAGGTTCAAGTTGGTCGACGAGAAACCCAACGGTTTAGGGTAAGGTAAAAGTTGCAGCTGCATCCCTGCAACAAATGCCGTGGAAGTAAGGGGTTAATAACAATGAAACTACATTCTAAACGTTGTAACCCGCCACACAGTAGTTCCTTACACGTGCACGTGGTCGGTTTGCGTACCTATCTCTCTTCTACCTCGATCCGTCCCGACTGATGCTCTCCGATTCCTTTTTCTCTTTTCTTTTCATTTTTCTTTCTCTTCTGCGAGACGCACCACGTCGAGCAGCCCCGAGCTGTTACCACCTAATACGCGAAATTGTTCTCGTCCACGGCGTATAACAAATCTCTCCGAATTTAACCAAACTTACGCGCGTTACTTTCGTTATATATCAACAGAACGTATTGCTTTCAAGCATTCGAAATGACGAATAGTGAGTTACAGTGCAGTCCTGGTAGATTTACTAAATAGAGACAAACGAACATTGGGGTCTTCCGTTCCCCGTGTGAGAGGCGAACATATCCACTTTCTTTTTCGAGTCGTGCAGTAAATTTCAAAGCGGATTACTTGGCGCGAGATCGAGGTTTGCTACAAATTGTAGTTTGCTAACGTACAAACTTGTAATTCCAACTCGAATTAAACCTAGATGGAATTTTTCTCTATCTGTATTCTGTATAAATGTACGATGGAAATTGTACGTGCATTTCAGATTACAAGTACCAGGACATTCGTCATCACGCGAAAATTTAAGACCTATGCCGTGGGTAAAAAAAGGACAGTAGGGTGTGACACATCGCATCCTTCGTCAGAGTGTGACGAGACGAACCGTGGTACCCTCGGAAGAAAGAAACTAGAGAGCGTGACTGTACGAGGGGATAGCTTTTACACTAAGCGGTAGATACCTCTTTTAGATCTGCTCGTTACTGGTGTAACAAATCTGGGGGATATCGTTGCATTCGAAACCGAATACTTCCTACTATTATATATACCTACTTTGCAAAAATGCTTCATCGGCTTCATCTTTTCATTTGTCGCAATGAACAAGAATTATAAATATAAGCCGTCGTATTTCTGCTCTCAGCCACCAAAGCAAAGGATCATTCTGGTCGTATAAATAACGAAGTCCCTTTTTCCTTCGGCGATAGTTGCATGGGAACCACTCGTAGTCCTTTTCGTCAGTCAAGTTGGTCGACGAGAAAAAATATTTTGATGTATGATTTATAATCCTAAAATATTACTTGTCTTGTTTTAAGTGCGATTAAATTAACTTTCTGTAAAATTGAGTAAATATCTATAACCTTTACCTTAAATTTATCAATAATTCTTGCGACGAGGAAACATGTAAAGATTTTTCTGAAAATGTATCCAGCTGCGATTCCGATAGAGATATATTATGAGTAACGAAACGTGTGAGGCCACTAGATATTTCGAACAACAGCGAAATAGAAGATAGTAATGAAAATCAGAACACTGCAATAAGTGAATTTACAGTTTAGAAATATGTCACGTACAACGATCAACCATAATCAAAAAAAAAAATTTCATCACGAGCTCCAAGATCGTTGGACACAATATCCCTCCATATTGTAGAGAATCCATTAATTTTTAGGAACCACTCCTCACAGATGCATTGCTTGACACAATTGTATTAAAAACTAATGAATATGCTAAAAATAAAATAGAGAAACTGAATTTATCTGAACGGTCCAGTTGGAATAACTGGGTTGACGTTACAAAAGGTGAGTTGAAAGCGTTTTTTGGCATAACCTTAAATATGGATTTTATTCCCAATCTTATTTTAAAGGACTCCTCGACTAAAGAGCACGTTGAAAGCATATTTTTTTATAGAATATACAAATTACATACATTTGCATTATGATACAAACACTGCGTCCAGCATGAGTATGAACTACCACAAACAGTCGAAACAGTGGCACAATTTAACAGAATTAATCAGCGTCGCGTTGACGTCGTGAGGTTGAACCAACGACTTCGAATTTCATTACGCTGGTCTCCTTAACCGAAGGCACGTTCAATCAGGCATAAAATTGCGAATCGAAAGCCTAACGTCGATGACCCAAATGCATTTCAGCAAACAGTATTTAAAATTATCGATTAATTGCAAGTTTCTGAGTCGAGTCGTTTCGAGTCGAATCGATGCGTTTCGATTAAAACGTTTCACGAATTGTATGCAGCAGTCCATTATCCTCCGGAATTTACCGCTTAATAGTTTAGCTTTCATTGAAATTGCGTTGGCGTTTCGCTCTCTAAACTTGCATACTTCTCTGCTGTACCTACGTTTAACGTTCTCATCCTCATTTTGCACCAACGTTGGATTACCCTTTAACGTACAAAAGACGAGCTTAAAGCAGAAATTTACCTGTTATGAAGCACTAATGAAGTAAATACTCTTTTGGAAGAAGAGATATAGCCATTTGCACTCGACAGTAAAGATGGGATATTTTACTTAAATTCAACCAGCTAAAATTATAAAATGCTCTATATTTGCTGACAACAATTAAGGAACGCAGGCATGGTGTTGTGCAGTATAATACGATGTAACGATATAAAAGGAACGATAATAGTAAAGAGTAACAGCTTACTGCTCTTTGCGAAAGTTTATAAAATGGCAAAAAAAATTTTCCAGGAAATCGAAATTACGTGTTGTTAACTTCTATACGCTGTACTCGATGACTGCTTTAAACAAAGTATCACGTTAAAGAAATACAATCAACAGAATTTCACGAGTTGATCATTTTCAGTGCTTCAACATTTTACTCGAAGCGATGCTTGACTCGATCCTTCGTAAATAAATCGCTAATAGATTATACAAGAAATATTTCCAAGGGCACAGAATTGAACTAAAGTTGCGTTGTGATTTCGTTTTCCAAATTTGTAAACTCCTTCAATAGATACCGCTACGTGTGACGTTCTCATTTCCATTGCACACCTTTTATCGTATAGCGCGTGCTTAGGGCAGAAATATTCCTGTCCCTTAGCGACTTCTACGAAATAGATGTCGTTTCGTTCAAAGGAAAGATATAACGCGACGGACAGGTGGATGGAAACAAAAATTCCGGGTACAATCGCTGGACTCCTTCGTTTCTGATCGTCCCATCGACACCATCGTTTGATGAAAGGTTCTGAGATGTTTTTATGACACTATTCATCGAGTATTGAGAGAACAGTGCCTCGAAGCGCTGCGAAAGTTTGGCACGCGACTAAATGCAGCAACTCGGGAAGAAAGACGAGCGAGTAGGAGAGACGTCACGTTGCGGTGGTTAATTAAAGAAGAAGGGGGAAGAAGTGATAAGCTACCAACTAGAATAAAATGCTCCGCAACGTTTGCATAAATGAGGAAGGTTTCAACAGAACATTCGCTTTCAGATCGCAGGTGGCATTTTGCACACACGTGCGTTCGAGCTTGTCCGCGGTTTACTATTCACATGCTCTAGATTTCAGTCTTTGCAATTACCCAAGTATGGAGAATTTCAGATATATCGGCAGCGTCATAGCAGCGTGCCAGATGCTAGAACTTTCACACTGAATTCGCAAAAACTCCACTCCACCGTCCACCGTGTATATTATAAACAGTGAATTACACCAATGCGGAAGGTCTTAGCAGCGGCTAAAAAACACATCGTTGATCTCGTTCTTTGCAAACGCGTAAAATTTCCGCACGTCTCCTCTATCCAGTCGTGGAAACAAATTATTTTCAGCCTCTCTTCCAAATCGAATTCCCCTTTCACCGACATTTGTTTCTCTCCCAAGTCCAGAGAACTTGGAACCGTGCAACGACATTGTCACCTTGCACACTCCATGGAGGGTGCTTTAATTCATCGCTGAGACCTTGCCAACCATCTCCCCGATAAATCAGTTGAAGCCAAAGTTTCCTACCGTGTTCTTACCTATTAACAAACACGAGGCTATTGAAAATTGCAATCAGTGGATAACGACTCGCAACCATTGAACTCTACTTTATCAGGGTATCGCGAAAATAGAGATTCCTTTGCACTCCAAGAGATTCCTTCCACTATTGATGACGTTGCAGACAAAAAACTTCGAAAAGTAGAAGAGGAAAGCGAGAGTACGTTTTTCGTTGTACATTCTTTCCGTTGTACAGGAATCCTGGCCATTGTTTAGTTTTAATCTTTCACCCGATTCTTTACGTACCAATTCGATTCTTCTTTTTCCTTTAAAGTTGTCGTTACTTTCTAAACAGCATGCCGTGTTCTCATTGCAACGAGGCGTATTGCCATGTGATTTCTTCGGCACTGTATACCTACGATCGAACAATACCACAGGATTTGAATCAGATTATACGAATACGCGACTTTATACCTTGGTTCGGATATCGATTTCAGCAGACGATATCTGCGGCTCGACGGTACTCTGTCTCGTATCTTTTCAGTCGTTTGTGGAAGATCGCAGGTACGCTGGAACGATACTACGTTGTACGACGCTTTATTTCCACGTGACTAGAGGTACCGTCAAATGACTTTGTTCGTTACGTAGTTCTTATGATTTTACGCTGGTGTTTTGAATGTATTTCTACGTCGTACGTTTTCCGACTGATTATTTGTAGCCGACTACCTATATAGTTCGAGGGTAATTCAAGATATTAGGTCTATAAGACTGTATATGCACTTTAATCGTATTACTTAACGCGTCGTCTAACGTACGTCATCTCTTTGTTACAAGATATACTGTTTGCTATACAATTTCACACATCGAACAGATTTTTCCTGTGAGACTGCGCACCTAGTTCCATAATAATATTTTTTATACGTCGTGGAAGACGTCATTTCTACGAGAGTAAGCGTATAGTTCAAAGATTCTGTTTAATAAATCGTTTAGAATATGATTTCCATAAGAGTACATAAATACTATCAACCGATTCTGTTTTATACCTCACGTATCATTCTTTAGCTCTACGTACAGGTCATTGAATAATACAGTTCCACAGGTCACTTAAGATTTGAACTTTGAAATGTTGAACTTCAGTCTTCTCGAACTTCAAATTTTTCGAACATTCTTTTTTTTTTGCGAAAGATGCAAGGCGAAGCCGACCGTTCTACGACTACACCGCAATATATGTTCTACTCGTTTTATTTCTCTACTTTCTTTCGTCCTGCGAAACACGTAGGACAATTGAAGTCTAGGGCGTCCGGCGAAGCCGGCCGTTCTAGGACTACAGTTGCACGTAACTTTTTAAAGTTACTCGCAATTCTTTTTCCTCTTCTGAAGCTACCTCGTGTCGAACTTTATTTTCTCGAACTTGTTTTCGTCGAATCTCTTCTTTTGAACTTTAATTTCTAGAACGTGTATTTTTTGAACATTTCTTTCCTGAACATTAATTTTTCGAACCTTAAATTTCTCATACATTTTTTTTCCTTTTTTCATCGTTGTACGCTTATCGTCGATGCGATTGACGCTGCGCTGACGACTGCGTTTATTCCACCGATGAATTGTTCGTTTTCGCGACTTCGGTCGCAATTTTTATTCGACCGATGAAAATTCGAGTGTGTACGCGAATGACGGAAAGTACGGGTGGAAGGGTGAAACGTCTTCTTTTTCACAGGATAATTCGAAGTTGATCGAAGTTGTAGGACGGCTGTTCTACGAGTATGTTTCGATCATTGTTGAACGCGTTAATGTTTTCTTTTTTTTTCACGAAACTCGTACGTCGAGATGCGGGCGTAGGACGGAAGGCTGCGGCGACGTCTCGACTTAACTTTTCAGTTAATTGAATTTCTCTTCCATTTGGTGTTTGAACGTGTCTCGAAGTTGTTCGTTTCCTTCTCGAACTTCGATGTCCCGAACCTGAAATTCTCGAACTTCTTCCCTCGAACGTCTTTTCATTGAACTTTGAATTTCTCCATCTTTGTTTCGAACGTGTACATGTGGTTAACGGCGGTAGTCGATACATTTTCTCCCGTCTCCTTTGCGGGAGACGATCCGTGGAGTTGGACGGTAGATTTTCGTATATCGTTCGACGTATCGTTTCCGCAAGAGTACATGTACGGTCGAGTAAGACTGCTTCGTACGTTTTTTCACACTTTATTACCAGTTGGTACACGATCGAAGACGTCATACGTACAACGCTACGTATCTAGTTCGAAAACGACGTTCCTTTGTATGTTACGGGAAATCTTACGAGAGTACGCGTATGCTTCGACCATGCTGTTTGACACACCGTTTAAAGTATGAACGTACGAACATGTGAATATAGTACATGGACGATAAATACAGTCGTTGTTCTTACACTTCCTATCGTTTTACGACAGGTCACTGGCATCAAATTTAGATATCAGTGTGGAGCGAGCGTTCCGTCAATGATCGTCTAAAAAAATGTATATAAACGTACAAATTCCGAAACAATGAAATTTATAGCTTCGTTCTTCGGTGTAACGACGGAGGTCTGAAAATAGTTGTCAAAGTTTACCCACCGCCTGTAAAAGTACAGGTGGAGATGGAACGTGATAGTCGAAGGGCATACGTTTGCCCAGGCTGAACGTAGCAGCCACGCGTGCCGATAGAAGCAACTCGTACGTTTGCGAAGGAATAGCTCGGTGTTGCCCCGATCCCGTCATTCTGTTTGAAAGTGTGACATTTACAGCGGGAGATTCGTTATTTCGAGATACGTATAATTTTTTAGATTCTTCTATTTTTGCGCAGGCTGTCGAACACTAATCGCTCTCTTCTTCATCTTAGGAAGTCGGTGTTTTTTGAATGGCTAGTCCCACCAAGTATCCTACATTCCCGTATCTGAATGAGAATATATCAGGTACTCGATTCGAACGATAAAACGAAAAAGATTACTTCGAATAGTAAATGTTTAAACTTACTTGTCGCTTTTGTATTTTTCTTGTACAGCTGGTTGCGGAATGTCTGACGTATCGCAGGTTTTGGTCAAACACGTGATACATCCTTTCAGGTCCTTTAAGTTATAAACCGAGAATTCTAACTCAGGTGGCCACGTCTTATATGCTATCGTATACCGTGCAACTATCACATGCTATCGCGGAAGCGGCTAAACGACTAGGTAAAAATTTAAGATACTGACGTCCTTCGAGCATCGACAATTCGCAAAAACACTGCAAAATTTTCCAGGAAATTTAACGCGATATACTGATGACACGGGGAAGGAATACGCACACAGCTACGTATGTACTTACCATCGCTAAATGTTTAACGTTTTCGGAAAGATTATTGCTAACGCAATATTCCGTGAGAAATGTAAACGGCGTTGGGACAGTTAGACGAAAAGACAAAACCTTCAATATTAAACGCTCCATAAGTAGTATTTCTTCTTTTGTGTATGCATCGTCCGTGATATATACAAAGTCGTTTACGAAAGGTAGGTGAGTGTCTTCGTATTTCCTAAATTAGGAATGCGAGAAATTATTTTTTTACAAATAGAAATTTTAGATCTAACTGATTGAACGAATACGGAGAACGAACTTACGCTGCGACAAACATAGCTGCTGTACCTAGAAGTTGTAGGTTTGTTCTTTCAACGGTGATACACGATAGAAAGCGATCTATGTACGAAACAGCTGAATACAACGTCTCAGTTTGTAACAGGTATTCTTCGGCAACTTCTACCAGCAAATCCACTAATGTGGATGTCATTGAATACGTGATCTCAGGTTGATCTTCCATACACCTTGGTTTCGGTCTGTGTTGTTTTTCCGCAAGACGTAAATAATGTACCTATAGGTAAATATTGTACCTATCGGCTCTACATTCGTCTACGTCGGAAAAATTTATTCTCAATTCTGGGAGAGAGTTTGTTCGTTTCTGATTACTTTTCTCAGAGGAGAACGAATAACAAATTGAATTTCTTAGACATTGTCCTACCTTGTGAAGAAATTAGTTCGTTCTGTTTGTTTGGATGGATATCTGGAAGAGCATCGTAAAACGTTGCTAAATTGTAGACTGTCGTAGGAGTGGGTTCTAACTTTGGCTCTTCTCTTTCAAGTTTCGTTTCTTCTTTCTCTTCGAGGTCTTTGTCGTCTTTCGTGTCGGTAAGTGCGTCGGAAGTTTCTTCGTCCGACTTGTCTTCGTAGATCTGAAACGTAATTTCCTCTTCGTTGTCGTAAATTTTAAAAGGTTCGAATCGCGGAGGTTCGATCGCTCTCCTCATTGCATGTTTTTCATCCTTGGATGTTCCCTGTACGAAATTAAACAAACGTGATTACGCGATTTACCATTAACGTCTACGATTTTGTCGTCTTTAGAATCGTGAGAAAGTTTGGAAATCGTATTTTCTAAAATCACATAATCCGTATGATAAAAGCAATTGGCGTCGAATTCGTAGGTTTCGAAAAATGCGGGGGTAAAGATCGTGAAACGTATACGTACTGGTTCGACATTGCGATTAGAAATATCGCCAAGGACACCAAAAATTGCACGTTTCGTCCGTTTCAACGATCGATGTGGAATGGGCACGGGATTATTTTGTTTACCGCGAGCAGAATCGCCAATACGATTCTCTTTATTCTCGTCTTGAGGAATCGTGGCCATTGTTCAGTTTTAATTTGTCTCCCGTTCCTTTACGTACGAATCGATTCTTCTTTCTTCTTTAAAGTTATCGTTACTTTTTAAACACCGTGCACTCTCCTCGTTGCAACGAGGCGAATTTACCATGCGTACGTGAGAGACCAAATATCTATATCTGGTTACCCACGTGATTTCTTCGGCACTGTATACCTGTCACCGAAGAATAGCGTTTAGTACGCCGTTCGAGGCACGATTCGAATCAGATTGTACAAATACGCGATTTTCTACCTTAGTTCGGATGTCGTTTCCAGCAGACGACGCGTGCAGCTTGATGGTAGCTTTTCCTGTATGATATAGGAAATGTTCGATGTAGGAACTGTAAATATAGGAAATGTTGATATAGGAATATTTCTATCTCTGAGGTTACGTATACGCTGGAATAACACTACCTCCTACGTTCTTTGACTCTTTATTTCTGCACTACGTATACAGTTAATCGATAGTATTTGAGAAATTACTCTTACGATTTTATATTACGCGCCTCGATGGTATTCTTACGTCGTTCCCTGTCTTAGTGATTATTTCTACCAGACTATCTAGTTCAATGGTAATTCGAAATATTACGTCTAAAAGACTGCACGTCGAGTTTAATCGTATTGCCGAACACGTCGTGTGACATAGGTGATCTCTCTATTACGAAATACACAGTTTGCGATACAATTTCACGCATCTAACGGATCGTCCCTGTAAGACTAGCAGTCTAATTCCATAGTAATACCTTTTATACATCGTGGGAGACGTCGTTTCTACGAGAGCACGCGTATAGTTCAACGATTCTCTTTCGTACACCGTTTAGAATATGATTTCCATGCGATTTCACAAATACGATCAATCGATCCTGTTTTATAGCTCATTTCACGTATCATTCTTTTAGGACAACGTACCTGTCATTGAATAATACAGTTCCACAGGTCACTTGAGGTTTGAACTTTTAAATCTTCAACTTCAATCTTGTCGAATTTCAAATTTTTCGAACATTTCTTTTTTTCTCTCGCGAAAGATGCAAGTTACTTGTAGCAGTAGAACGGTCGCAGTACGACTACACCGCAATATAAGTTCTACTCGTTTTATTTCTATACTTTCTTTTCTTCCTGCGAAACACGTAGGACAATTGAAGTCGTAGGGCGGCCGGCAAAGCCGGCCGTTCTAGGACTACACTTGCACGTATCTTTTTAAAGTTACTCGCAATTCTTTTTCCTCTTCCGAAGCTACCTCGTGTCGAACTTTATTTTCTCGAACTTGTTTTCGTCGAACCTCTTCTTTTGAACTTTAATTTCTCGAACGTGTATTTTTCAAACGTTTCTTTCCCGAACGTTGATTTTTCCAACCTTAAATTTTGTCGAACTTTTTTTTTTTTTAAATCGTTGTACGCTTATTGTCGATGCGATTGATGCTACGCTGACGATTGCGTTTACTCCAGCGATATATTGTTTTCGCGACTTCGATCGTAATTTTTACTCGATTGACGAAAATTCGAGTATGTACGGCAATTACGGAAAGTACGGATGCAAGGGCGTAAGTTTTTTTTTTCACCGGATAATTGGAAGTTGGTCGAAGTCGTAGGGCGGCTGTTCTACGACCACGCTTCTGTGACAGTCAAAATTCCATATAAACACCACCCGATAAGAAAAGATAGACAGGATGTGTCCCTAACACCGTGACGTGTCCAAATAAATCGTAGTCTAAGTAGAGGCTCCTCCAGCCGCCTGAGTCAGTACCAGATAAAAAGTGAAACAAACAGATAAACAGTAGTATCAGTACAGGCTCCTCCAGCCGCCTGAGTCAGTAACAAGCAGTTAAACAGTAGTATAGGTAGAGGCTCCTCCAGCCGCCTGAGGCAGTCTTGATCTAACCACATTGTATGTATTCTTCGAATAAAGTAAAATCGAGTGCCTACGGCTACTCTATCAGTTTTTTATATTACCTTGCCTATTATTACGTGACACTTTGATCGATCTTTAACGCGTTGATGTTTTCTATTATTTTTTTCTTTTTTCTTCTCACGAAACTCGTACGTCGAGTTGTAGCCGTTCGCTACGGCTTCGCCGTCCGTCCCACGGCTGCATCTCGACTTAACTTCCCAAAGTTACTTGTAATTTTTCTTCCATTTGCTCTTTGAACGTCTCTTGAAGTTATTCGTTTCCGTGTCGAACTTCGATATCCCGAACCTGAAATTCTCAAACTTCTTTCCTCGAACATTTTTTCGTTGAAGTTTGAATTTCTCGAACTTCTTTGTTTCGAACGTGCACAGCTGGTTCACGACGGTAGTCGATACATTTTCTCCTATATTCTTTGCGCGAGACAATCTGTGCAGCTCAGTGGTATTCTTTCGTGTATCGTTCGACGTGTTATCTCTGCAAGAGTACAGGTACGATCGAATAAGGGTACTTCTTACGTTTTTTCACACTTTACACTAGTTCGTAGATTATCTAAGACATTATACGTACAACGCTACATATCTAGTTCGATAACGATGTTCCTTTATACGTTACGGGAGTCATTATCTCTAGGACGCGTATGGTTCAACGATGCCGTTTAATACACCATTTACAGTATGAACGTATGATCGTACGAATATAGTACAATATCGATGATAAGTACAGTCGTTATTGTTACACTTCCTATCGTTTTACGGCAGGTCACTGGCTATGAAATTTAGATATCAGAGGTGTAGAGCGAGCGTTCCGTTAACGATCGTCTAAAATAATGTGTGTAAAGATACAAATTCCGAAACGAAATTTACAGCTTCGTTCTTTGGCGTAAGGACGGAGGTCTGAAAATAGTTATTGAAATTTACCTACCACCTGCAAAAGTACAGGTGGAGATGGAACATGAAAATCGAAGCGCATACGTTTGCCCAGGCTAAACGTAGTAGCCACGCGTACCGACAGAAGCAATTTCGAGATACGTATAACTTTTTAGATTCTCCTATTTTTGCGCAGTCTGTGTTATTTTATTTTATTTATCGCGCTTGTTATTTCATTTCAGGAAGGCTTATTATTTTATTTATTTTATTTTATTTATCACGCTTGTTATTTTAGTTATCGCGCGAAAACCAAAGAATCTAAAAAATTACACCTGTTTGGAAATAACGGACCTCCCGTTATAAGTCCCGTTATAAGTTTTCAAAGAGAAGGAGGGGATCAGGGCAAGACCGAGCTATTCTTTCGCAAATGTACGAGTTGCTTCTATCGGCACGCGTGGCTACTACGTTTAGCCTAGGCAAACGTATGCGTTTCGATTTTCATGTTCCATCTCCACCTATACTTTTATAGGTGGTAGGTAAATTTTAATAACTATTTTCAGACCTCCGTCGTTACGTCGAAGAACGAAGCTCTAAATTTTGTTATTTAGGAATTTGTATCTTTATACACATTTTTTTAGACGATCGTTAACGGAACGCTCGCTCTACACCCCTGATATCTAAATTTCGTTGCCAGTGACCTGTCGTAAAACAATAGGAAGTGTAAGAATAACGACTGTATTTATCATCAATATTGTACTATATTCATATGTTCATATGTTCATATTCTAAATGGAGTGTTAAAAGGCATCGTTGAACTATACGCGTCCTAGAGATAATGTCTCCCGTAACGAATAAAGGAACATCGTTATCGATCTAGATATGTAGCGTTGTACGTATAATGTCTTAGATAATCTACAAACTAGTGATAAAGTGTGAAAAAACGTACGAAGTAGTCTTATTCGACCGTACCTGTACTCTTGCAGAAATAATACGTCGAACGGTACAGGAAAGAATACCATTGAGCTGCACATCGTCTCGTACAAATAATATATGGAGAAAATGTATCAACTACTGTCATTAACAAGCTGTATACGTTCGAAACAAAGATGTTCGAGAAATTCGAAATTCAATGAAAAAAAGTTTCAAGAAAGAAGTTCGAGACTTTCAGATTCGGGACATCGAAGTTCGAGACGGAAACGAACAACTTCAAGAGACGTTCAAAGAGCAAATGGAAGAAAAATTACAAGTAACTTTGAACAGTTAAATCGAGATGTAGCTTCGCCATCCGTCCTACGGCTACATCTCAACGTAAGAGTTTCGTGAAAAAAAAAAAAAATAGAAAACATTAACGCGTTAAAGTTTGCTCGAAACGTAGTCGTAGAAGAGCCGCACTACGACTTCGATTAACTTCGAATTATCCGGTGTAAAAAAAAGACGTTACGCCCTTGCATCCGTACTTTCCGTCATTGGCGTACATACTCGAATTTTCTTCGGCCAAGTAAAAATTACGGTTGAAGTCGCGAAAACAAACAATTCATCGATGGAATAAACGCAGTCGTCAGCGTAGCATCAATCGCATCGACAATAAGCGTACAACGATAAAAAAAGAAAAAAAAAAAAGTTCGAGAAATTTAAGGTTCGAAAAATTAATGTTCAGGAAAGAAATGTTCGAAAAATGCACGTTCGAGAAATTAAAGTTCAAAAGAAGAGGTTCGACGAAAAGAAGTTCGAGAAAATAAAGTTCGAGATAAGGTAGCTTCAGAAGAGGAAAAAGAATTGCGAGTAACTTTAAAAAGTTACGTGGAAGTGTAGTCTTAGAACTGCCAAACGGCTTCGCCGACCGTTCTAAGATTACGATTCACCGACAAGTTTCGCAAAGGGAGAAACACAGAAAAATTAAAGAAGTAAAAATTAAATTGTGGTGTAGTCGAACAACAGCCGGCCACGCCGGCCGTCCTACGATTACAATGAATTTACTGATTTGAGGAGAAGAAAAATAGAAAGATTGAAGGAGTAAAAGATATATTGCGGTGTAGTCGTAGGACGGCCGGCGAAGCCGGTCTCCCTACGACTTCAATTATCTTACGTGTTTTGCAGGAAGAAAAGAACGTAGAGAAATTAAACGAGTAGAAGTTATATTCTGGTGTAGTAGTAGCAGTCGGCTTCGCTGACCATTCTACTGCTACAACTAACTTGCATCTTTCGCAAAAGAAAAAAAAAAAATGTTCGAAAAATTTGAAGTTCGAAAAAATTGAAGTTCAAGATTTTAAAGTTCAAATCTTTAAAGTTCAGATGTTTGAAGTTAAAATCTTTAAAGTTAAAATCTTTAAAGTTCAAATCTTCAAAGTTCGAGATTTACAAGTTCGAAGCAAGCAAAGTCTGGAAAAAGTGTTTCCAACGTCTCCAACATCCAAGTATCTTGGTACCAAGAAGATCGTAGTTCCATACAGAAATAGAGGTATGAGTTAGTTGTTAGGATGTAGTTTCCCTGGACGATGGTAGTTCTATGAAGCAAATAACTTCTTTTACCACGTTCCCACTTTCCAGCCTCACCTATAGATGTCCGCAGCCTGTCCCTTTTCGTACCTCGTCTCCCTTCCCGTCATTCCGCAGCCGTCTTTTCTCGCGAAGAAAGAGAAGCCCGATTCGCTGGCCATGAGCCCTGTCTTGGTTGAAAAAGGGCCGTCGGATAAAAATTTTGGTGTCCTTGTTGATTCCCATTGGTTGGACAAGAATGCTGTCTTACGTACATCCTATATCGAATAACGTCTCCATTATCTTGTTAAATATGATTAAATATAATTTAACGTACTCCCGGTATTTGCGTGTTATTTACGTTTTACCTCGCTTCTTTTATTTTATTCACTTATCTTATCGTCAATTTGTCCCTTCCATTTATCTCTTTTACGCATTTCACTTATTCGTTCGTTTTCTTCATTTACTTCGCGGTATTTCATTCGTTGCAACGAACGTGATCTCGAAAGAAAGAAAAGGCCAAACTTCTCTCTAAAAACGAAAAGAAACTGTTCAAGGGATCGAAGTTCGAACTTAAAAAGTTGAAAAAAGACGTTCGAACGAACAAAGTTCGACGAATCGACGTTCGAGAATTTCAGGTTCGAGAAATTGAGATTCCAGAGAGAAAAAAAAAGTAGGAAAGTTTAAGTCGAGTAAAAGTTACGTCGAAGCGTAGCGCAAAACGACCAGCTGCGCCCACCGTTCCACGACTACTATCAAGTTCAAAGTTTCGCGAGAAGAAAGGAAAAAAAGAAAAGAGGAACGAGGAAGTTTGAATCGAGCGCACCTGGGTGTTACATTAGCGTGCGACCAAGAGATGGCAACAGGACGTCTACGTCGAAGCTCTCGGTGCAAATCGAGCGAGCGACAGATAGTGTCGCATGGCACGCGAACAAAGTCTGTCTTTGAGGCGGCAAAAAAAAGGCAGGAAGTTGAAACTGTAAAAGTCGTACGAAACTGGTCTTACGCGAAGGATATCTGGAACGACGTACGAAACAGTATCGTTACATCGTATATATTCAGCGTTATGGAAAGGACGCGTCTGGAAACGATCTGTCGAACTATATCGTTTAAATATATATAAACAGTTCTCTCGTACAAATCATATTTCGCACGATGTACGAAATAGGATCGTTCGACCGTATTTACGTATTCCTACGTAAATCGTATCTCAAGCGACGTAGGAACGGTATTACTCGATCATAGGTACGGAGTGTCGTAGAAACAATATCTCAACCGATGCGTCGAATCACACGTACGCGTACCATCGTAGAACTTCTATCACAACTGACGTACGAACTAGTATCGTTCGATGGTACGTACGTCTTTTAGACATAGTATCTCGAACGATCTATGAAACGGTATTATTGGATCGTACGTACGGAGTATTACGAGACTACATCTTAGAGAAAGGATACCCGAAGCAACGAATCCTATATACGTACTCTTCCAGAAATAAGTTGATACTGTCTGCATTAAGAATTTACATCTATACCTTCTCTGATAAGCTTCATAATGATATATTTGAGTTCCGATTTTCGAGCATCTATTCAATATTTATACCATATGTATATGTATGTATACCGACCAGAATATACAGTTTGAAAATGACCTCCTTCGACATGTAATCACTGGATACGATCTCAATACATACAAGATCTCAAGCTAATAATCATTGAGTTCCTATTTTATTTCGAGATTTTTTACTTTTGGAGTTAAAGCAAATAGTACATTATAAGTTATATAATGGAAATTGATGGAATATAATAAACTACTATAATTATATAATTATAATAATGGAATATGTGACGTCAGGCAGATCTTAGCTCAGGCTCCGTAACAAACACAGAGTAGAAAAGAGAGAGACGATTTGCACTTCTTGTTCGCACGAAGAAACCCAATATTGTATTATTAATTATAAGAAAAGGGCAACGGTTCGGTTTTTCATGCCAACAACATGTCCTAACGTCCGCCGTGCGCTGGCATGTTGTGCCACTTGTTTGTTTCTTTCCAAGCCGATGATCTACAAATTGTTATGTAGTATATGCACCTATCATTCGGTCGATGCCCTCGAATCCGTGAGCCTAACTGACCTACGCCAAGGAAACCGCCGTTTAAACTGATTGATTAGGACTCATGGACGAAAGGGCATAGAAGTGCGCGTCGACGAGAATCTGCTTTAGAGCGCGTAGTGATTATCCACATTAATACTCGTGTATCTTCTTCCCGGTAAGTATTGTCCAACTTAGTGTAATCCTGAACGTAAAATATGATTGTCTCATCTATACGCACATATTTTCTACCAATCCTTATATCTGCACGTTGAGACGAACACATTGTCGATTTACCCACGCGAACGCGCCGTGTTGCAACAACTCTCGCGCGTAGCAAATGTGCTTTCGAGACACTTCAGTCCGCAGACTTCATCTCCGATCCTGTCCAGAATCGAACTTAAGAGCTGGTTTGGGAAAAGGGTTGCCAGCAACTTACATTCCGGAAGGACTACATTAGCGGTCGCTAACTCTCCACCGACGTCCCACGAGCCCAGACGTAACAAATTATAATTATACAATGGTATATGGAATATGATGGAATATTATATAAAATACAAATAATAGAATTAGAATATTAGAAGGAATAGTAATTCCAAGAATGTAAATGAGTACTGACTTTCGAATATTCGCAAATTATTTTAGGTTGTCATACGATAACCATATAGTTACATCGTTTCCAGTTGATAGAAATGATAATCGTTTCTTGAGTAATTCTATATTCATTTTGGTTATATTACAGTATATACGAATATTTTTAGTTCAGTTAGTTTGTCATTTAGATGTATTTTGGATTGCTGATTCCAAAAATCAAGGGTATATTTAATGGAATAGGTTTGGGATATTCAAGAAAAACTGTCGACATTACTACAGTGAATCCCATTCATACACGTAGCTGTAACATAGCATAAATATATTCGTCGTTCTCTGAAAAATAAAAAAAAGAAATAAGTTTCACCAGGTATCGCTAAATATTTGAACTGCAATTTTGTCAAATAAAATCATACAACAATAAGTCTGGGTTCATTTCAAATATTGAAGCATTTATTTTCAAAATGTATCATTCACTTTGTTACAAGATATTTTTCTACATCATATTGCGGGTGAAGACAATTTTCTCGAAAGCATTATAAATTAAAAATTGTTTTACATATAATATTTTTATGAACAATATAATTAGATATGATGTTTTAAGACTTCGGAGTCAAATTCATTTCCTTAAACGATAACGTACAATATTTCTTTTTCCCAGTATGTATTTATTAAGAGGAATTTTCTTAGCTTACTGCATTTGCAGCAACCAAAAACATTTATTTTTGCAAATTGTTAACAAAAATAATATGAATGAATTAACGATATATGTTACTGTTAGGATTTTATGAGTTCAAAATATTGCTATCTATTTTCCTCCAATTGCTCTTCTCTAAATGCCGGTGAATTTATAGATTAATCACCCTTTCACTGATTTCGACGATCCATATCATTCAGAAATCGATACTGCATAATTCTTTCCTTTAAGGAACAAAATTTAACATACCAGTTAGAAGAGAAAACTGTTCAAAGTACTTTCACAATACATTCAAAATCACCGAAATCGGTGAGGGAGTAGTGAGTCTACACTGTTAATCAATTGCTTTCGTTATTGTTTGCCTTAGTGACAAAAGAATAGCGAGTCAGAGACAGGTTTCGGATTTCCTGAAGAAAGCATGGTTGTCAAAATCTAAAAATTTCACATAGTTGCCACATTTCTGTTATTGTTCTGGCCATCGACTTTATGATTAAACTAGCGAAATAGGGTTAAAAGAATTTTTTGTGTCTCTGAATTCGCCCGAGCTCAACTAAAATTATCCGAGTCGACCCAAAATATCAACACCTGCACCTGAAACATTTGAGTAACAAAACTTATTAAGAATGACTTTATGATGAATGTTATATATCGCTATTGATCCTATATAAGACGGCTTATGAATAAACCATTAATTTCTATTAAGGATTGTTCATCGATGACATGATTCAGATTCATGGTTCAGAATTCTTTGGGATCGTCGAACTCTAATAAATTGAATTGGAACAGAGATTCCTGACAATGATCAATAAACACCGTTTTATTGCACGGGCGGAAAGACTTCTAAGTTTCCTTACAACTTTCGCACTGCGTAACACTCATTATAATCATTGTTTCAATTTATGTCTCTCTTTTTTTTCTTTTTTTTCTTTTTTTTCTAATAAAGTCATGTTATCACATTGCAGTAACTTTTTCTCGCAGTTATATAAAATGATACATATAAAGTGGTTTAATACGAGGCATCCATTATCAGTAAATGTTCCGATAATAGAACGTTTGCGTCTTTATTTAGATATTGGAATAAAAAATAATCGACTACAAGTTGCTACTTATCGAGCAAATATTTCCTGGTTTCAAATATTACAGATATCCGAGATTAAGTTATTGAGTGCTTCTTTCCTTGTACAAGCAACTAAGAATATGAGTACTGAAATTGCAGTACATACATCTCCCATACCAGATATTTTATATAACATCGCGTACTATTGATTCATTGATATTAATATCGAATTAAGTCTCTTTACATATTCATAAATTTCATACGTATAAAATTTTAAAAAAAGGATGCAAATTTTATATATACCGGGTAAACCATTTAAGATTAGAAGTTAAGATATCATTTATACAATATATACAAAATATTTTTGGACAAAGTTGAATGGTTTCAAGGGGGGTTTGATTGATGTAAATTATCATTTCTGAATGTGGATTCATAGAAAGCATTTAAAGTTTAAATTTTTTTTTTTTAATGAAGTCTAAATATTACTCACTGACATTAACTAATGTTAACCATTAAACATTCTTTAAGAAGTAGATTACAGAAGTATCGAGGTATGTTTAGTTTTCACTTTGAACACATTTGATAATAATTGTCACATAACAGTGAAATAAATATTTGGATTATTCTATTTGGTTACTCTAATCACACTGAATAATTAATGATGCACAATTAAACATAACACTATCTTCGGTTATTACTAATAGGCAAACATTACAGGCAAAGTCGACACTCTACGAATATTATTCCGAATTATTTTCATTAAAGTATATTCTGAATTTATGTTTTTCCGATACAAATGGTTCAATACTATTTTATAGGGAATGAAATGGTGAATCGATTAATGTATTAAAAAATATGTGATTAAAAAATCTAACTTCACCTTCAAATGCGTTCTGCGCATCTGAATCATTAGAGGAAATTTTCATTTAAGTAATAAGTAATAAACAATAATTAAAAGTATAATTTTTGTTTGATTAAAAATCATTTAAATAACATTATCATATCAAAAACAATTTAATACACATTTCTTATTTTCAAGTGTATGTTTATTCTATATTCAATATTATATAGAACAAAAATAATTTTTTACTTTATTTGTCTCATATTCGTTGTATTGAACATGAGAAAACCAAATCATCGTTATAATTTTGTTGAATGTTAATTCTCTTTTCAATAAATCTTAGTGACAGTAATTTAAATACTGTATTTAAAACAGTTACAAAAGTGCAATAACAAATATTAAAGCCAATGGACGTGAACGTGTTATTCTATTATTTCATTTATTCACGTCATCAATGCTATTGTTTCATTAATTATTCTTTCTTTCATAATCGCTGGAAATAACAAGAAATGTGAAGGAAGGTGAAGGTGAAAGTAAATGTGCTGCGTATGAACATGACGTAGTATCATTTTTCTATTTCTTTGATATAAATGTGTTGAAGTTTCATAATACTGATTTGGTAAAATTAGTCGTAATTTATGAATATTTGACTTTATCAATGATTACAAAAGAAAGTGAGTTATTTTTTAATTAATAAAAGTTGAATTGTCCTCAAATATCTAACAATCAATCAAAATGAAACGGAAGTAATTTTAAAAAGAAGAAAATATGCTTTATTTATTCATTTGTTACAAAGTTCTATAAAAAATGAATAAATGTATATTTCAGATATTAAAAAGTTTTGTTGAGAATAATAAAAAAAAAGTTTAAAAAAATTAAATATCCTTTTCCTGATTTCAGATTCAAAATATTCTTTTTTTTATATTTTCCTTTTCTGTCGAACAGAGCAGTATTGAATGTGGCAATATCCATTTAGAATTGAACAAGTGTGATTTGAATAGGAAATTTTCAAACAGAAAGATCATATTTAGTTAGAAATTAACTTGGAACACGTATACACGTATTTGATATATTTAATATTTCAATTTTGTCGAAGACTAAGCGCCATAGAAAAAGATTATGTTGTCATTTTTCTGATTTGCTTTTATATATAGAATTATACCCTGACAGATTGCTGAAACGAAATATACCCCAGTTGTACTTTGAAACCGAATTCTGAAATGCAAAAGTTTTATGTTAATGTAACATGTCACACATATGAATCTAGGATTTAATAGAAATCTTTAATAGAAATTCTATGGTGGCGGGGATAAAAAAGATTAATACATTCTTGCTCTCCCAACTCGCTTACACTCTATATCTTCTCTAGATATTTATTCTCTTGCGACTCGATGCTCTCTTTAAATTTTGTTACGTCTTTACTCGCTGACGACTCACAACTTTCTTTCCGACTTTTAGTCTCCAGAGTTTCGATTCTTTCTCTTCTCCGAATTCCCTTTCGATACCATCCTTAAAGCCTTCGTTGCTCTCATACAGTCACGCATACATATATTCATAGCCTTAATCACAGACGAGGTATATGAATAGACATTGCATCACCGTGTATTTTTTCGTCCATGATTTGCGGTTGTGAGCACCGCATTACTAATTTTGTATTATACCTCGTTGTACCGATTCAGGCAAGTTTTTCCCACGAAAATCAGAAAATACGGACAGTGTTGCCAGATTTGTTTTGAGAATTATTCATTGAATTGAACCTAGTAGTATTTCATCAATGAAGGAATACAACGATTTAAAACAGAGATTGGTGAAAATTGGTATGAAAAGTTTAGTATATATTTGACTATTAACATCTGTTTAAAAAAATTAGAAAAAATTGATTGATATATGATATTTTTATGAAAGATATGATTACATATGACGCTTTTCAATTTGTAAATACACAACTTGAATGAATTACCTTTATACCGTAAACTCGATCTTCTGGAAGTTTGAAATTATCAATAAAATATTTCTACAAACATTGTTTCTACAAATAAAGAAGCACATTATGTGCTGTGAATCATTTCTTGCAAAATTCATCCGTTTTGAAATTTCGAAGTCTGATTTATTTTGTAAACGATACCACGCATATTTTTTTTTTATAGTCCGATATTATTTATTAAGACGAGTTGCATTTTCGACGGCCGCATTATTAATAAAAATGATAAGAAGTATGAGTGACTTAATGATATATATGTTAGTATTCCGATTTTATGAGTTTGAAACGTTGCTCATTCGTATTTTCCTCTTTCTGCAGCATTCTGATTGCCGGTGAATATGTAGATTAACCACTCTTTCATTGATTTCAACGATCCTTAAATATCATTTAGATATCGATATCCCGAACGATCTTTTCCTTTAATAAACTAACGAAAGCCGATACAAGCCGATACATCCGTTAGAGGAAAAAACTGTTCAAAACACCCTCACGATACATTCAACGATCATTAATCGATTTATGATATTAATCACCGAATTTCGAAATCGATAAATCACCGAAATCGGAAATCGATGAGGTAGTAGTCATTCTACAGTTTCAGCCACTTTGCCTTCGATATTGTGCGTAATGACAAAAGAAAAGCGAGTTAAAAGGACACAAGCAGAGTGTCCCTTCTTCTGTCGAAAGCTTAGTTGCCAAAATCTAAAAGTTTCACATGGTTGCTACATTTCTGTTATTGTTTTGTCCGTCCAATCGATAAAATAGGCGAGTTAGAGAATTTTTCGTACGTTTCGAATCCGTCCGAACTCAACCAAAATTATGCGATTCGAGCTGAATATCAACTGCCCGCAAATTATACGAATCACTTGGGCAAATATTTATTTAAATAATAATTAAAAGCATAATTTTTGTTTAAATAAAATTTAAATAGAATTTAATTAATTATTTCTTTTGTTCAGGTTTTATGACATTGTTTTTGAAAAACATGAAAATTTCGCTTTATCAATGATTAAACCGGAAAGTAAGAAATTTTTTAAAAGTTTTTAAAAGGTTCACTCATTTTCAATAATAGTGGAATGTTGTTTTCAAATATTTGATAAACAATGAAAATGAGAAAGAAAACATTTTAAAAATAAGAATTTGTATTATGCTCGACCGAAAGTAGAAAAAAAGAAAGGAAAGGGAAAATGACAACGAGCGTGTTTTGTAATAAGGTAAATATAATAGTTGAAAGAGTTGAAGAATTACAGAAAAAAAATGAAAGAAGAAATATGGGCAAGAAAACGCTACAATGCATAAAATAAACATAAAGGATAAATTTAACTAAAACATTTTCTTCGTAAAATCCTCAAAGTGTTTCACGATGGTTCTATAAAATTGCATGATCACAATAAGCATGTAACTTACACTAGATTCTTAATCGGACAGCTTATGTTATGGAATGTCATACTTTTGGACAGCATCCAACTTTTATTGAAGTCACAATGAAGGAATTTTTTGTAAGGCTGGTTGTCCCGCAAAAAGATTGGTTCTCGCAGGATAGAAAATTCGCGTTGACATGCAATGGATATCTTTATTCTTATTCTAGTTTTATGTAGCTTAGAATAAATATACTTTGAATTAATATACTTTGAATTTTGATTTCAACAAAATAATAGACATTTTGGGATATCATATTTATTACCATCTTTATAACGAACTGTACAATAAATCATTGTCACCCCAACCCCACAGATTGGCTTCCGTCACCAGTTCTCTGCATTCGTTTGTGTACTACATGCTTAGGTACTACCTTCAAATCGTAGGCGAGACCGAGTTTTGCAAAGAAATCAATGAAAGCCGTTTTAACATTGAATCTATAGTTGCCCAACTCTGCCGCTTTGTAGTCCCATGGGAACACATGATGGTAGTTGTGCCAACCTTCACCGAGCGCCGTGATAGCCACCATTTTATTCTCCGAAGGATTGATGTGTCTGAAGAAATAAATTAGTCGTTGCATCAACTATTTACCGATTGTTTCTTTTTCTTCTTACTTCTTTGTATATCTTTTGTGTAAGCCTATTGTGTAAATCGAGGCAAAACTATGGACAATAACACTAATCTATCGTATGGTTTGTTTCCAAACAGGTGAGCCGTAGAGTTGACCAACCAAGTTACGTTCAGCGTAAAGACGTAACGCAAAACAGTAGGAACGAAGTAGGCGTTAGACCAAGTCTCATTCCCACAGTAGACAGGAATGACAGTCGGTAAAGTAAAACACGATAGGGGCATCAGGTACATGTAATATCTGCAAACACATTATGAGACATATTAAAAAACTCACTTTTTATATTCTAATATTTTTATTTACTTCATTTGTATAAACTAGCCGACAGACAAGCAAAAACTAACATAATTCAAATTAAAATTCAATTGAAACAAATGTAGTTTTATATTCTGTATTTATTAATTTTGTTTGTATTCATATCGCCTGTATAAAATATATATATTTATTCAATCCAATATCATTTCTTTTTAATTAAAAAAAAATCTATATGTCATTTGATCTATAAAAGTCTTGTCATTTAATAAAGAACTTTTTCTCTCTGCTTTATCGAATCACGAAAAGAAATCAATGAAGAACACTCACTTCTTCTGGAACATCAGTATAGGATTGTTTCTCAGGTCATTGAGATCGATATCTTTGCCTTTCTTAGCGATGTCTGAGTTTTTCTTGCACAACAACCAGCCAACGTGCGCGAAGAATAATCCATTCTTTGCATTATGGGGATCCGCGTCCGTCTCGCTGTATTTATGGTGAAGTCTGTGATCTCTGGCCCAATCGATAGTCGAATTCTATCAACAATAAATAAAAGAATGAAGAAGGAAAAAATATACAAAAGGAAAACGAGATCGCTTATAAATGGACCAAGAGTTGAACAACGCTGATTTCAGTTGAGAAAAAAGCTGATAATGTAAAGACACGATTAAAGTTATAAATAAAAAAGAAATGCGACTTCCTATTCTGCAGTTAAAACCATTCGTATCTACCATGCCTATCATTCATATCTACCATAATTGTTCTCGTCAGAAATGAAGATTAACGTCATCAATTTCAAGTTTCATGGTTTTATCCGTCAGACTATTCATGTTTAGATAATAATTTTCCCCAGTTTTATTACATTTAGCAAAATCATACAATTTGTCGTTTACTAATTATTTAATTGACTACTAACTTGGTTCGCTATGGTATTGAATATCACCAGCAACATCTGGAGTGGCCATTTCGCTTTGTACGATCTGTGTGACCATAATCTGTGAGCACCAGCTGTAATTCCCAAAAGACTACATAGGTACAAAGATATTGCTGAAAAATATAAACAAACGGTAAAAAAATTACTGATCAATCGTATTACTAAACTTTGTTTATGTAATTTCGACAGATCACACATTCTCCAATCTCTAAATTTTTATCACGTCAATATGTTTTAATACGTAACACTTTAATACGTGAACCGAGAAAAGGTTCTAAACTTTTTCGATAGAAATGCGAATTTTTTCAAAAGAAATTGTCAGCGTTTGTTTATTTATTGAATACGCGATGAAATGATAGATTGGATAAGCACGATCTAAACGACACTGCTCGAGACTGTTCCGTAAAACCGAGGTTCGTTTATCGACAAAAGAAATTCGTACGCACTCATACATCGTACAACTTTCATCGATATTAAACGAAAGGTTAATTGCAACTTTGCAATTTGTCGATCTTTGCATTTAATCTCTATTATATCACGGTAACTGTTGAACGGTAATAGGGAAAGAATTTTTTTTGAAATTTGCATCAACAGGTGTATAGACATAATTTAACACTCAACATTTCGTTAATATAGGCTGTTAATCTTCTATATTTTGTCGCTTTCTTTCAGATCATTAACATTGACTAAGTAAGTAATTCGTACTAAATGAAACGCACAGCTCTATAATCCAGATTCGTTCATTTTGTCACGTAGATCTTCTAGCTTAATGCTGTCAAATAAAACAGTCTGATTAGATACAGATAATTAAAATATCACAGGTAATTGAAAGAATCGTTTAAAGTAGCGTTAAAAATTAATTAATAAGAATTATTCATATTTATGAAAACGAACGATTCGTTTCGTGTACGATTGAACAATTTCGTAAAATATTTAAAAATTTCTAAAGATTTCATAAAATATATAAATAACAATAAATAACTAATCTTTCCTATTCTCTGCACTTTAATTACTTTTGCAAGTACTTCTGTTGTTATGTCAAATTGTTTCACACGAATTACTTGTTACGTTCTCCCTCTAAATTTCAAAAGCGAGCCGCACGTTTCAAGCATGCGCAGAGTTTGAATTCTCAGGGAATGATTTTGGATAGTAATATTACTTGAGAAATAAACGGGTCGGTCACTGACTCGTAACAGATTAAAAGACTGCCGCCCTTGGTTAGCCAAAACTTATTAATAATCGATGGGTTATAATTTCAGGCATTTACTCACCGAAGAGTGTCGTAACAATTCTTGCCGATATAAAGACAAGATACAATCTATAAATTGCGCCTATATGAAGATACGTGAAACATTACAATTGACAATTACGCGGACCTATACGACGCACTACGTGCTAATGTAGCTATACAGGCTTCGGCAGGCGAATTCAATGAGCAACTCCGGGAACTAAAGCAAGGTAACACCGAATGCGTACAAAACTTTAACATTCTTTTCAGACGAATCCTCAATAAACTCACATATGCCATCACCAACGAATATCCACAACCAATTACGAGACGAGTGATGATGGAAGCCACCATGAAACGCGTAACTAAAATCTACATTAACGGATTGAAAAGAGAAATCAGCAATATGATATTCACCAGTAAACCAAACACTCTCATCGGAGCGGAAAAGGAAGCAGCAGACGTTGAACGCTATTTACGCGAAGAACGACATGAATCATACCGAAAAACATGCGATATGAAAAGATATAACGAACCACTGAAGCCATCCCGACGTTTCACAACTGACTCGGAGGGACCAACAGCACCAGCAGTGCCACCGATACCAACGGGAAAGACACCCGCGACAAGATACCTATCGCCAACTTGAACGACAACCATTCGCACAAAGAACACAGATGAAATGCTTCAAATGCGGAAGACTCGGACATAATGCCAACCAATGTGAAAATTTTCGATCACCCGGCCAACGAAACAAACCACCACCGAGAATAAACAATATGACAATGGAAGAATGAGAGTCAACTCAACAACTGGAGAATTACCAACAGTACGACACGGAGGAAGAACCTACCTTGTGGACAACGGATCAGGAATCAACCTCATTAAACAACACGGAGTACTACGAAGAAGACCAGGAAGAATACCAATAAAGAAATTCAATGGGACACAATAAATTCGAAACCGACACTGGAACGCTTATTATAATATTTGATAAAAATGTTAAGTTCCATGTAATACCCGATTAACTTCCCTATAATAGAAGACGGTATAATTGGATTACTATGTTTAAAGGAATTCAATTTCGAACTTTCGAAACGAAACACGAATATGCTTCATCAATGGTGGTAAGTCCACTCTACAAATTTCTAACCATATTGAGCAATCAAATGAATATAACCAAGTTGCTACGTTCAAAGAACTTGTTAGATTAACGTACATAGAACCAAGCCTCAGAGAACCTATTTTATTATTTTATCTTGACGTGTTTAACTTAGAAACCGACCTATTACCATGCACGAATTTGGCAGAACATACCATTACGTTAAAAGAAAACAAAATCTTCAACACAAAATCCTATCGACTTTCTGAATACCATAAAGACGAAATCAACAGACAGATGAAAGACATGCTAGACAAGAAAATCATTGAACCATCCGACTAACTTTTTAATTCACCAGTATGTGTAGTACCAAAAAAAAACAGACGCTTCTGGAAAACAAAAGTGGAGAATAGTGGTTGACTTTAGGAAACTAAACGAACTGACGGATCAAGATGCATATCCATTACCAAACATAGACGACATACTCTCTCAATTAGGCAACGCCAATTTCTTCTCAGCATTAGATTTATCCTCAGGATTCCATCAAATACCTATGAACCCAGATTCAAAGAAATACACAGTATTCAGCACACCACAGGGACATTATCGCTATAACAGAATGCCATTTGGACTAACAAACACTCCGGCCACATTCCAACGAATGATAGACACCGCTCTTAGAGGACTCATTAACAAACACTGTTTCCTATACCTAGACGACATAATAATTTTCGGACAATCAATTGAAGGACACAACAACAACTTAGCCATAGTATTACAACGACTCAGAGAATTAGGATTAAAAATACAACCTGACAAATGCGAATTCCTAAAACCAGAATTAGAATACCTAGGATATATAGTAACGGCTAATGGAGTTAAACCAAATCCCAAGAAAATAGAAGCAGTCAAAAACTTTAAACGACCAACCAACCCCACGGAAACGAAATCTTTCCTCGGAGTAGCAGGATATTACCGGAAATTCATACGCAATTTCTCAAAGATAGCCAAACCGTTAACCGAGTTAACAAAGAAAGATATACCCTTCCACTGGACAAACAAGCAAGAAACCAGCTCGTGACTCTCAAACAAAAATTGTGAGAAGCACCAGTATTTAAATACCCAGACTAAAAAAAACAATTCGTACTAACGACAGATGCCAGCAACAAAGGCATAGGAGCCATATTCTCACAAGAAGGACACCCCTATTGCTACATATCACGAACGCTCTATCCACCCGAACAAAACTATTCAACTACCGAAAAAGAACTATTAGCTATAGCATGGGCAATAAAACGGTTACGACAATACCTACTCGGACGAAAATTCATAATACGAACCGATCATTCAGCACTAAAATGGCTACAGAATTGCAAAGATCTTTCGTCGCGATTGATAAGATGGAGACTACGTTTAGAAGAATATGAATAAGAAATAGAATACACCAAAGGAAAAGATAACACCGCCGCAGACGCACTTTCACGTGTACACGCAATAACCAAACAAGAAATTATAATACCACCAATAGTAATTGATCACGAAAAAAACATACAACGAATGGGAAAAATCCAATGAGTTACCAAAAGTCCTAAAACTAGCACCCAACAGGAAAACATTTCATCAACTAACCAAGCAGAACTAGGACCATACGATGAGATTCAATGGTTACAAAAACTTGGAAAGATCGTGCAACAAACAGACAAAATTAGGATAGGAAACGACAGCTTTACTGAACTGGAAAAATGCGGAATCAAACGAATGTTAATGTATTTGAATGACAGAATCAAGGAACGGACATTCGCCTTAGCTATCCTAGGAATATATACGTTGAATAAATTAGGAATATTCGATTGTCTAAAGAGATGTATACCTGAAAAATTGTGCATCCATGCTTTGTTGCAGAACTAAGTTAGGCCCAGTAATCAACAACGAGCCACGTATGATGCCAAGCGCCCCGATCAACATCTACACACCTTTAGAACTACAAGTCGCCAAACCACGAGAAGAAAAAGAAGAACTAGTACCATTCGAACCAAGACACGTATGATTCCATAGGAGCGCCCTAAAACGAAAGTAATTCGGAGGACCAAATCCAATCTAAGAAGGGGGGAATGTGACACCACAAAAGACCAGATAACAACATTATGAATCACCTCACTATCCGTAAACAAACACCGGACGCAAACCAAATATCTTTAATCACCATACGATAAAACCTTAGTATAAGTAGAGGCTCCTCCAGCCGCCTAAGTCAGTCTTCGATTTTTAGTCTCTGACCAAACTTGCAACTGTACTACGTTACAATTTCAGTATCCATGGATTTATTCTCTGTATTAATATTCTGTAAATAAAGTCACTCGAACAGCTTCGGCTGTTCGACATATTTCTTTTTTCCTATCGTTCGCTTTTCTTACGTGACACACCCATGGTAAGCGTTTGGAATGAAACGAATGGATGGATGGGTGTATGGGTGAATGTATATGAAATGTGCCTGTGTCGAAGGTTGGTTGCAATGTGCCTTTCTCCACATAGCTCCCCCTCTTCTCTTCTGTCCACGCCAGGAAAGTCACTCAATGCTAACTATGGTACGAGTATGCGACCCTGACGAATCCGAGGACTTACTTCTCAAACCGTCAAATGTCTCACGTGGTTGCCACATTTTTGTTACTCTTCTGTCCGTCGACTCGATGAAATAGTTAAACTAGCGAAACATGCGAGTTAGAGAATATTTCTCACGTTTCCGAATCCGCCCGACCTCAACTAAATTATCCGATTCGACCCAAACGATCGACAATCCGCGAATTATAGGAATCATTTGCGCAAATTTTTATTTCAATAATAAGCATACGATACTTAAATAATATACGATAATTAAAAAATATAATTTTTATTTAAATAAAATTTAAATAGAATTAAGTAACATCATTTAAATGATATCAAAAATAACTTGCTCCATATTTCTTATTTTCAAGACAATGCTACTTTCATATTTGAATTAAGTAAAACGAAAATAATATTTTCAAATTCTCATATCCGTTATATTGAATATGAAAAAACTAAATGACAAAGTTACTTGGCAGCTAATAATACCGTCAATTTTCATAATTATAATTTGTTGAATGTGAAATCACTTTTTGATAAATCTTGGTAATAGAAGATATAAATATTGCATTTGAAGCAGTTATAAAAGTATAATAATAAATATTAAAACCATTAGGACGTATTATTGACGACACAGACGTGCTATTCTATTTTTTCATTCATTGTTAGTGCTTCTATTTCTATTCTTTCATTCGTTAACAATTCGTTATGAAAGAATAGGAAAACTAAGATTTAGGAAAAGCATGCTATGTACAAATATAACACAGTATCACTTTTTCTATTTCTTTTGTTTAAATTCATTCAAGTTTCATGATATCGTTTCGAGAAAGGCATTTAGGCATAATTCATTAATATTTGGCTATATCAATGGTTATAGCGAAAAATGAATTATTCTTTAATTAAAAGTTGAACTGTCTTCAAATATTTGATAAATAATCAAATTGAAAAAGAAAAAAATTTTTTAAATAAGTTAACTCGTATTATTTATTTATTTGTTATACTGTTTCATAAAAAATTAATAAATAAATATATATATGTGTACATTTCAAGAAATAAGAAATTTCATTAAAAATAATAGTAAAAGAAATTAAAAAGAATTGTTTATTAGAATAATTGTTTATTAAAAATAATTTTCCTGATTTTAAATTTAAAATATATTTTTTATATTTTCGTTTCCTGACGAATAGAACAGCATTAGACAGAATTCTCTTAGAATGTACTTTAGCAGGTATGTTTTGAATAGAAAATATGAAACCTATGTCCCTTTATAGAATACCCTGTTGGAATTCGTCACGCTATGAGTAGTCTTAAAATTCGGTCAATGACCAAAATACAAATCAGAAAAGGATGTATAAAATATAAAAATATATAAACGCGACGAAAAATAAGAACTTATACTAAAGTATAAGTTCTTAATTACATCCTTACAACATAACAACTTTTTCATTTATCATTTTGCGTGGGGATTTCAATTTCAATAAATCGGATCTCAGTTTATTATGTGTCATTCTATTACAAATATTGTAGCCATCAGATTCAATTCAGATTTATATTTAGTTGACTAATTTATAGCTCACTAATATATAACGCAATTCTAGATATGTTTCAATAATAAATGATGTCGTACGTGAGTCGTTGAGTTCGTCTTAACAACTGTCATAAAAAAGAATATAAAATTGCATTTCTCTTGAAATTTATTTCATCACTCGAAAATATAAAATATAATTTGAAAAATATTTCTTTAGTCAATGTTACGAGATATATTTCGTATGTATGTCTATATTTTTCATTAAATCTTCATGAAATTTAAAATATTTATATTAACTGAATAACAAGTAAATAACTAAATAAATAATCGTTATTATGTGTCATTCTATTAATATAATATAGATAAGCAAGATAGTTTATAGAAAAATTTCCAATAATATTTCAATTAATAAGCGTAATTTTTAACTGCTTAATGAATTATGCAATTTATGTTATTTGTCACAACCAATGCACTGCACAATTATAATAAAATTTAACGTAAATTTGAATGTGTAATATAAGGAACATGTAAATGAGGAAATATAATAATTTTAATATGTTAATATTAACAATAATTTTAAATGGTTTGATTATTTGGATTGATTAATGGTTGAAAATTTTGTTAGTTAAAAATTTATACATAAAACCATTCATTAATAAATAGAAAATTTTAATTTTCTATGCATTAAAAAAAGTATTGACAAGTTCCTAAAACATGGATAGACTTCTTTCTGATATAGAGTAGAATGATTTCGGTTAATTCGTCTATGCTTACTAGCTTCACAATTCGGTATTGAAAGACAACACTGTAATGACTTTGGAAATCATGTTGCTGTTTCATTCACTAGTTTCCCAACTCACCGTTGCCTAAACGTAGTAGAGTAGGCTAAAAAACCAGTGATTTTTTAATGTGTCGGTATTTCACGTCACGGGCCACGAAAGTCCCGTTAATAAGATGCAATGTCTATTCATATACCTCGTTTGGTGTGGGTGTGGGTGTGGGTGTGTCCTGACGTAGGTTACCGAACCTTTTTTCTAGCCCGAAGGCCTTCGGGTGTAACCCCACGGAACCTTGGCCAAACCAAAGTTCAAGTTTGCGAGGATGTCATGGGAAGCGGATATGATCTGAGAAGGATACGACCAGTATTCTCAAAAAATTGTCTCACTGTTTTCACTGTCTTCATAAAAATCTTGTCAATTAAATTCGCATTGATAAAAACTTCCTATTCTCGCTCTTTAATTATCCATTTTTGTTTTTATAGAAACATAAAAATTGATAGCTCTCTAACTAACTAAAAATCCTACACATCCGTAATTTCCTAAAAATTCTACGTATTCACAATTTTCCAAATTATAAATCCTATACGTCCACAATTTCCTAAAAAAACTTTATATATTTGCAACTTTCCAATCTATAATCTTCCAAGATAAAAATCCACAATTCTCCAAATCATGTAGATCCAAAGTTTTCCATGCTAAAATCCTATAGATCCGTAATTTCTAAACTAAAAATTCCACATATCGACAATTGTCCAAATTTTCCAATCCATAATCTCCCAAGTGTAAAGAAAGTCGACAGTACTATGGAAACCGTATTGAATGTCGATCATAAAATAACTAAACAGGATCCTTCTAGATTTTCTAGGACCTGCCAGATTCCTAGAAGGGACAAGGAACACCTGTGGACTATAAAGGACAGTCGAAAATGCTGGCGAATTCAATTGGATTCTATCCAGAATACAGAGCTAATCGAACGAGCCACACTGTCGCGCTGCGTGGACATATAAAGTATAAAGCGAGAATACAAGCATTTGCATAATTTTTTACTCAAGTTAAAAATCCTTTAAATCCACAAACCAGAAATCCTGCATGTCTACAATTTTCCCAATTAAAAATCCGACCCAAATCCTATAGATACACAATTTTCCAAACTAGAAATCCTACATATCCACAATTTTTCAAATCAAAAATACCACGCATATCCACGACTTACTCTACAACCACGAAACTTACATATGTACGAAAAATAATTTTCCGTACACCCACAGTTTTCTGAACTAAAGACCCTAAATTTGTACACAATTTTCGAAACAGTCTACGAAACTTCAATGAAATGAAAGGGTTCAAAATCTTTGTGGATAATAACTTACGTCTGCTAGTTGCTCCGAAAAATAGAACGTTCTTTAGGCAAGCATCGCACGATTGATCTCTGAACAGTGTTCACTTAGGTTGCAGATAATCCGACCTGATAGCGAGTTCACTAGGAAATACGGATATGCGAGTGCGTAACTCCTATTTATACTCCACGCGTATGTCCCACTTAAGTCCGCGACGTATAAAACTGCGTTAATGTGAGGAAAAAGAGAAATAAAGAAAAAAAAAGGCGTTCAAGGAAATCGTGAACGTTTAGATCAGGATAAGTCTTATTAAATGATATAATTCATATATGGAAATGTTAATCATGTGCCAAGGCAACCATGGCTA
Organism: Tetragonula carbonaria; assembly: GCA_032399595.1. Lineage (NCBI taxonomy): Eukaryota > Metazoa > Arthropoda > Insecta > Hymenoptera > Apidae > Tetragonula > Tetragonula carbonaria. The sequence continues at coordinate 17,272,145 of JAUCRC010000007.1, forward strand.
TAACCACAAGGCTAAATGAGTTATAGCGCAAGTATTTTGGGGGCGGTAATTTCTATTTGTGTTACATTTCTTTGTTAATACTAGTATAAAGTTTGTTTTTGTTCATATATTTTTTTTATTTCTGTGAATGTTTTATGTTTTTGTTGTAATAAAGTGTAATGGCAATAAATTGGCTTTTTCTATTTCTGACAATTTTGTATATCATTGCCGGTCACCCCGCTCCCGCTAGCCATCCCGTGTATTTTCTTATAAAAAGAGGCGCATTATTTTCAGTAGCCCACGGGCGCTGAGTATATTAGGACGGCCCTGTCGTATTCTTGCGAAAGGTACGTACGATATTGAATAATTTAAACGGCGAAAGGAGCAGCAACGAACGGCACGTTGGATTCGAAATGATGAACTTGGAGTCTGCTATCGTTTGAACTTCTTTTTTCTCAAGTGTATGCCGGTACTCATAATTTTGACGTTGAAGTTCAACTTCCAACAATGCATCTTTAGATATTCGAGAAGGTATTTCGTAGGTTTGTTCTAAATTTTGCTATGACTTTCGTTCTATCTTTCCTTGCATTTTGATTTCGCATTTCAGTATTTCTGGCTGACGAAGAAAGTAAGCTTGAATTAATCTGATAAGGTTTTGAGAAAATAATTTTTATTATACAGGATGTAGCGAAATGCAATTGGACAGAGGGTAATTCAACGTGAGAAATAAGTCGGAAGGAAGTGGTAAAATGTTTTCGTTCCTTCGTTTTCGAGAAAATCCACCGAGTATTGTGAGCATTTGATTATATACATATGTTAGCTATTTCACATAATGTACTGCGTACGTGATAACATGCTTCAAGATGAAAAAAGTGGTATACGTCATAATACTATTGAAAGAAGAAAAGCAAACGTGATTGACGAGTCACGTGGATGTAGATATTGTTTACAAGATATATACTTGATATACTTGGTATTACGTTGTTAGTCGAATGCTCAAGAATTTTCAAATTCGATTTTCTCAAAAACCTCAACAAATTTGAACAAATTTTATCCCTCTGTTTTCTAATTACCTTTTCATGTAGAATCAGTCCCAGCACCCAAAGAAGTATCCTTACTTTGCCACCAATTGCGTGAAACCATCTTTGAAAAAATTGAATTTTAAATCTCACGCTTTAAAATGAGATCAACTAGTTTTTTACGATTTTCTTTTTTTAAATTAGGAAAATTTAATTTTATATTTAATTTAAAATATCGACAGTTTTTCGTCACATGTGCGATCAATTTCGAGCGATTGAGTATGTTATATAAAGCAAAAGAAGAAGACAAAAAGAGACAAGATTTCAGGCAAAAATACTTTGCAACGTTTAATTTAAAAAAATAACTCGCGTACAGTTCATTTTGCTTTTATTCGTTCATCGAGCATTACAGTAGGGGTCTAGGAAAAAGGAAGAATAAAAAAAATGATGTCATTTTGTTTTTATCTTCTGTGGGCTTAAGAAGAAACCACGTATCTTATTTGAAAGGAAGCATTCCAGAAAAAAAAATATATATATTTTTTTTCATCGTCTTTTCACAGTTTCTTTATCGTAATAATTTATACGTCTATTCGAAAAGCGTATAAAATGAATGCATTATAAAATATAAAATCAATTTGGTCACTTTTTAGGAAGCACGAAAGATCATTCAAATGACCATTTTCAAAAACACGAGGTGAATAGTTTTGACGAAACTGTGAACTGCAATAGAACTCCGTTCACTTGAGATCTTTGAACAAAGTTTTTCATTTAAATTCTCTCTTTAAGGAATATGAAAAGACTATTTAGATTTCTGATTTAGTTCAATTTAGAGATCTGTTTCTATGGATTTCATTGATTTGAACGAAATGTTAAATGAAATTGCTTCGATTAAATGAACTCGTGCTTATTAAATTTAATCTCAACGTAAAGTAAATCTCGGTTCAATCTCATTATATAATTATGAAATTATATAATTATCAAATGTCAGTTTTCAACTTTTTTTCAAGTAGCACATTGTGTCTTTATTAAAAGCCATATTAACTTGTGTTCATCTTGTTCTCATTTATTTGAAAGATAAGATAAATTATGTAGAATATGTATAATCGAATGGTCCCAAAAATTTTCTCATCCCAGTATACATTTTTCTGATTTAACAACAACAACTGGAACGCAGTTAAATCTTCTGATTGCTCTTGTTGGGTGTTTGAGGTGAAAGTTCTTTGTATCGTAAGTTTTTTAACGACTCTCGAAGAATTTCTCTTCATTTCGTTTTCTTCTGAATCTGTGTCATGTAAAGTTCATCCTATTTATCATATCTAAATACTTGTAGGCGTAGATTCCTACGAGAAAAATACGCTATGGAAGTGCATCGAGTATTAAAGTGAAGGTGAAAAGAACAAACAACTTTCTTCCCGCTCCAAAAAACAGCAATTTACATATTAATGTTTCACGTGATCTCGCGTAATGATCGCGTGATCCAAGGATAATTAATTCTCTAAATTATGCATAGGTATGCGAATAGGTAAACAAGTTATACTTTTACACAATTTATGCGATTTTACACGATTATAACTTGTTTTCTTAACGTTTTGCGAGTAAATAAATTTCTTAGTTTATTGCGCTTGTAATACCCTGTTCAAATTCAAGTTCAATTTTACAAACTAGTAGACACTTAGATTTATATAGTTACGTTTGTTCCTGTGTTACTTTGTTTTTTTTTTTCGTGCATTGAATTTTATTCCAATTTAGAACGCAGTGCTTTAATATTGCGTAGAATTAACTGAAATTAAAACTAAAATGGAGTTGACCTTGATAAAATTTCCTAAAGCGATATCTTTGATTTTCATCATCAGTTTCTGTTTTTTTTTTTTTTCATCTCGGGGAAACTATCTCGAAATAAAGCAAAATTTTTCGATACCAAAAGATAGTAACCATGATTCATTTTTTGTAATAATAATTCAGTTATTTAGTAAATGAACTCGTCTTCACATGTAACTATGATAAATGCAACTGTCCGAAATAGTAAAATATTTCACTTTTCTTTTCTTTTAAACCCGTTCGATTGATCAATCATTTCGGAATTCAATATCGAAACATTTCATTAAAATTCAACGCAAACAATTGTCAATAGATACGTGCGATACCGGATTTTCCGAAATCGCCATTTGGATGAAAATAGAGAGCAAAGTTTTAATAATGAAATTGTTTGAATTTCGTTTATCACCTTAATATTAATATTTTAATGTCGCTGGATTTTAGAAAATTGTTTCAGAGAGAAGTAATGATGACAGAAATAATATTTATCGTAAAATACTTTTTGGAAGAAGTTCTCAGAATTTCGTTATTTCTTACATCATCTTCATTATCAATATATCTATATTTCACAGTTGGATATAAAGCATGAAGCGTGCTACTAGCGATTAAACAGGAAGCAGTTTTTTAAGAATTAAGACGTCTGACACAAAATATTTTAAAATGGAACATCTAATAATTTCATGATCTTTAACGTAATATTTTGATCGATGCAATTCGTTAATATATGTACAAAAATATTTTTGCTGAAGTAGATTAGCATATGTTCTTCTAACGTGTTATAATATTTATCATTCAGCATGCTGTGAATAACCAATAGATATATATATTTGACATAGGCAATCATATTCTATAACTGTATCAATAAATTAAAAAATACGATTGCACTAAGCAAAACATTTATATGTATTTTATACATATGTCCTTTACGCGTACACCTGTTATAATAACATGCAATCTGTTCTCCTTCGATACCGATCTATTTTCACCTTGAAACATGTTCTTATAGCGTAAGCAATTTCGAGGTAAATTGCTCCAATCTACCTAAAGTATTTCACGTCAGATATTTTAGTTGTTGGAAATCTTTTTCTGTTTCACCGTTGATAACGTTCTGCTTATTTTGTACTTAATTGCAAAATATCTAATACGTTGATAATAAAGACCTTGTAAAACTAATAACTGTAACATTAACAGAACTACTGTTATTTCTTACTGTTGTTTCCATCGCAGGCATTAAAGTAAGAAAATAGGAAATCTTTAGAATACAATATAGTACGGAATCTTCTATTTATATGTTACAATTTAATGAAACGTTTGTGTAGATATTCAAAGTAAAGGCGCCCCTGCTCTCCCACCACCAATTAAGTTCTTTCAGTTATATATTCTTATTGATTTTCGAGATAGTAATAGAAAACTTTCGGTAGTAACGCAGTTTCGAATCTTGTCTATACAGAATTGACTAATATTACGATTAGGATGGATGAAGTAGTATTTCAAATGAAATATAAATGTACTTATAGAGATTGTTTTCCACACAGCGTTTCCTTTGTAATTTGAAGTAATTGTTTGCTTTTCTATTGATTAAAATATTATTTGAAATTTATTTAATTTTACAAATACATTGAATTATATAATTTCAATTACGTATTTTCCATGATGAAATAGTTATCTGAAATAGTTATTTGAAACGTTTAATATAAATAATTAATATTTTTTTCTGCACATTGTTTTTAGTTAATTTCTCAAGTAATATTTGAAATAATCAATTTTCGAAGCGTGAATTATTATTTCAAGTAATATTTTCTAGTACACTTTAAATAATTCTTATTTAATGTACTATTATTGTATTATTGTATTATTAATTAACTATTATTGTATTATTAATTTAATAATTATGTAATATTATTGTAATAATTATGTAATATAATTATGTAATATTATTAATATTAATAATTATTGTTATTAATTCCTACTCGTATGTTCGAAGCAAATACTTTCAATACACTTTCAAATATCCATTACTCTCAAGTAGAATAAATTTTTCAATAATATTTCTTTATTTTAAATAATGACTTTATTAGAATAAGATTTTTGACGTGAAAATACTTATATGTTTCTATGATTTGTACTTTGGTCTTTGATCGAACCTGTGGACGGCTCATAGCGAGACGAATTCCTAACAAAATACTTAAAGAGACATAGGTTTCAGATTTCCTATTCAATACATACCTGTTAAAGTACATTCTAATTGTAAGAGGATTTTGCCTTGTGCTGTTCCATTCATCAGGGAACAAAAATATAAAAAACATAAACATTTTAAATTTAAAGTAAGGAACAAAATTTTTAATAATCACTAACTTTAATAAGCAATTCTTTTTAATTTCTTTTATTATTACTTTTAACAAAATTTCTTATTTCTTGAAATGTATATATATATATATATATATTTATTTATTAATTTTTTATAGATCAGTATAACAAATAAGTAAATAGCAGAAATTTTCTTATTTCTAATTTTTTCTTTTTCGAAGTTTGATTGCTTATCAAATATTTGAAGACAATTCAATATTTATTAATTAAAAAATAACTCACTTTCCGCTGTAAGCATTGATATAGCCAAATTTTCACGAATTATGTCTAATTTTCCCAAATCATGAAACTTGAACGAATTTAAATAAAAGAAGTAGAAAATGTGACACTATTTGTTAAAGTGTTATATTTATACGCAGCATGCTTTCCCTTTATTTTAATTTTCCTATTATTTAATAACACAGTGATAATGAATGGAAGAACAGAAATAGTAGCACTGGCAATGAATGAAATAATAGAATAGCACATTCATATCATCAATAATACGTCATATTTGGTTTTAACATTTATTATTATACTTTTGTAACTGTTTTTAAATGCAATACTTCTATCACGAATATTATCGAAAAGAGAATTAACATTCAACAAATTGTATATATGAAAAGCGACGATACTATTTGCGTGACTTTTTTGTCATTTTGTTTCTTCATATTAAATATAATGGAAATGAGAATTTGAAAAAGTTATTTTTGTTTTATTTGATTCAAATATGAAATAAGAATTTTCTGAAAATCAAAAATATGGATTATGTTATTGTTTGAATCATTTAAATGATTTTATTTAATTCTATTTACTTTTTATTTAAATAAAAATTATACTTTTAATTATTGTATATCACTTATTATTCAAGTAAAAATTTGCCCAAATAATTCGAATAATTCGCGGGTAGTTGATACTTCGGTTTGAATCAGATAATTTTTGTTGAGCTCGGACAATTTCGGTAAATATACATAGGAGAAATCCTCCAGCTCGCTTGTTTCGCTAGTTTAATCATTTCATCGAGTTGATGGACAGAAGAGTAACAGAAATTTGTCAAACATGTGAGACTTTTAGGTCTTGAGAAATATGCTTTCGTGAGGAAAACCGAAATTTGCCTGTGTCTCTTTAACTCGTTTTTCTTTTGTCATTATGAGCAATAACCAAGGCCCAAGGCAAAGTGAGTGGAAGTGTAGACTGACTACTCCCTCACCGATTTCGATGATTTATTAACGTATTCTGAAGGTTTTTGAAAAATTTTATCCTCTGCCGGGTATGTTGAACTCTGTTTGTTGAGGTAAGGATCGTTCGGAGTATCGATTTCTAAATGATATTTAAGCATCGACGAAATCTGCAAAGGAGTGGTTAATTTACAAGTTCACTGGCAATCAGAGTGACGGAAAATACGAATGAGCAATATGTTAAGCTCATGAAATCTTAATACTAACATACATATCATTAATTCATTTATAGTTTGTATCAATTTTTGACAAATTGACAATTATTATAAAATTATTGACAAATTATAACAATAAGTAATTTCGATCGCCAAGAATGCAAGTCAGTGAGTCCGTCTTAATAAATAACATTCGACTATAAAAAATAAAGTATGCATCGTTTAAAAAAATAAATTAGACTTTGAAATTTCGAAATGGATGGAATTTTGCAAGAAATAATTTACAATAATGTGCTTCTTTATTGCAAACAATATTTCTAGAAATATTTTATTGATAAATTCAAGCTTTCATAAAGTCGACTTTACCGGATGAAGATAATTCAGGTTGTGAATTTACATAAAAATTTGTAAATAAAAAAAACGTGATATCTAATTATATTTCATGAAAATATTATATTTCAATCAATTTTTTTCTAATACTTTTAAATAGATATCAATAGTCAAATATACATTTTTCATCCCAATTTTCATTAATATCGTTTTAAATCGTTATATTCCTTCATTGATGATGAAGTATCACTACGTTCAATTCAATGAATAATTCTCGAAATAAAAATGTAGCAAAACTGTCCATATTGTTTTATTTTAATTCTCACCACTATTAGTGCTACGGTGCAAAACTTGCCTGAATCGACATGATGTGACAGAAAAATGGTAATGCGGTGCTAGGACGGCAAAATCGTGGCCGAAAAAATACATTTTATGCAATGTCTGTTCATATATAATATAGACCTCGTCTGTGATTAAGGCTATGAATATATGTACGCGTGACTGTATATGAGAGCAACGAAGGCTTTAAGGAGGATACCAAATGGGAATTCGGAGAAGAGAAAGAATCGAGACTCTAGAGAATAAAGATCAGAAAGAAAGTTGTGAGTCGTCAGCGAGTAAAGACGTAGGAAAATTTAAAGAGAGTATCGAGTCACAAGAGAATAAATATCAAGAGAGGATATAGAGTGTAAAGCGAGTTGTGAGAGCGAGAGTGTATTAATCATTTTTATCCCCGCCACCATAGAATTTCTATTAAAGTTTTCTATTAAATCCTAGATTCATATGTGTGACATGTTACATTAACATAAAATTTTTGCATTTCGGTTTCAGAATTCGGTTTCAGAGAATAATCGGGGTATATTTCGTTTCAGCAATCTGTCAGGGTATAATTCTATATATAAATGCAAATCAGGAAAAAAGCAACATAATTTTTTTCTATGGCGCCTAGTCTTCGAGAAAGTTGAAATAAAAAATATAATAAATACGTATGTACGCGTTCCAATTCAATTCTTAACTGAAACGTTTGAAAACTTCTACTTTCTTAAAGCCTTGAACGGAAATATTTTCTTTCACAATTTTATTTTTACACACAAAGTAATCATCCCTTACTATTCTTGCCTGTCAAGTGCGAAATTCGATAACTTCATATATGTCTGAGAAATTTTCTCCAAAACAGAGTATGTTATTCTACAATATAAATCGCTATTCTTTCCTTTTGATTTACGTTTCCACGTAGAAACATAACCATGTCTGTGCTTTGGAATCGTCCTCTATATTACAATAGTAAGGTTTTGCACTCCGTTGACTCCGAGAGAGAAAAGGATATTCATAATTCATATTTCTGAACTCCATTTGTTGTAATACGATACTTACTTTATTCCAACGTATCAGATCAGTGTTGCTTAATAACATCAAAGAATACATATAAATATATTTGTTTATTTCATGTAATATTTTACACTTTACAGTAATCTGAACTTGCAGTAGTATGAACATATAACAAAATCTATGCTTCGTTCTACCTTTGACACATAATCGTAACATGTACATTACAAAATGCATAATGAACATATATTTTCAGATAATGATGTTTTTAAATTTTGAAATTATGTTACAACGTTACATTAAAACATTGTTAATGCAATCTGGTCCTTTACTATTATATTTTTTACGATATGTTAGTTTTTTAATATTATCTTCAAATGTAAGTATTGAAGTTTTGAAGGATGCTTTGAACAATTTAAAGTTTAGTATGTATCATGAATGCTGTATGTGTGAATGTAGGTCCAATTCTGTATTGGCCAAATATGTATTGAAGAAAGAGACTACAAGACTAAAAGGGTACTAATGAAAGGCTTCTACAAGACTTAGGCGAGATAGACAAATATTAAGGAAATACATCGATGATGGAAGTCACGTATCATTCGATCTTTTACTGTGTAAGAAAACTTTTTATCATATTACATTTAGAAAACATTTCCCTATTGTTATTCTCAAAGAACAATCGACTGCAATCGAATGAAGTTTCCTAATATAAAATCTCTTCTAATAAGTACCTCTGGCTTATCTTATTCCCTAATCCTTAAATGTTCATAATTGCATAATACTTTAATGTCATAACAATATTGTTTCAATTCGTAACTGACCGTATATTTTTTTGTCTGTTTGCATATTGAAATTATTTAAATGCCTTGGTTGAATACATAATGAAATAAGTTGCAGAAAATGTTTAAATTAATTCGATCAAATTATAAATAACTGTAAAATAATATGTGTACAAAAATTTTTATAAATACTATTGTGTAATACTTGTATTTGCTATTGGAATTTAAGATTTACTGGTTCTATTATATCATTAAATAATGAAAACTTGATATCGATATTACTCGATCGATTTGTGTCATTTTTTCCAATTACAAAACATCAAAATTGGTCTTCTAGATATATTGATTAATTAAACACTGTTCCAAGTAGATTTTATTTAAAAACGAAAATAGTGAAACAAAAATCAAATGTAACAAGTTTACATTGTCAATATATATGAAGAATATAGAAGAAGCGAGTTCCAGAAGTAAACAAATCAGATTTTATACTGAAAACTAAAATTTCTGTACTTTTGTATTATTTGTAATTTGTATTTTTCTTTTTAATTTATACAGGACATATTGAAATTAAATGGAAAAATTTCTGGATCGGTGATATTTGTGTTCTGGTTCGGTGAAACAATCCGTGTATATGTTCGACTTCGAGCATAATTTTTAAGATCAAATTCTTTTTTGTTTTGTTTATCGTATTCTATGAAAAAGGGAAAGTTTACGAAGAGAAATAATCCATTTTCAAAACGGGGAACCATCGGTTGCTATGTCAGTTCAAATATTCTCTTGAAAAACAATGCTAAAATTCAATTTATTTCTAACTTGCTCATATTGAGTAAATACAAGATATTGAGATCAAGTACAAGAAGAGCACAAATCTATTGTTATTCTTTAATATTCCAAATTGCTTACTACGTATTCCATATTCTTCTTTCTTACTTTTTTTCTTTTTTTCTCTCTGGCGAATTTATAACCAATTCCAAAATCACATGCCCACAAAAATTACGTATTTCCGCCCAAGATTAGGTATTAATTTTATATAATAAAAATCATATTTGTTTTAATTGTTTAATATATGTAATATGTTCGCTTGAACTATAATGAATTTCATCGAGAAATAGAGAATGCACAATATAATATAGAAATAACGTGTGGAAGGTATAGAGAGGATCACAGAATAAAGACAAACTGTGAAACTGCATATTTGACTGTGAACTGTGAACATATTATGAATTATTAAAACTCTGATGTAACCAATTTATCATACTAGTTGATTTCTTCGTAAATTTGAACAAAATTTTTGAACAGTCATTATTAGGATTTGCCTTTCGCATGATCCACGTATACGAGATTTAGAACCAGTGAAGTTTTTCTTTTTGTAAGAAGAACTTGTTTATATTTCAGATGAACATGTTACATCCGCTGAACAATTACAAATATTATTTGTATCATGTAAAGTCAACATGTAAATCTGGAAGAAATGTGCTAATGGGTCCCGAATGTAGACTCTCTAAATCGCAAGAAAAGGAGGAAAAGCAAAGAAAAGACAAGGAATGAAAATATAGAATATGAAGAATTTAGAGTATGTAACAATAAGTATGGTATAGATGCTTTTGGCCGCATAATATCAGCAGATCATGAATAAAGAGAATCGGAATCGGAAAATCAATGGGAATTTAACACATTTTTCTAAGAAAACGGTTGTGTGTCGGCCTTCCTTCCTTTTCAATCTTTTCTTTTCATAATGAGTAGGATTCGATGCAATAAAAAGAATATTTGACTTTGAAAATGATACTCAAGATCAATTTTGAAAGGATCTTTTTTTAGAAATCTCCATCGAATCCAGAGCGATATGAAATCGCTGTAACGATTTCTACAAATAATCTTTTTATATCCATAGTATAATTTTCAATTTCATTATAAAACAATTGAATTACTTTTGCTACAGTTTTATGCAGACGTATATATGTAAATCTCACTTTTGAAATATGCATATACAGCAAGAAGAACTGAACTAATGAAAAATTTTGATAGCTATTTCATAAAACGATCTACTTGCTCTACAAGCTCTCATTTTAGAGCTTGAAACTTTTATTTCTTATTTTGATTCTCCTGAGTTCGTCTTTTTGTAAAGATGTCTTCACATCATATAACCGGTGAAAAAGTAAGAGGATTTTTATCTCAAAATTTTATTCTCAAACTTCAGATATCTGTAGAAACGTCAAAAACTTTTATTTCGATTCATCATGCTCTTGAAAATTGAAATCTCTTTACAGCGGCATTAACTTTACTGTACAATTTATTTTTGGTATTTTATTGAACGTTAAGATTAAGTGACGAAACGTTTGGAATCCTTGAATTATTGTCGTTTAACGTTCAAAATTCAGTAATACGAAGAAAGAAAATTGTTCAGTAATACAAAGCAAGTTTTAAGAAAAGATATCTCAGTCTTCAGAACCGTGATGGATTAAGTCATAAATAAAAATTTTCAGTTTTTTTATATACAATTTTTACAATTCTTTTTTTTTTTTGAAGAAGAGAACAGTTTGCTACATGATATTAAAATATTTTGAAGCAAAAACCGAATTCAGTACTGCCGAAATGGAAATTTCACGTTTTAATATAAGAGTAGATTGCTATACTATATTACTTTCTTTAACGAAATTATAATAATTTAAATTATCAATTCTTCAATTATCAATTTTTTATTTAAATTTATTGTGTGGCAGAATTGACCACGAAAATGGTTTCTATTTGCTAAAATGCTGATGACAACAAGGCCAAAAAATGTTTTTGAAAAAGTTGAAACATTTTACACTACATATTTTGCTTTCTTTGTATTCTATATATACACATACTCAATAAAATATTATTTATATTATACTATGTTAGTTTAATTATAACTATTCAAGTTGAACTTGTAGACTTAGTATTTAGACAATAAATATTTAAATATATTTGAATTTGTAAACCTAATATTTAGACGTATCTAAAATTTCAATTTAATGCTTTTATTGTACTATCCTGGCTGTTAAATTTAGAGACGTGATTTTAAAAACGACTTTAATAATTGTGAAATTGTTTTTGTCTTTTTTGGATACTCACAATAGTGGGCTTGTGTTGGTAAATTCGAATATAATGATAACTGCATCGTGTATGTATTTATATTAATAATATCTTGCATTTTGTATCATTTTTGTAAGATTCACTTACAAGATCATGCAATACTACATTGAGCAAAATGACTATACATTATACGATAGCAAGTATTGTAACCGTAATCTCATTCGCTGTGAATTTATATCATGTATTCCTTCATTGATACACTGAATTACGACCAACATAATATTAAACCAAAATACTGATTTAAACTTTGCATCTTTTTAAATATATTTTTAATCGTATTAATGAATTATTAATTAAATAATAATATTGATGTTACTTTGTGCCATGTCTAAAATGTAAATTTAAATGAAATTAAGGATTATTGATTTTTTAAGAAAACGGATCATTTGCGATCCACAATTTGTTTGTGATTTTTTATTCTTATAATGAAAGACACAATAGAAAAAAAATTTGATCCTGAAAATCATACTGTTATTTTTGGTGATAGACATTCATAAATAATTTCCCAATACTCTGTATAATATTAAATAATCTGTATTTATTTTTATTACAACATGCTTATCATTTTTCACGTTTTCTTATTTTATTTATGAAAGAATGTGTTAATTTAGCTATTCTTCGATATACGCAACACATTTTATGTTGAGTGAATAATCCCTGCACGAGCTATTTAAATTTCAGTATTCTTATATATGATTTTAATTTACACAGATTATCGAGAATATATTTTTTTATAATCTTTGTCAACATTCTTCGTATTCTATATCAGTGAAATGCAAATTTCTGCATCATCTTGACTTTGAATTTGGTCTGGGTTTATTGTTTTAAATTATAGTACCGATAAATTTCATTGTTACTTTTCTTTCTGTGAAAATATATGACATAAATATTACTGTTTGTATTTAAATATTACATTAACTGTTTTTATTTTTTTTTTTATATAACTTATTTCGATTATTTTTTTGTCCAGCTGACACACAAAAAGAAAAAATAAACGAAATCAGTTATTGGGTGCAATTATCTAGGTCAATTAATATCATTTGAATGTTGCAACGTCCAAACTTCGTCACAAAGTTGTTAAAATGAAATCGAAATATTCGGATTAAAAAATAAGTGATTTTGTGTTAGCAGTTAATCTAAACCGGACTTAACAAATATGCAACAACATTATATGTTCACAGACCATTAGATACGTAGTATACTAATATATGGCTGAAGATCTAATCTATGTCTAAAATTCTTTTCATCGAATTTCCAAATAAGTAATATTTGTAAACGATGAAATGGAAATTCTCGCTAGGGCCATCACTGTTATGATTCATCTGATCTTCATATTTCTATGTAACCACAATGGACCGTTGAAAATAAACAATAGTATGGACATATTTAACGAGCTCTAAGTTTAAAAATAAAATTTATTGAATCCTTGTCTTTAAGTTCCTTTATTTCTTGAGCAAATAATACAATTACACTGTACAGCACAATTCAACTATTAATCACGAGATTTGCAAAAATCTTTTCTTATTATCTATTAATATTAACAATAAGATATACAAAGCATCAACATAAAAACACTTTAAGTAATTGAAACCAATATAAACGACTGTTTAACATTGCTAATGTTTGTAATAAGACATAATTTAATTTTGTACAATATTTGTCTGAATTTTTTCAGTTTCAATACTTACTGTAGTACTTACTTCATGATTATTCTGGTTTCAGGATAGTTTTCGCAAATTTTGCGTAGAATCATTAAAATAAATTTTATTCTATTGTTCTTCAGTTCTCTTCAATCTTTCAGTCGATATTGGTAGACATTTTAGACAAATACAGAATTCGAATTGTCACTTGATTATCTGGAATACCCGATTCACCAGCATATTTGCATTAACTAGTCTTCGGCAACTGTCGCGAACTATACTATCTATAAGAAGAAAAAATTAAATTAACATTAATTACAAACACATATATGTTCTAGATTTTCATATTTTATTTTTATTAATAAATTATATTTCTACATTCTCTACAATTCTTTTACATTATTTTCTTTTTTCCATCATTTCACAGTTGCAATTCAATTGTCCGCCATATTTGATTATCTTGCTTCTTTTTAGAGAGAAAGAAAAAATTCGCAACCATATGTCCTCTGATCTGTACCAATACACCGGAACTGGCAAGATGATAACTGTTTATTCATCAAAAACTCCTCTATTTATCACGTTCAAAAATCTTCACAGATTTTCTTCAATGAAATCAAGATTTGCTTTTTAAACAATTTTGCAGATTTTTTTCTTTAAGCTTTAATTTCCAGTTTAATTAAAATACAATAACTACTTCAGGAAAGGGTATATTTATGATTTTTTTTTTTTTTTGTGTAGAATCAACATTTGGTGGAAGGTATTAACATCATCAAGCGTAACGAAAATAATGAAGTTACTGAAGAAAAGAAGAGTCTAAAGCGAGAAGAAATATGTCGCAGATCATTAACCACTGAATTGAAAATTTTTCAAGAGTGTCTTTCTGCCGGTTCCTGACGTTCTTTTTGTCACTTGTTCCTAAAAATGTATTCGAGATCATCCACACGTGCCCACACACGTATTCAATATAAAGCGCCTACTTTTACCAACCGCACTGTTTATCGATGCATTTTCCCACACATTTAACTAATTGCAGTCTCTGCATGTAATCCTTTTATATACAATGTATTGCTTTTCATATAAGTGTAAAATCATTGCACTTATTGTTAATGTACTAAGAATGGCACGTTTAAAGGAAATTGAAAACTACCAAAGTTCTTTGCAATTGGCAAGTAATATGTTTTAATTCCAAATGGTCCTACATTCGAACAAATTAAAATGTTTCTAAGATAACAGAATTCTTCTTTTACAGAATTACATAAGAATTATTTCTTGCTTCATTCTACCTCGCAAATTATTACTATTTAAAACTATTGTCACATTGCCATTTTACATATTTGCATCGTCAATATACATTAATTACTTAGAAGAATTATTTGAAGAATTATTTGTCACATTATTTAGAATTTAGACGAAACTAAAATCAAATATAAAAGTTTATAGAAATAATCTAAATTTTCGCATTGGTACATGCTGCTTGCTTAAATAAGGGCAACAGCAAGTACCAATTACCAATTCAGAAATAAAACAGTTAGACTTAATTTCTTTCTTGCAAATATAGTGTTATTATACGTGATAATAAAATAATTATACGCAGCCCCAGCTATCAGAAACCTCCTAAATATTCCTTCATTCTTTTATAACATAAAATAGATACACAACACAATTTAGATGGTTTCAATGAAGAAATACCCTAAAAAACAATTCTTTATTTCGCAGGACAATTGAGGTATTGCTATAAATATTTTCCATGTCATGAAAAATATAGGAGATATTTAGGTGGTCTCTTTAGTTGAGACACCCCGTGCTTTGAAATCTAAAAATTATATATCAGAGATTATATTCTTATACTAAAGTAAGAAATAAATATTTTTGATTCATTTTCTATAATTATTTCAAGCAATTAAATTTAAAACATTCCAAAAACCAATTAGCTAAATACGAATATGGAATTTATTATGCAGTAAGTAAAGATAAAGTTTATTATATATTGTTAAGAAGAAAATTACATTTTAATCTTTTTTTAGTGCAAACTACATTAGAATATCTAATGATACAAAAATTGTACAAAAATTATACTAAAATCTTTTATCGTCTATGTCTATTTCATACATTAATCCAACACAAGTGCCTCAACTTTATTCATGCAACAAAACTCAATAGGCATATGTTGTAATAGATAAAAATTTTTTGAAAAATTATTAAAATTAACATTTAGTGTGCAAAATGTTTATGTAGTGTGTATAATATTTATATGATGTGCATATGTTAAAGTTAACTGCAATGAAAAATGATTTACATGAAATAAAATACAATTAGTTCGACATGTGTGTGTTCTTCACTGTCTTCTATTGGAATATATCAAACGATACATGTCACATTACTGTGCAAATACGATTATTTGTCGTATTATATTCCGTTAAAAGTGCAAAAGATATAACTGTTCACCATGTTGAAGGTTTCCAATGAATGTAAAATAAATTTTTCCTATTTAATCGTGCTGTGTTACGCAGGCTTAACACTTCTGGTATTTCAATATCACGTAATACTTCGGGTACTCTAATATCTAAACATCGTTTAATCCCAATTTGTTGAAATCTTTTGTATTTTAGATGATTCTCGTATTTCACTGTAATGCAAACACTTCAACATAATTCTACAAATGTTTTATATTAAATATTGATTGTAACTAACTCTACTACTATTGTTTGGTGCATCAGTCACATGAATAAAGTTTATTCTTCTTGTATTTGTTTGTTTCTCATAGTCAAATATAATTATTGTTAAATTCTACATTGGTTTATTTCCTTCGCTTTTGACATGAAGGTCTGAAATTTCGAAAGTTCGTTTATAAATATTATGAATACTATAAATTAGTTGAGTATATTTCAATGAAGTTTCGTACATCATTGTATCGTAAACACTCAGTTATTCAATTTCGTCTGAAATAAATTATCTTTGTAAAAGCTTATACGTTTATGAGAATAAACGTTGAAGACACAAAAACTATACAATGCATATCGTATAGAATATACAATACATTCCAAATATACTTATTGTAAATATTTTTATTATTAATTTTATTGTTAATATTTACTATGTAATATTATGCTTAGATTCTATCTCTCTAGTTTTGTCCATAAAAATATAAATTTGTGTTAACATTTGCAGCTTAACAAGAATAATAAAGGAAACAATTAGCAATAAGAGGCAAATATTGTACCAAAGGTATTACAAATATTATCTTATTTTACGTATCTCATTTTTTTCAAGATCATTAAGATCTGATTTCTTGCCTGATATGTACTAGAACAAAATAATAGAAACAGGTCTTTGGAAAATCTATGAGAACAAATGATATGTTGACCAAATTAATCATGTTACGATAGTAATTTAGTTTTGACGATAAGAGTATAAAGTACGACTTCGTTATTTTAAAAAATTGTTGCTTATAATACTATTAACGTGAATTCCATTTCTCCCTGCAGTATAAAAGAACCAAAATTGAATCTCTTTCATTATGGTAGAAAAACATTTTAACTTTCATAAAAAAAATAATTACATAAAATGAATAAATATGTAAATAACTGTACTAATGACTTAAAAGTAACAAATAGTAACACATACAGTGCATCAACCAACGTGGTAGAAAAATAAAATATTATATATATATTAAATTAAATATGCTTACCTTATTTATTTATAAATTTAGTTGGATCTAACGTGACAAAGAAGAATGCGGTTCCAATTTTATGGATATCTTTTGTTATCTTTGTTTGACATTTTAGACTTTATATTAGATCATACTACATATTTTACGAACATTCTTAATTCTGTGTTGAAGTATCATGAAAATATTCATGAACATATTCCTCATGTGCAGTTATAAGGATGCTCAGCACACAGCTAATAATCCACGAGTGGCCCTGTAACAAATTTTATTATCTCCGACAATCATATTGCAATCATAGTACAATAATTTCATTGATTTGAGCAATTGAGCATTATCTTTGGAGTATATATTTGTTACAGCATTGTCTGCTTGTATTTGACTGTGTGAGAGAATGCATTATGAGAAACTGTTACGATAGATCGGAGATCGCTCTGAGT
This sequence comes from Tetragonula carbonaria, assembly GCA_032399595.1. Lineage (NCBI taxonomy): Eukaryota > Metazoa > Arthropoda > Insecta > Hymenoptera > Apidae > Tetragonula > Tetragonula carbonaria. The sequence goes on from JAUCRC010000007.1 coordinate 17,289,996, forward strand.
GGATCTATATATTTTATATAGAACGTCGTTATGCTGGTCGTCGCACGGAACTATAATTGATCATCTGTTTCTAACGACTATTCGGGTATTGCCGGCGGCATTAACAGTAAAAGGAAAAATAGCAGTAACACGCCAGATACAGTAGAAGACTGTCTATAGTTCGTATTGCGGCACCACGCGTGAAGCGATACATAATCGCGATTGATAATGATCGCGTGTATGAAGTATAATGAGAGTGTAGAATCATACGATTTCGATAAATGGCCGCAGATCGCGAGAAGTGGACTGAATAATAGATAAGTGTGATAGTAATGTGACTACTGATTATAGCTCACAGTGAGGTAGCGATTACACACAGCAGTGATAATAGCTATAGCCCGAATTGTGTGACGACGCACTAAGTGATTGGATTTTCGTACGCAGTGATACACACTGACGCACTGTTGGGTATAGTAACGCACTCATAACGCATTATGATAAATATGACGCACCAACTGCGGAGTGAATTTAATATCGTACTGACTTGCATTAACTAACACACTATCGAATTTAACGTTTCTTCTTCACTGTCTTCCCCGCTGACGACGGTCCTGTTTTATAGAAAAGTGATAGCGAGAACAGGCCAATCACTTTGAGTCGTTTGATCGCTCTGATGCAATTCCTCTAAAACCGGTAAAATTATTAAACATCGATATAATGATCGATGCTAACCGTTTTTAAAGGACATTAAATGTAATAGGTCTGCGGGTCAGCAGCCGAGGAAAGAAAACAATGAACTATCGCGCCACAATAGCAACGATAGAAGTTATAGGCGTTAAGACTTCTTGCCAGAAGTAAAAACTGCAGTAAAATAAGCTAAAGATTTTTTAAACTATTTGTGAATAAGTAAAAAACAATTTATTTTATTTTAAATTTGATTCGACCATGCATTGAAGAAATAGAGACCTAACTATAAAGATTGAATTTCTTATTATTTTTAATAAAAATTATGCTGATTAGTAATTCTAGGAAACCTCTAAGAACCTTGGGCAATATATGAGGTTTTGAAGGATTGATATTTAAGAAGCTGAGTAATGTCCATTTAAATTAATTAATTATTTTGTAAAATGTTTTATTTATAAGTTCTATGTAATTCATATTATACTTTTTTCAGTTTCGACAATCAGAAGAAGAATACTTCTCAATTATAGACGATTTTGAGTTTATAACTATTTGCGTTAGTTGCTACAAACAATAAACATAAAAAGAAACTAGCTAATCATGATTCATTTATTGCAACTCGAAAGCAACATTTAGTGTCGCAGTTTGACATTGTTAATGTCAACAATTGTATGAATCAAAAGATTCTAAAAAATAAAGATGTATCAAACTAAGAAAATAATGTTTTTTGAAATATTCGGTTTCAAATATTTATTTCATTATATTCATTATAATAAAACTGTTATACCGACTGTAATGCGACATTTTTCAAAACAATCTTGGATTTATTGTTAGTGAAGTGATGAAGTGATAATAAAGTATATATTAATCTTGATCTAAATAAAAAATGATGTAATAGTAAAGAAACTATTCTGGGTGCTCTCTTTTTTCATTTATCTGGTCATTTTTTTAAAAATATAAGTGGAAAAGGAATATGCTTTAGTGAAGTTATATTCCTTGCAGATAAAATTTGTCGTCCGCTGTCACAAACAAAAATTACATAAGTCTTATTGTATTTCTGTGATAGATACAAACAACAATTGTTCCACATATATTTTAATATTTGCATTGACTGAACATGTACTTTACCATCACGCAGTGGTTAATACAGATTTCTTGCACAGATTAATGGATGATTCTCTTTTTCTGAATAATCACTTATTATTATTATATGAAATATTTGTCCAGCTTTGCCAACATTGCAATTCTATCTCAAAGTAATTAACTAACCTAACTAAAATGAGTCATAATTTAGATTAGATTTACGTTAGATTTAAGTATTCGTAACAAATTTATTTATTATCATAAATATTTTGATCCAGTGAATAAAAATAAACTAAAATTTCAAATATTTTTTGAATAACTAATAACTTTTCAATAAATAACGAACGACAGTTAAAATTTCTTGAGTGTCATTCGGAAGAGGAAAGATTGTCCTTGATAATATCTCTATATAAAGGTCAAAATTAGTTATCAGAGTCTCTTTCCAACTGGCAGCTTACGAGCTGTGAATCTTCGAGAGTCATAAGGTGAAAGCTTCTTCCATACTTATTCGTCCAGTTATATTATCATTTATGTTGGTTTCATCGGTTATACATGTAGCTACTCGTGCAGATAGGTTAAATGAGAGTGGGGTTCGTATAACGCCTGGAAAAGAAGGAAGAGAAGGAATCGTGAATCAGATTTGTGTGGCTCACGGAAGGGAAGAAGTTGGACATACTTGTCCTAAACATTTGACTAACAAAATTTCATTACATTTCTGTTTGACCAATTGATCTGGAAATATGTTGTTAAAGTCATCACTCTGAACAACTTTTTTAGTAGATATTTACCAAAACAGGCAATTTAAATTAACAACTACACAATTTCTCCACAGCAGTCGCGTTTAGTGTATGCTTAGTCGCAAGTGGTTATATGGATACTTTATAAAAAAATAAATAATTAGACACACAATACCCAATATTTAAAACATTGTAAAAATAACACTGTAACGCACACCCCCAAGTTCAATTCCGACCTATTCAAAAACGAATTTAGCTGAAGGTTTCTTATGGAACGGAAGTGCAAATGCACCGCCTCTTCGCCATCAACTTTTGCTTTTACGAACGCCTATTATATAAGAATTGACGAGTGGTGGGAAGGAACAAACTCGTTTACCCTTCTGTCGCTCCGTACTTACTATTGGAAAGTAATCTCTGATTGAGAGAAGGATAAACAGAATAGTTTTTTCCCACCACTCAATTGTAGCTGCACTGGAAGAATATGTCTCGCGTGTAATACTTTCGGCCAATAAGCATTTTTATGTTTAAGCTCCTATCCCTATCGAAAATAACTAATCAGATTTGCACTCCTTTTGCGAGACTTCTTTTCAGCTTGAAACAATATATGGAGAAGAATGGAGGCGCCTAATATGGGGAAAATTCCTGAGACGGGAAAATTTAAAATTTTAAAAGAGGAGAAGTACACTCCATTTACGATCGTTGCAATACAGACAGTGATAGTGACTAATGTCATCGTTTATTTTTATAAGTGAACAATCAGGCATGTTTCGATAACTTTACGATCTTATATAAATATTGAGAGTCGACGAGATGAAACAACTATTACAAAGTTTTTATGCTCTGTTGCATTTCGTTATATTCCTTGAAATATAAGCAACTATATACTGAATTGTACTTTAAAATCGCAACTTTGTAAGCATTTACTATTGTCATTCCTTTAAAGTCTTAAGTGAAGTAATTATAAAACTTTTGCATGAAATGTAAAAATGTCTCTCTGATAAGGAGTTATTCTGTTACTAATATGGACTAATACATATTAAAGATGTGATTGTATCGAAACTGTTCAGGCACTTCTCATTACCTCGTAAGATATTCGCGATATGAAAATTACATTACATCACGACTTCTAGAATCATCTAGAAAAAAGACGATTTGGACTTGGACCGCATGAAGGAATTTATTGCTTTGTTGTTTCATGTTTAGCCAAGGGCCGCGGTCCGCTTTTTCATGCTGGCAAGAAGTTTTCCATGCGCGATCACTGCTTCTGCCGTGCGCACTTGTTCATTTTCGGTAGCTGATCCGCGAGCCAGTTATGTTTGGTGTCCTCCAGGAACGGTTAGCATTTATCGTTCGATCAATGCCCGAATTTAATTGACCTGCGCTAGACAAGTCAAACGTATCACGTTTTATAATGATTGGATGATTGGATGGAGATCACTGACTGAAAATGGTATAAAACATGCTCGCCATCGGTTGAGAAGTCGTTATCACCATTGTAACCACGTTATCACCATGTGAGTAATCGCTGCCTCACTATGGTGATCTATAGTCATAACACGTCGTACGACTGTCACTTATAAATTAATACAGTCCACTTCTCGCGATCTTCAGTCCTATATCAGAATCGCTAACTTCATAACACTTAACCACAGTATCGCTGTCCGCCCCGAATATAAACGCGCGAACCGTGTTCACATCGCTTTACGCATCGCGCCGTAACAGAAACCTATTTATTTTGTAAGTAAACTTGTTGACACATAAATGACCTGCCACTGTAGAATATTCAGATAAGATCTGATGTCCTCGAAGAGGGAAGAATAAAATCCGGATATGATGAAAGTGGATAAAGATGCTGTTAAAAACAAGAAAAAGAAAGAAAACAGGAACAGAAGCATATTTATTTTTTGAATTTATAAGTATTCTTAAAATAATGTTACATATTACTAATAATCGTGTTGTACGCTATCTCTTTCCACATGAAAAGAATAAAAAACCAATTTTAATAAAAAAATAGATTAGAATTAGAATTTTTACCATTATAGAACATTGCCCTCTATTGAGAACACCCACCTCCCCATATTAGAGAGATTGCATGTTTTTGATAATTTAATAATATATAAAACTATGATGATGACGACGGATAGAAATATGTCACAATACCATATTTAAAGCAATATCGACACATTCTATTTTTTACACTGAATCTACGAGCTTAAAAACAAATTCTCTTATATGTCTCTAATACATTAATTATCTATATCGTGCGAGAAATTATGTGTTTTTGTATAAACTATACTCAGAATAGCATATATTTTGCAAACAAATATTTTTCATTAAAAGCTTTTTAATAAAAAACAATTTCTTGAGTGTCAAACAGAAGAATGTCTTTGACAATACATATGAAAATCAAAATCATCAGACTAACTAACTCCCCTAAATATAAGTTTCATCCGACCTTCTATACAAGCAATTAAATGAAAGAACAACGTTCTTGTAGAAATATTTTTCCATTTAATTTGTTTTTTATCTAATACAACATGAAATTGATAATTAATTGATACATAAAGTTAACTTTATCGAATTCTATAAGTGGAATAAAAGGAAAAAAGGCTGTCTTCCGGAAGTGCTTCTTGAGAACTCTTTAGTGTATAAGTGTGCATATGTATACGAAGAAAAACGTATCAAATAGAAAAATTTTCAACAAATAACGTTCTTCAGATACTTATGAAGAAAAAATTGAAATTTGCTTAGCTAATTCCATAGTCCACATGAGGAACAATCGTGCCTCATATAATAATGTAAAAATGATGTAATATGTAATATCTTTCCTATTTTTGTTCTGTACGTGTGCGCATTCACGTAAAAGTTGCGTCTCGATACGATTCAGAAAGACATTCAGGAGATCTACGACTACAGGAGTATTCCACCAACTTCTTCTTCTACCGAAATTCCAAATATTACTCAGAAGAATCTTTTTCTCAAGAATAACCGAGCAATCGTCATAAGAGATTGCGAACTGTACAAAATCTCGTCCAGCTAAAGAATATCCGTTTTGCCTCAAGAATTTCTGATGCTAGGGTCTATCTTTGTTTGGCTAACAAAGAAATTGCAGTTAAACGCAAACATATAAAGATCGATAATATATAAGATGGTCCAATTAAGGTAAATATCTTTGCCAAATGTAATGATGCAAAAAGATTTCTTTTTTGTCTAACATGAATGTTATCGAAAAGCCAACTAAACTGGTAAGAATACTTTTTAAAGTCATCTCTTTTTAAGCACTTTTCAAGGTTACTGATGTGTTTTTCCCCATATAACTATACATAACTATATATATAGTTATGTGGGAGAAGAAAATATCATTAACCTTGAAAAGACTTTGAAAAAAGATGAGACCTTTAAAAAAATATTCTTGCTAGTTATTGACCTATGGTAGTACCATCTATGTTAGATAAAAAATATTTTTTGCATTATTGCAATTGGAAAAGATATTTAGTCTTATCACTTAAATGGATTACCCTGTAGATCTTGAAATTTGGCCATTAATTTGGCTACTAATAAAATATCCGAATGATACCTTTAAACGTATACCCTGCATTTTCTCATTCACACTCATTGAATATTTAATTGGTAACATCAACAATAAACACACTTAGATTTAAATCCCAAATTTACGTTATGTATTCTAAATATATATTACGGGAATCAATATAAGTAAATTTTAGTGAACGTATTGGATCTACTGATTTTGATCTACAACAAAGATATCGTCTTTGAATCAAATAACATTTACCTATTAATTTCTCCATCAACTTCAAAAGCAACAGATGATGTCTTGAAGTTTGTAGAAATCGAAACAATCGAATGCAATTAAGAATATTAGGTTCAAATACCAGAAGGTTATCCGAAGGTAGTTTTTCTACTATTTCTACTATACCTCAAAATACCTAATATTATAATTTGCTTGTAGAATTTTTGTCGATTGAAACAAATAAAAATAAATATCGAGATCAAAGAGTCATGGAAGGGTAGAATTAAATCTTCGGAACTCATGTCAATCAGCGGAATACAAAGGATCCAATTAAAGATACATTTTGAATGAACGTAATCACTCAAACTACTTGCTGTTTCTTAGCTATCTCATAAAATCGTATGGATCATTCAATATTGAAAATATATTTTCTGAATTTACTGTAATTTATCAAATTAATCAAAAGACTATATCCTATTGATGATATATCCAAAATTATGTCACAAGAATTGCAAAAGAATTAAATTCATAAACTCCACTGATAGATAACTCCACCGTCATCCATCATCGTCAGAAGGAAATTCAATCTTATTTTTCATACCAACATTTTATTTATTATTACTACTGCTTAGAATAACCTTAATGCGTATATAAAAAATTAATTTAATAAAACATAGTCAATTGTTCATTATGAATACCTATTAAAATTAATAAATGATCTGGTAGATGTGATTTTGTATATTCCAGAAGAATATCAAGAAGAATTATTACACTAATATTAAAAAGTTCAATTCTAATAATATTAGAAAATTGATTAAGATTAACTGACTTTGAACAACAGAATTAATTACTGGTTTGAATGAACAAGCCCGGCTTGATAATATTGGTTCAGTGCAAATGATTTAGTAATAGTCATCTTACCTGCACATAGTTAGTCATAAGGGCAAAACAGTAGTTGGTCAAGCTCCTTTCGCATTTTCTTTGATCATGATAACTAAAAATATAAAAAGACATGCTGGCAAGAAGCTTCAGCTTCTTTCTGTCATTAACTGAAGATTTTGTATACGATATTTTACCACGGTTGCAACGTTGAATAGAACTCTTCGAAAATTATAAGTGTTATTCTATTACGCGGATCCAACAATTTTTCTAGAAATGACGGCGTAACTAAAAAACAATATGCTATAGAAGCGGTTGAAATATTTATCAATATACTCTTAGAGACAATAGCATCTCCTAATAGAAAAATTACTGCATATCATATTTACAAACAATTATAATCTTCTGCAGAATTCATTGAATGATTTGGATAAACTTTCAATCGTTAGCGATTTTAGTAAGGAATATTAGTTCAATCAAAAAATTTTTTGAAGATTTGGATTTGATGCCTTTAAACAAAACTGATCCTATTCGTTTCAATGCATTGTAAATATTCCGGTTAAGCCCTCAATTTTGTGGGAAAATCGGACGAGTTCCCAATTTTTCAGGACTTGATGGAAAACAAAAATTTTAATTTAACAATAGATTAAGATTAAAACTCTATCTCAACTCGCTACACTCGCTATATTCTCTCGCAACTGGATACTCACTTGCAATCTCGCTACGTTGTTAGCAATTATTCAATCATTAATCGTCCTATGGTACTTTGACCAGGAAGCAAAAGGGATAAGATATACAAGACAGCAGAATGAAACCGCAGGACAGAAACAGTTTGGCACTATAGCAAATACAATCTACTGTTATAATATTTTTGTATCTATAAGTTCCGGAGTGGAAGTCTTTTCTTGTTCAAATGAACAATTCTCTTAAAATTGAAAAGTATAACTCTTAATTATACTCTTACAACGTAACGTCTTTTCTCTCTAGATCTGTACACCCTCGCGACTCATTACTTTCTGCTTTCTTTATGATATGCTTCCTCGAAGCTTCGTTATTCTCACACTCACGCACATAAACATTCGTGCTTTTAATGTTCTAAGCTCTAGGTTTGGGCGACTGTAATACAAGTATTTCCAAACATGGAGAAAGTTCCGGGGCTTCTCCCAGAATTTCCCATTCCACAGTACTAACAGCACAATTCAGTAATATTGCATATGATATCACAAATTGCATTCTACGTCTAAATATTTTCGATTAGAATACATACAAATTTTGAAATTTTGAAATATTTGCTTGAATTGCATCGCATTCAAGGATCGAAAATAAAAATGTTAATACAGACGCAAATTTGTTGCTATCTTGAACACGAAAGATGTCCAACGATGTCAATCCTTTACATTGAAGTAAAGCATTTTAAAAAAATTTTAAGAAAAATAACAATTGGAAAAAGTTAACAATTTCATCAATATATGAAGTTTGGAAAGACCTAGCCTGTACTGTGTTAAATGGAATTAATCAAGTCATTTTAACTAAATTGGTCATTCAAACCTCATGTACTTGTACCATATTCAACGTGTTATATTTGCAGTCACAATCTCGCCCGGGTATTCGAAGCGACGTAGAGTATTTACGTAGAGTTATCAGTTCTTACATCTTTCAGATATGTACATCGTGTACTCAATTCCCTGTATGAGTGCGTTTGTGATATAAGGTCTCGCCGATGGCAAGTCTAAATTCAAAAAGCGTATTACTGAGGAAGCATCTACGTGTTAAAATCCAATATACTGCCGAAACATCGGAGATAAAAGAAAAAAAAAGATAAAAGTATTTGCAATGACAACAACTCATTTTGTTTGAATGTACTAACGATAAATATAACGGTATGAAGAATATGTATAAGATTCCCACAGATTTCAACAAAATTTCGAATAATCCTAATATGGATCGAGTTGTTTTTATTAAAGGAATTAATAGTTCCGATGTAATTTGTTAATACTGACTTTGTGATTGCAGCCGTCAAAGGTTGCTACAATCTTAAAATTTAATTAAGAAAACAAAATTATTAAAGAAAACCTGAAGATTATATAAACGTACACAATATGTCGAATCTCGTGAGATTCTCCTTGTTGAATGTGTAATCGCATTTCCTAATGAACGACTCTCTCCTTCGAACTCTAAGGCACCATTGCGTCTCAATCAATTAGTTCGTACTGGGAGAACAGTTCAACTGTGGGTGAGAAAAATATACCTTGGAGATAATATAATAATAAATAGTATAAATGATATCGACTATTATATCATTAGCAACGACATTAAATTAGACTGATTATATTTTGAAATACATTTTCGTATTTTTAAGAAAATTTAATGTATTTGTAATGTCATCCTTGTGTTAACAAGATTGAATCAGTGTATCAGCACGGTGGTATTAAATGATGTCCGCGTGCCGAGGTTCTCTCGTTCAGCGTTTTACTTCTGGCGGAGACATGCTAAATCAAAGAGGGCTGATGTTCTTCAATCCTTATATTTGAATGTGTTGTACAATTGTTGATGTGTAAAGTATGTGACCAGACTGACTGACGTATTCAGCCTGGTTCTGGTACGTATGCTTGTACAAAATTGACTGAACTGTCTTGCTAAACTGAATTGCTGACTCTCAACTGATCTCTGACTGAATCTGAACTGGTGGCCTATATACGAATAGATTCTGCTGTTTATTAATTAAGCTAAAGAAAGTTCCTTGGTCAAGATCTCATAAAGTATAATTACTTGTTAGCCCAACGGTTCTGCCTAGGTACGCGTAGTGATTTTGTCCCTTTAATTGTAAGGGTAGTTGTAGAAGAGAAAGTTATTGAGTGCTAGGATTTGGACTCATACCAGTTCCAAAACTAGATGACATTTGTATTCATCTTGGGGTTTATAACCCTCATGTTCGGTACGCCAGACACAATCAGGATTTATTCCGTGTCTTCGTCCTTGTATATAACATTAGTGTATACATATATCTGTTTCAAAAATGGTTGAAAAGTGGTGTTTGTGACAAAATATTAATAAAATATTGAAAATATATATTATAAAATATAATATGATTATTAATATATTATAAATATGTTATATATTATATATTATATGTTATATGTCATATGTCATATGTCATATGTCATATGTCATATGTTATATGTCATATCTCATATATCATACATCATACATCATATATCATATATTATATATTATAAATATATAATTATAAAATATATACGTAGAAAATAAAAATTAGTTCGTTATTTTTATACTGAATTTTAAAATATAAGTCATTACATTTATGGAATATGAGGCATGCTGACATTAAAAGAAAATTAAAAGATTTTTTTTTTAAATAATTCAGTAATAATTTCGATATAATTTCAGTGATAGTTTCGTAGAGTAGGGGAAAGTAGAGTAAAGCCGGGTCCCTAATGTACTTAGCTCTATAACAAAAACTCAGATGGCAGAAAGAAATTCGCAAAAGGCTAAATTTCTAATTAATTGGAACTTTATACAATAAAAAAAAGACCAAACTCTTTGGAAACTATTATTTAGCTCACGGGAAAATAAAATTTTCTAGAGATATACAAAAATCTGGTTTTACCCTATAAAAGTGAGTAAAACCTATTAAAAGACGATTGAAATGAAATACAGTTTTTATTTTTATTGTTTAGAATGTAGTAAAAACAATTATATTTAATAATCTTTACAAATATAAATGTATCCTATTTTGTCTGTTCTATAAAAAAATTATGTTATTTACTAGTTTAGCAACTTTTACTCTGTTTATAAAAAATTTGATCTATGTTAACATATAAACAAAACTCAATTAACAAAACAAAAATCGCAAATGTTTCTCCATATCTTCAATGTTTGTACATATCATATGTGCCCATTCGTAACACGTAGTGTATTAAATCCACTGCTCTATGGATTTGGAATGTCTAATGAGTTATTTACAAAATACATAAACATCATTTATAGATAACACACTTATTCTTGATATTTATATCTTATAGAAACTTTTTCTTCTTTTAGTAATATCTTTCGATTCTATATTCTTCGATTCTATGTTCTTCAGATGTTATTACGTTCGTTTTTTCTTTTTTCCTACTGCTCCTTCTCTTTTCCTACTGCTCTGCTGTGGGGATAGGTTTAATTGTTTAGGACGAAAATGTGAATGTTGATTCATAATCAATAAACAACCTTGAGACGGGGATGGAACAGCTTTTGCATCTTTTGATGTCGATAGGAAATTCCTCATTTCTGTTGATGTTAATCTGGTAAAGATTCCATAAGTGTTGCTCTTGTGATATTTTCACCTGTTGCTATATCCTGATAGTTTGTTGTTTCCGATGGGACGAACGGGAAATAAATCGGGATTAAAAGGAAATATTCCAGTTGCTCGGAACCCTTGAACAAAAGTTTCTGTCGTCGCTGGCTATTTCATAAATTGTGACGCTTCTCCCGAAATTAGAAATCAACCACTTCTTAATCTTCTGCTCGTAATAAGTATTTGAAGATGCCATAATTTTCGAAATTACTTCACTGGGCTTAATGCTACTGTCCAAGGACGTGCATAAAATAATAACAATTTAAATTAAATGATCAAACGCGTGAAAACGAAGTGACATACACAATAGTACGAGACAAAACTGGGTACTTGATTCGGCTCCATAGCCAAATACCCGGTTTTGTCCTAAATACATTAATTTACTAAACATTATTTCACCATGAAGTAGAATGAAAATACTCTGTAAGGACTGTAGAATACAAATGTTACTTACCTGAATGGATTCTTGAATAAGAAAACACTAAAAAGCAATCACTTAAATCACAAATCTTTGAAACTATTGAAAGTTGAAAATTTTTCTATCTGTATGGAATACTATGACGTTGATTGTTTCTAAAATTTATAAGATCCACCTGAATATCGTGCGACATATCGAAGCTTTTATTTTAGAAAAACAATGATACCCGATTTCAGCTGCGTACCCGATTTTACTCTATTTTCCTCTACCTAAGCATGAAAATTTGACAATTGTAAATTCCAAGAATAGAACTTGAATAATTATTCAACGAATGCTTCTCTTAAATATAAAAGGAACTTGCCTCATAATACGGAATGATACTAAAAGATAACCGATAAATAAATAACAATTTCATCTAAGAAATGTTTCGAATTAATTTACACATTTAATCATTACGCCTGATTTATAAATTGAAATAACGTTTATATATATAGTTACAAATTTTTAAAGTTTTTGATTTGTTGGAAAAATGAAATAAAAGATCGCTGATTATTTTAGTAAAACTTGGTGGATATTTCAAAAATTTTAATCCACGACCCGAAGCGACAATTATTAATTCATTATATTTATATGTTGTTAATTACATTAATTTATTTCAAATAATTTCAACCTGACAACAAGTCGTATTTGAATATTTCAAGTCACTGCATAGCGAAAATCTAAAACAAATTTGTTTGTTACGTTCTACGATAGATACTTGTTGCAATGAATTATGTTGAAACCAAATTGTTACAAGACCATATTAAAATAAAGTAAATAAGAGTTCGCTTATCAATTCGTGTCTCTCTATACGATGCTGGACATACATAGAAGTATTGACATAATGCGTAATTCCGCACACGAACGCTTCTAACTACTGAAATAATTTCTTTACAACAATCTCTTTTTACAATCACTTTTTTCTATTTACAATATCTTACTTAGTTATATATAGAAAGTGATCCATATGGATAAAATGTAGTGTAAGTAATAAATAAAAATATCTGTTACGATCTTCTTACGTCTGAACATTTTGTTCCATCAAATATTTTGTTGCACATCCTTTTCGTACATTTCGTAATTTGTGGCATTGAGTTGATGAATTGTTCTATAAGTTTTCATCTAATATTGCTTTTTTCTTGCACTATTAATTCTTCCAGTCGGGATTTATTGGAAATGCTGTGTTTTCTTAATGTTCTTTTCTTCTAATTCGTACTATAAGTTATCTATCTATTCTAATTTTTTTAGATTCCTTTTTTAAATTTTCTTTCAAATTATATAAATATATGTGTTGAGGACTTAACACCTATATTTAAATTGCTCATGACGAATATCGATCGTTGCCTATGTGCTTTACGGATCTTGGGGTTCGAAGGACCACCCCTGATGTGAGAAATGAATGACTATGATGGGTTTTGCTAAGTCTATAATTTATTGTTAACTCATTTGACTAACTGACGATTACTATAGCTATTGATGTAGAAAAATTATAACTGTCTGATTATTATTATTATGATACTCTTTTTCTATCTGACTAACTGTTTAACTGTGACATCTGACCTTTACTACCTACTTTAACTGTGATAATTTTTGTGTAACTAACTCTTAAAAATTATGGCAATTGACCCTCTGTGACTACTTAACTTCTGAAAGTTATAACATTCCTTAAGTTATCCTTTCCGAGGGACATTGAGAAATTGTAGAACGAGGGACTAAAAAGTGTGGAAAAAGTTTCCAAAATTTCTCATCGCCGCCCATGAGAGCAGACTCGGATGTAGTGGGATTTCTGAGAAAATTATCCCATTCTTCTTCGAATACGTGTTTATGACATGACATGATGAAACTAGCTGAACTTTATGGGGCGTATAGTTAGAATTCCAAGTGACCCATACTTATGAGTTCTAAGTATTATACAAACATGTTTGGATATTCGTAATTTGCTACGCCGGGTTGGAGCACGTTCCAAGTGATACGTACGTTCAGTCTTAACAAGGGAAGAGCAACCCGCGACCCGCCACACTTTCTCCTGCGGCCCTTCAAACATTTTACATTTTGACTTTTAACAATTACGTATCGACATTTCTTGGTATGAAACGTAACGCCGGACGGCTTCGTTTGACTGATAATGCTACGCATATGTGCCGCAAACGCTGTATCGGCAAACGGCGTAAGTTCAAAGCTCAGAGGGTTTTATTTCAAATTTTCGAGGGGATCTATCCGCCTAATCCTGTTAGATATATGAACAGTGTTATTATTTTCTGGTCAGTTTCACGAATTTCTGGTTTCGAGGTAGTTCTCCAAGTTTAATTTAAAGTGTTATCACAAATCATAGAACTTTCTTGTGTGCATTTTGTATTGTCTATTTTGTGACTTATTACCGTCATTACCGTATCATTGTAATGAAAAATGTAAGCACTATTTTTACAGTTGAAAACTAATTGTATCGAACGAAAATTATTTTTTTATAATATTTTTATAAACACTTACCCTATTGTTATAGTTGCAAATATGTGCCACCAGCAAACAAAGAAACGAAAATTTGGGGATGAAAATAAGAGTTTTAATAAAAAATGGAAATTGGATTACTTTTTCACTCTAATGAAAGGTAAAGCTGTTTGCCTTTTATGCTCAAATTCAGCATCCGTCTTAAAGGAATATAATATTAAATGGCAACATGACACAAAACTATAAAAACATCCAAGGGAGGATCAATTGAATCAGTTGGAGAAAAGTTTAAAACAACATCAAAATATGCTCAAAGTTCAAAGATTTTCATCAGAGTTGGCAGTGAAAGCTAGTTACACTGTTAGTCAAATTTTAACCAAAAAGATAAAAACGATTTGCTGATGGTTAAGGAATGTTTAACTGCTGTTGCAAAAATAGCTTTTCCCGATAAAAAGGACATTATTTTCAAAATTAGTTTGTCAAGATTTACAATTGGAAGAAGAATTGAATAGCTGCCCGAAAACATAATTGGGTGAACATATTCACAAATTTGAATAGTGTTCCTTGTCACTTGATGAAAGCTGTGACATCAGTGACAAGTCACAACTAGCGATATTTGTAAGAGGAATCGATTCGAATTTTAATATAACTGAAGAACTGGGCTCATTGATTCCAATGAAAGGAAATACAACAGGTAAAGACCTGTACATACAATGAACTAAAATCGATGTTGGTGAACTTATCAATTCCATTGGATAAAATTGTCGGCATATCAACCGATGGAGCACCAGGAAGCATGAATGTAGGAGAAGCGGGAACGTTATTTAATGATATTAAAAACTTAACAGGGAGAGAAAGATTTGTTAGCCATTGCATAATTGTCGCCAAGCCTGCAATAAAACTTATTAATTTTCTCAAATCAAAGAGCGTTAAATCACCGCCAATTTAAAGAATTTTTAAATGATTTAGGAAGTGAATATGGTGTTGTAATTTACAGCACAGATGTGCGTTGGTTGAGTAGAGCTGCTATGCTAAAAAGAATATATAACTTAAAAAATGATATTCAATTGTTTGTGGAAATGAAAGAATATCCGTTTTCCCAATTCGAAGATAAAGAATGGATTTGTGTGATTTTGCCTTTCTCGTCGATATAACTCAGCATTTGAATGACTTAAATATGAAACTTTAAGGGAAAAGCTAGTTTATTCACATATTTCATAAAATTAATGCTTTTGAAAGCAAACTAAAAATTTGAAAGGAACATCTGTTGTCAAACAACACGTTACATATTTGCACACTTAAGAAAAGAAACTTTTTCAGAAACCCGAAAATATGCCCAGCATTTACAAAAATTAACAACGGAATTTGAATTGAAAAAATCATTCTTAGCTTTAACATTTTTTCTTCACCATTTAATATAGACGTGGAAACGGATTTAAGAAATAAATTTCAAAATGTTGACATACATAATTTCTATCAGAATTACATGAATTTAGAAAAATTTCCACGATTAGGCGCACATGCAAAGCAAATAATGACACTTTTTGGAAGCACCTATGTTTGCGATTAATTACCTTCTGCAATGAAAGTAATTAGAAGCGATCACCGGGATTATATGATGTACTGTTAGAAAGCTGCGTGCGAGAGTTGCATTGTCGTCTATATCTGCAAATATAGAACAATTGATGGCAAAAAAGCAAAGCCAAATTTTTCATTAGATACTCTTTTTCTACATATATCTTTCGCCGTTTTTTTAAATAGTATTTTTATTGAGTGTTTTATTTCTGTAATTTTTTAAACTAAGTTTATTTTGTTGATAAAGAGATAATTTGAGTTCGTCATTCAGTGTTTGTATTATCATAAGTTTCTTACATGCAGCCCGCACAACATTTTTAAATTTGTAGCTGGCCCGTTGTAAAAAAAGGTTGCTCATCCTCTTAACAGCAAGTTACTATTATGTTTCATCAAGGAATATAAATTCTCTTATGCTGGATGAAGATTTACATCACTACACGTGTCCGTAGCTTGAATTTTTCACATCCATTTTTGAATTATGATTCCTCAACACTAATATCTGGCAATTTAGCTTAAATATATTAAAATAACTTTCATCTGAGAATTAACTTTTATTTCAATTCGAATTCAAAATCTTCATAATGAAACTGTTGCAGATTCTATTTGTCTTTTTTTATTCTTCTTACTAATGTCAGGTTCTCTTACAAGCAATACATGAGGAATATCTTTCCTTAGCACTTTTCGGTACTACGCACTGCTTTATTATTAATATTTGTTTTCCAAAGGCATTTAGTATCATTCCTCAGAAGATGTGATTTTCAGATTTTTCTTTGTTATATTAATTATTTGTCGCTTTTCCGTTACAGATAATTTGCTTGATCGACCAATTTTTAAACGATACTCTGATTTATTCGAAAACTGTTTAACAACACTACGATCTCTAAAACGACTTCTTTGTACTATTTTTCCAATTCCTGTAAATTTGAATATGATGTTTCTCTTTTCAAAAGTAGTTTCTCTTCTTCCTACGTTTAATATTTCACGAAACTTGCCAAATTAACTATTGCAAAGGCATAAAGTTAACTAAAATGACTACCAGAATAATTTTTACTAATTCTTACAAGAAAATTACGCAGCTGCAATGACAAATTATTTATAAGCGAAGAATTTTACAGTTTTATGTGCAAACATTTACATATATTAAGTTATAAGAAAACTGTGACAGACATTTCTATTTATTATTTACTCTGTATTGTACCGATATATTTCTATTTCTGTATGTAGACAAGATATCGTAAATAAAAATTTATGCAAGAAAAATTGATATAAGCAATTATGTCAATAGTTATATTTGTATGTGAAATTCCATACTAAGAATTCTTTTGTACATCACTATACATATCAATAATGAATAAAAGTGTTAAATGAATGAATTATGAGTGTTCAGAAGCATCTAGGTTTACTACGTACTAATATATAAATAACTGCTGTCAGTTTGAAAATTTTCAGTTATTAGTAATGGCTTCTGGTAATAAGGTTTGTGATACTCAACTGATCCAAATTCCAGTCCTATCTTTTATGGATGAAAATAATGCAGAAGTACTAGCAGTGTCTTGTTTATTTAAAAATTTTACATAGTGAAGTTTGTATCTTTCTGCCAAATTAATCATTAATTGAAAAACTAAGAAATGAAATGATAAAAATAAAAAATCACTCTTCAATTATCAAATCTTTGATGAAAACGAAACGAAAATGAAAGTGTTATTATTTCCATTTTTGTCTAGTAATACCGTACGATCTATTAATAGAAACATTGAAAGAGAAATAATTTTGCTATTGCAAAATTTGTTATGACTTTGAGTATTAAAGCAATATTAAATACTCGTATTTTTCATTCCGCAGACAAGTTCATATTAAAGAGAAACACGAATGTATTCTCCCGAATCGTTAAAATTAATTTAAAATAACACGTCATATTGACTGTATAGGTTCGGCGTACCGCTTTGTTTGCCAACAAAACGGACATGTAGCGTGCCCAAAAAATATAGAAGATAATAAAATTTGCAATATAACTATGACAAACACATCTTAGATGACATTACTACAAATTTTACAGCCTCATAAGATAAACAATAAAAAAAGACTTTCCCGATTATCTTGTTTTTCTAATAACCTTTCTTAAAGACAGGATATTGTAATTGAGCATTAATATTCATACTTAAATGAATTTAATCGAGATGAAAAATGAACTCAGTGTCCTCTATTATCGAGAAATATTGAGGTTTTTTAGAAAAATCTTGCAAGTAAAATAATGAAACGCTTACAATTAAATGATTCGACTTCAGTTGATAATTTATATTTAGATATAACTTCACTATCATTTAAGCAAGATTCAGTTAAATACTGTTTATGTTAATATTGTTTGAATTATAATCAATTCGAATCATTTTTTGAGAAAAGAGCACGCGTTCCAACACGTTTGAAACAAATGATATATGTGATATGGTTTAATCATTTAAGTGATTGAACCTTAAAAGCAAGACGCTTACCGATTAAAGAAAGCTCGTGTACATAATATGAAATAGGAATATCTCAGAATATGATTCAGATCAACTATTAGTACGAAAGTCGGAAGGTAACTATTACTTATCCTAAAGATTTAAGATTAATGGAAAAATAAACTAAAATTCTCACAAGTCATGTTTTATATATGTATGTAGAATCCTGGCTCTCTGAAACATTTTTAAAAATTCTACTTTAATGATTTCGCAACATTTAGAAAATATCTTCTATGTTCCCACTTTCGCTGTTACCATTTTCGTGTCATATGCTGTCATATCGAATTGGGCAAGTATTACACTACAGTATTGGACAGCGTTGCCGTTTCCATATCGAAAATTACTTATCGAATTGAATCCTGTGATATTTTATTACCAGCAGACATGTTTGTACAATAATTATAATAAATAAATGCGAATTTTGTAAAATTGTTTAAAAAGTTCTATCATCGTATAGTACGATCTTTCACAAAAGTGCACTGTTTTTTAACGGATCTTTACGATTTTTTTTCTACGATTGAATTTCTTATACATGTTATTCTGAATAAAAGAAGAAGATAGAGCATAATGTTAAAAATTAATTATTTCTTAAAATACTTCAAATTTTATACCGGATGCGGCTTTTAAATGAAAATATATTTGCTGTGTTTTTGTTTTTATAAAGAAAATGTTCGAGATGAGTTGCACTTGTTTCAAGGCGCACATTCATTGAAAGTGGAAAGAAATATTTTCAAGATTATTTTAAAGTAGAAGTAACGAACTCATATTTTTGTCGATCTTCTTATGGAGATTATTATTATATAACAATTAAAATTTAATTATCTCAATAATCATTTCAAATAATTTAATGTAGAAAAATTTTTTTCGGAACGAACCGTTTAATTAAGAGATTGAATTTCATATTTAAGCAGTGTGGATATATATTGGAGTCAAGCAAACACAATGATCTGGCATTCAATGTGCGAGAATTAATATGAAATAGAAAATAAATACGTAGAATTTAGATTTTGTAAGATAAATTATATAATTGATGTATATTCGAAGGAATTGAGATTAGTCGAAATGGTTCGAAAGCTCGCATTGAACTGCCCGTTCAGTCCCTTCTGCTGATCATCGTCTTGTTGACATAAAACAGCAGCCAATCTCTTCTGAAAACCGTCCTTGACTTGTGTTTGTTTCTTCCTTACCACGCGTATACTACGGAATTTCTTTACAATTTCGTCAAGAATTTAATGATATATTTTTACATATTTTATTAAAACTTTATACGAATTCGAAACGATTCTCATTAAGAACTGTTCATTCTCATTCTCTTTCCACTTGTTTTCATCACGATTGTCTTTCTGCAGAATAACAAATGGAAAGAGAGTTAAAGAGACAGTTTAGGATTTCCTGACGGAAGCATAGTTGCCAAATTTAAAAATTGAACATTTTTGTTCCATCGATCGGTCCTATGATCCATGAAATGAAATAGGTGACTGCATGATTGCTCGTTGTCTTAGAGTCAGGTATTCGGCCGAGCTCGACCAAAATTATCCGATCAGATTCAACCCCGAAATGTCAAATACTCTCACTAGGACAAATTTTTAGAATAATTAAAAATGCAAGTCTTATCATAACTTCCTAAAGAGAATCATGTTACACTCAACTTGAATTTTTTTAAAAATATAAAGCTTTTGCTTCGATCACCCCGAGCCATTTTTTTTTTTGAAGATATTTTTATATCATGTAGCAGGTGAGAAATGGAACATATTTCTATTCTCGGAATTTCAAACGGTTTTAAAAATATTGAGAGTTCTTTTTATGACTGGAAATCAACCATAGAAAATTTAAATTATGTCTTTTTGATTTAATTATGTCTCAATGATATCTTAAAACTTGCTGTAAAGAAATTCGTTGTATGCATGTATAGAGAATCCACGTAAAAGGAGAATAAACGCCGAGGATCGCTAGAAGAGATAAGACTACAGTCTTATGATAAAGAACGAAGATCGGCAAGTGAGGCGGACAAGCAATTCAATACCAGTTCTCGAACGATTCCGAGGAACCTCAAATCTTCCTAATATATACAATTTTATAATTATTACAACTTATATACTACTTTTTTCGCTATTCTATTAAACTGTGATCATCAGGATTAGAGAACGAAGTGTTAGGATTTCTCGAATTTTTAACATTATGTTAGTCTGTACATTAGTAATGTTTATAATATTATAATACGCAGAAATATTGTATGTTTTAATTCTCTGATATCTCAGAAAGTAGCCGAAACTAAAATTTTATATTTGTGGTATTCTAGCTATTTCTCTGTAGTCCTTTTAAATATTACGCGATTTGTCTCCTGAACGGAAATCCAATTAGTTAAATATCAGTACAAAATAAGAATATTATTCCAATTGATCCGCTCCTCTCCTCTCAGATGTTTGCTGAACTCGAAAATTTAATTGTTCGGAATATAATTTTGCGATAACTTGATTATACTATACCTAACGTATAAAAAAGAACGAAAGACAAAAAGTGGTAAGAAAATTAGATGAGAATTACATGAAAACAATGTTCCTGATCGGCTGTTATTGACCGGAAATGTTTGAGCTTCCTGAGAGCTGCATTTGTGTGTGCTTTTGTTTACTCTAGGCACTCGAATTAAACCCGATGCAGTTTCGAAGGTTCTGAGAGCTGTGGTGCTTTGAAAGATCAGAGACTCAAAAATTTTTCTTTCGTAAAAAGAAAAATAAGAAAATATTATGTCTCTATTCCTTCAAAAGACTCACTGTTGCGATGATTTACCGTACATCGGTTGTCTGCATCGGGCCCAATATTAAGTACTTGTTCTTATTTTCTATAATAGCTTTCATAAAATTGAAGGATTTACCTTCCTTACAAATAATTCTCGGAGTCAAGGTTTTATATCTTTGGAGTTTCGTATTTCACGTCTTTCAAATTTTATTTCGATCGGTGGCCATTTAAACCGAAATAAATACACGGTAGTCAATCAGCAGTTGCCAATCATAGCAGTTCAGGGAAATAATGGTGTTAGTTGAAAATTATTTTTATAAATAATAAATTATAAGTAATTATATACATGAAATGTATATTAATATTAAAACATTATAAATCTCTTTTTGACATATATATAGGTGCATAATACAAAACGGAATTGTTTTAGATACTGATTTTTTTGTATCAGAATCTGGAGGCATAGACGAGGCATATGTAATTATGTGATTTTTTTTGTGGTTGGTATTTCAGACTCTGAGACACGACACCCCATCATTGTCCAGTTAGTCAATGATTCAAGATCCTTGCGGGATCCTTGTTCCGATACGGAACAATTTAGCATTTGTAAATCTTAATAATATTCCAGATTCGATTCTTTCACAATTACAATGGAATGAGATTTTTAATTATATTAATAAAGACAATTACACAGTTTTATGGGATAATCCTAATTCGCATCGTAAAAGTTGAAATTGTGATAAAACTAATACTAATGATATTAGACTTCTAAATAATTTCAATAGTTCGAACTTATTTCTCCATAACCTTAAGTTAACCACATGTATATTTCGATAATAACACAATGTCCAATTTTGACATAATTTTTTTCTTTCCTGAACATAGCAGATAGGATTAATATGAAAGTTAATGATGACACATAATTCTGGTCACTTTCTCTTTGTCAATATAAGCATAAAGAAAAAATATAGCATATCGTTCAATATAATCTTTGAATACAGTATATCATTCAATGTAAAATCTTTCAATATAAAATCATTTGTAATGATGTTAATAATCATTTTTTGGAAGAAAATTATTATATGTTACTGTTTAAATATAAATATTCTGAATAGAAATATTCTCTTTCCGTGAACATAATAATAATGTTATTAAAATGAGTAAATCTAAGAATGGAATTGTTAATAATAAAATCCGTCGTAATTCTACGCCATCGTAGCTCTAATCAGAAAGATTTCCAAGCAGAAAGAGAGAAATAAATTTACAGAATTTGCAGAAAGTAGACTCCAGTAATCTATACAGATAATACAAGACATGACTGGATTTGTTGTAAAATTTTAAAAATAAATGGACAAAACAATTCTTGTCTGTGCGTCGGAAAATCTTCATTTAGAAGAGGAAAATAATATTGCTTTAAATAAAATTAATCCTCCGTAGAGTCGTCGTAACCTTAATTACTTTATAATAAACATATAATACCTTGACTTCTCTCCTTAATTTTGCGAAATTTAATATTGCCTTCAGTAACTGGAACGTACATTGCAATGTACATTTTTCTCCTAATATTGATAAAAATTGCTTACATAATTCTAAACAAATTTCCAATTAAATGTAAACTAATTCTTTTAGATATATTTAAAGAAATGTTCACAACGAACGACTATCCAGTACAATAGAAGAATGCATTATTTATTAATAAGTCTAATGGTAAAAATGTTAGACATATTCCATTGCCATTCTTTTGATGTAAGCGATTTTAATCTTTAATAAGAAGCAAATTAGAGTGGATTAGGGTAGGTAGAGAGTAATAACTTTCTCTCTAAAGAGTCAGATAAGGATAAGTTTCAGAAAAGGATAACCCACTATACATAGTATCACTTAACGTTAAATGTTGAAAAAGCTTTTAATAATATAAAAAATCTTGTGGATATTTTTTAAGATGTTAATAATGTTGCTTTTTGAACCTGAACGAATATAGTAATCTTGTATACTCGATTTTTAAAACTGTAAGTTATGTATTAAAGCTGTGAGTTATATAAGAAAATAATGTAACATTTGTATCATTAATTTTTTTATACAAGAAAACTGTGTAATATTTGGTTTTAAAATAATAATGTATCAATTATTTACATTGAAGAAAATAATGTATTGCTCATTTATCTCATGCTTCTTATAAAGAATATTGCAAAATCATTTCTCTATGGAAATTAAAATTGAAGTATGAAATACAAAAAGATAGATATATTCTAATACGTCGGCTTGATTCTTAAAGGAGAAAAAGAAAGATAAATTTGTTTAATAAGATAAATTAATAGAATACAACAACGCGAAGTTACATCCGAATTCTATACTTGTTTCACGAAGTCATCGATCAGTCTTCCCTCGATAATATATTAAAACTCTTTCGATATTCCATTAAATTCTATCATTAATTCTATAATATTAATTATATCAATAATCTATTAAAATTCTAAAGACACATATGATGATAACTATATAAAATATTTTGAACATGTTCTGATACTTCAGAAAACATTCTTAATGATAATTTATAACTAACTATATTTTAAATTATTATTGTTATTTTGTCTCCATTTATTAGAGAGTATTCTTATTTGCTTATATTATAGAAATAAATTTCTTTCAAATTTTTAGTAGTTTTAGTAATTTTTAACAGTGTACTAAGTATGACGAATGAGATAAATGTTGTTTTATTTACCTACTAAAAAATGTTCTTATATTGTTTACGATAGCAATAAACGATAGTAACAAAAACAATCAATTTCTCAGAATTGGTTTATAAAACAACAAAGTAATTTCTTCGCCTCTCCTCTCATCGCGAATCCTTACCATAAATTTAACTCAAACAAATAAAAAAAAATTAGAATCGCGTACATACATTTTAAGGCCACTGAAATCGGTGAGATATTTCTTTGCAAATTGTTATGTACCAAATGCACATGTAATGATGTACCAAAAGAAAGTCATTAAAGTATTTGAACAGTTAGAGGACAAGTGATTTAACAACTATTGATACTAATAGATTTAATAAAGATAGATTGATATAGAAACATCTTGCACAGATGCTCTGATTTGCACAGTGATAATGAGTTCCAAGAATTCGGAAACGTAGATATGCTAAAGGAAATGTGAGAATTACATAAAAATGGAAAATCTTACAGGCAGAGTGCCGAATTGCAGGAAGATCTATAACAATTATATTATTAACAAATCGTAGAAACCGACTACTAGATCCGAGAGGATTATTATATACAAGATCTGACCTCTTTGAATATAAAATTCGATTGCCAGCAATTTCTGGAAGGATGTTCATTCTAAATTATATTATGGAACTTTGTTGTCATGTTTCGAGAGTATCCAATGTCCAATTTAGGAAAACTAAAAATTTACGTCTTATTGCATTATCACGACGGCGATTCTGTAATAATATGAGGGTACATAAATAGAATTTAAGATAAATGTAAATATCTAAATATTTTAGAGAAAACCTTGAAAGACTTAAAAGGAAGTATTATAAATGTAGTGTTATTGGAAAATTTCCATTCACAGGAAAACTATGACTCCATACTGTCGGAATTATAAAAGGGTTGTTTAAAATCCAGACATTGATCTCATCAAGCATTATAAAGATGGCGGAAATCACCAGAAGATTAATAAATCATAACATAACCTTACAAGATATATTAGAACAAAAAGTTCTTGAAATATCTCTGATTATGACAGTAAAAGTTATTATATAGCAAGCAACATAATTGAAGCTGACAACGGACCAATTAAACATTAGTTTAAAGTGAATTATGCAGAGAGAATATATATCATTCAAATATCCCTCTTTTAGTATGTCTTGATTGTGAATGTTGCACAACTTTAACAATTGTTATCCGATTCACTCCAAATTCTGAATATAAAATCTCGATATCTGCGTCTTAATATTATATCATATATTGTATTTACATTCAACCAACATTATTTATATCCAACATGTATACTTCTATTGTTTAGTGCTTAGAAACTAAGTAATCGAACATTTTTGTAAATTACGGTACACTCAATATATAATAGTTTCAAGAGCATGAAATTAATATCAAATAAGAATTACTTGAAGAAAATATATGAAGGGTCTCGATTTCAAATACTTGAATCTGAATTTCGTCAAATTTCTTCTTCTAAAGTGCGTAGTCCATTCTCTTGAGATACGTCATTCTCCTTCGAACTCCGAGACACGACTGCGTCTCAATCGATTCGTTGCTAGTAATATAACCGCAATATTTTTTACTTTAGAAGTAGAGATGTAGTGAAAGAGAGGGCAAAAATGAGTGACAGCGCGTGCAATTTGCAAGGTCGATGCACGGTTTCTCGTGTTGTGAAGGTGCACACAATTCAACCGTTGGCGAGAGAAATGTACTAAGAGGTGAAATTATAATCAGTGTCGCGCCAACTGTCTCGACGTCGTTTCCCAGAATCCACGTATGCACATTTATAATATTCAACCGTTATTGATTGTTGCACTTCATGCACTATGTAGTATTTACGGTATACAGAGAATTATTAAATTCCTAAGGATTGAAGAGTTTATGAATGGATAACATATAAATATGAAACAATTCATCGTAATATAATTTCAAACGGAGTAATTAATAGATTATCAGTTTCTAATAACCGAAATTGATCCGAGTATTTAAATAATTTCTTATATAACAGTCAATTTCATCAATCAATTATTAAATTCAGGATACTCATATGATCAATATCATTGATGACCAATAGCTTTAATTGAAAAATAAGGATTTAATGTTTCATCAATAAAAGATAAAATTTTTAAAGATGAATAACTAATTATTAGTGAAATTAACATAGGTATTACAGTTCAAATAATTTCAATTATATAATTTTTTAATAAATTTAAATTTAAATATTTATTTATTATGGAATCAATAATAAAAAGTAATGTTAATGAAATAATTATAATCATAAATATTCTAACAAAATTATGAAATGAAATTACGTATTGAAAGTATTTGAACACGCCACGAGAGATGTTTATCTTCGTATATTCTTTGTGTAAACTAACATTTTCTAAATTTTTATCCTGCATTAGATAATGAATTAATATGAAAGTAATTATAAATCTAAAGGAATAATATAACGTAAGCGTCATAGAAATAAGTCTTAGAATACCTTCTAACGAAAGATGGATCGATTGATTACATGGATATCTGCTTATATGGACACTCCATGTGTTGCTAACATTTCTTTTTTATTTTGATATCTTTTGTAGGGGACGCATTGCTCTTCCCTCGGTCCTACAACCAACGTCCTATTGATAAACGTATAAATGAAATGTAAACGACGCATCTCTGCGTAGAATCGTTAGGCCTATGAAGTAAATTACTTTATGGGATTATCCTTTGCCGACGGCACATTTTGACCTACTTTCCCACGTGATCGAGAAGAATACAGGGACCCTGGTAGTGAAAAGTCGTGTCTACAACACTGTGCGTGCTTTAATAGCGAGTACCTAATTCAACAGTAATGGTGTAGCTGTGTGCAACATGTAAATTTAATCTGTAAATCTAAATGAAAAATTAGTGAACATTAGTGATAAAGAACAATTCACTTGTCCCTTGAACTAAATCTTTCCACTTTGGTGCAATCTTCTCACCGAAATGGCACCGACAGCCAAGTTTCTAACCGACAAACCCAACAGCAACGAAGCTACACAAATGTAGTTCAAAGTGACTGCTTTCCAAAAAAGGACCAAGCCATTATAATTGAAGATGGAATCCAAATATATAATAAGTGATTATGTCAGATAATCAAACGTCAGATTCTTTTCTGCATTATCGAACATACGACTACAACGATCTATATAACAGCGACCATCTACCTATTTTTATCGAATTATCAGGAAGAAACACAAACGACTTGATGACAAAACCCAGATGGAAATTTAAAAGAAGCCGACTGGCCTCTATACCGTCATTACATCACTCAGAATACGATGTTATTGCAAATTTCCAAATCTGCAAATTGCAAAATGTTAAACCAAATTTTGGATGACTTTGAAGGAACAGTCATAGACGCCGGGACAAAGTTTATGTCAAAAACGTCGAGAACAACTCAGGGAACAATACTATGGTAGAATAAAGAATGTCAAAAGGCGATAGAGAAGAAGAGACACGCCTTCAATGTATACATAAAACGTAAAATATACACTTATTAGTAGAACCTAATGGAATTCGAACGTACGAGAACTATAGCAATAAATGTTCTCAAACAAGCAAAAAAAGAATCGGATCAACTTTATCACCTCTCTAAGAAAACATACTTCATGCGGTGCAATATAGAATAAGGAAAATCAATGGTCAAAACGCAAACCTCTAAATCACAGCAATCAAAAACTCGGAAAACATAGTTACTACAGATCTCACACAAATATCTGACCGATACCTTTGCAAATAACTCGAGCAATGAAAATTTTGGTCCCAACTTTCTCCAAATCCGAAGAAATATAGAAAAATCAAGAATCTATAAAGTGTGAAAATGCTCAGAAAATCATAATCTCCTTAACTCGAAAATTACAATTAACGAACTGAAAGTAACTATAAAAACCACCAGAAACTCTAGCCTAAATACTGTTTCTAGATAAACCGTCATTTGTTGCTACCAATTAGTTATTCACATGTACATCAACTTTTATCCAGCCACTGAAGAACACTCGCTCTTCACAGCTGTAGCATTTATTGTTATCGATGATAACAAAGAAAAAAAAATAAAAAAGAGAAGTGTAAGTTCAGAACATTCAATTTATGAATTCAACATTCAATTATGAAGTATGACAGTAGACATTTTCAAAATTTTATACATTCGTCAAATAACAGTATATATAACGACACCGATCTTGTTATAGAAAGACTGCATAGACACGTTCTATGTTCAATATTTAATGACTAAGTGTCTGAAGGTCAGATTACACATCGTCATGCAGGAGCATTTGTTTTCATCTATTTTTCTTTTTTTTTTTCTTCATTTATATTAATATCAAACGTTTTCAAAAGACACGGAATTGTGGCTCAGTGTTGTAGTACTTTCAATAGATATGCAGCATTAAATTAAGCATACATCAGTGTTGGACTCTTTTTGTAGAATTTTACATGAATTTCCTTGTCCGTTTGAGAAGAAGATTAAGAAGTTAAGTTCCATTATTGGGAGTTAAGTAAGGTCAAGATCATTCCTTGTAAGGCGTTCATTGTGTCACGCAAACGTATCGATTTTTCCTTTGCACCGTGCGACTTCTTCCCTAACATAATTTAGTACTTTTTGAGAAGAGATCGATATTTCCTAACACATAAAAAAGAATTTTAAATTCTCACTTTTTCCTATAAGCAAAGCTAATAAAATGTTTACATGTTAAATTTTCCTATTCTAACAATAAGGAAGAAAATTAGGATAAGAACAACATAATTTTGTAATATATTTCTTTTACAAAAATTCCTAAATTGTCAGCAATTTCGTTTTATTAGCACGCATGATAATCAATATTTTGTTGTTTTAAATTAATTGTTATTAAAACTTCTCTCCAATTCTATCGAAAATCAGCTTCTTCATTTATGGATCCTCCATATTAATTCTAATATAGCATACACAAACTCAAAACATACTCAAAATTTACACATCGTAGCAAAAAGGCAGAAAGCAATGTATTTAGTCATACAACATTTGCAATATATCAAAAAGAATTTAAAAAATGTAGAGTCTAAGTGAAGATTTCACTTGGGTTTTTAAAAAATACGGTATATTAAAAGAATCGGTACAATATCAATTCTTTTAATGACGAAAACTATGTCATTATTGAATACACTCAAGAAAGGTAATGAGGATGACATATGTGCTTTTATGCGTAAATCAATATGTTTAAAAATGCAAGTCCTCATTTGTTCGATGACTTACAATGTACAGCATAAAATAATTATTTATTTATATTCTGAAATATTTATTTATTTATATTATTCATTTGTTAATATGTTTCTTTCTTAGTTATTATCTTAATTTTTGCGATTTTTTTTTCAAATCTTGTGAAAATCTCAGTTTATTTTACTTTCATAGTCAGCAGTCGACAGCAGAAAAGTTAAATTTAACTTTATTTCCTAGTATTCTTTTTATTATATTTTTATTATTGGTAGATGTCACTTTGCCATCGCGCGAAAATAAAGCAGCCAATCTTTGCCAACACTCTCTATATTTTCTCGTATGTTCAATGCCAGACGTCGTATAGTATATCTGGACAACTGATCGATCGAAAACGCAGTCGCGCTTCAGACTTTGGAGAAGGAGGACGTGAAAAAAGTTTGCATTCAACAAAGAATTTCACATTTCCTAATACCTATTCACTTTCTTCAACTGTTGTATATATTTAAAAACTTAAATTTACATATATACCCGCAGTTATTTAGTAATAATTGGCAACGTTTAATACAACTACCTTCCAATTTTTTACTTCACTTAAATTGTTTATAAGAACATATCCGCTGGATCTAGCTTCCATGATAATAAAATCGTATGAAAAGTTCGTTTTACATATGATATAATTTTAATTATAAACACAATATATGTACATATACATATACATATACATATACATTTACATTTACATTTACATTTACATATACATTTACATTTACATTTACATATGCATATACACACATATAT
This sequence comes from Tetragonula carbonaria, assembly GCA_032399595.1. Classification (NCBI taxonomy): domain Eukaryota; kingdom Metazoa; phylum Arthropoda; class Insecta; order Hymenoptera; family Apidae; genus Tetragonula; species Tetragonula carbonaria. Next base: position 17,319,904 of record JAUCRC010000007.1, read on the forward strand.
ATATAATGCTTAAAAAAATATATATACACATATATACATGCTTAAGATATATTTATAATTATTTTAAGATATTTCGTCTTTTTTATATATTCTACCTATATATTATTTTTTCATTAAAGACATAGTTTTCAACGAAATAGTGCTTAAAAATTTATGTGGTTTCACTTCGTGTCCACCGTTACATAATTTCCAATTTTGTATGCTGTAAGTGTATTATTATTATATTTATTAGAATGTGTCACAAAACACACGCGCCGATAAGTAATTACTATGTCAACGCTTACTACTTTCTGACAAACTTATGCATGAAAAAATTCTTCACTCAGTTATCTTTCCCATGTAGGTTACAATGTTATTATTATACTGGCTTATGTACAGACAAAAAGTGGTAAAACTCATTCAATAGATACAAATTATGTTCAAGAAGAAAATATGAATATTACATTTCAAGCAATGAACGACATATCTCGAGTAATTTCATTGGAAATTCATACTTGAAAGTTACAGTTTCTCTTATGAAAATTTTAAAAATAGATATATGATTGCGTAATGCGTGATGAATCTGACAAATTTATAAAATGCAAGAAATCAAAGGAGAAAGAATCGAACGGATAAGAAGGTTAAAACAAAAAACAAATGAACGGAACGATGCATTTGGCATAGCAAAGCAAAAAATAGCATAGCAAAGCGAGAAAATGTTTAAAAAAAAAAATGGAAAAAGTTTTTGCTATTAACAAAAGACTGAAAGTAATGTTTTAAAGGAAGTGTTAAGGTCAATCACGACTGCTGTCTATCTTGCATCTTTGCGTATTTCTCGAAGGACCACCCACTGATGTGGAAATGAAAATGAAATTAATTTGTTTATTTTGCCTTTATTGACTATTGAGCCTAGTGGCTCCAATGTAATTCTTGCTTTCGCAAGAATGTTGCATGTGAAAGAATGATTGAATGACTATATGGAATTCTGATTGACTGTTCTTCGACTTTGACTGTTCGTAACAATGACTGACTGTTCTTTTGACTGACTTGATTGAATGACTATTTGTAACTTTGACTTTTGACTCTACTCTATAGCAGGGGGATATGCCAAGTCCAGTCAGAAAGTATGGGGGAAGGTTTCCAAACTTTTCCATCGCCACCCATAAGAGTGGGACATTCCTGGGAAGAATCGTATTAGGAAATTAGGTATTCGGCTGCATACATACTTCCTCGAGTACGCAATTGTTACGACACGACGATCCTGATGATGCGGAATATTTCCTCGCACTCAAAATTGACCCAGACGTATTGTCTGGAACTTTGAAGTGGTCACAAAACTGCCACGCTAAGTTAGAGAATATCCATGCCACAAGTGTTGCGTGGACAGCGTAATAGTAAGATTTACCCTTGGACATAATAGTAAGATTTTTGTAGTATACCTCTGATTCAGAAATAATTAATTTTGTTCTCTATTCCAGATTTACAAAAAAGAATGAGAAAAAAAAAGATAGAATATTAACACCGATAAGTTATATGACTCAAAAAATATTAGCACTACTAATGCGGAATATTATCTTGAAAAAGTAATGCAAGAAAGAGCATCTTGTAATATGCATGTTAGAAAATTTTCAAAATAGAAACAATGACGAAGTTAACTGAATTACTTAATGAATTGATTATTTGTTTATATTTTTTTTTAAACGTAAATATTTTTTTAGAAATTTAACTGTCACGTAGTGTCTGTTATTCTTTCATAGTTTCTTTATTATAGAAGTTCCGAGATTTTAGTCTTTCTTCGATTAAGACTGTGTGTCTAAAAAATGCATCGCTATGCTACAAAATTTACATTCAGCGCATTCCATTTGTTTCGTATGTTTCAACAAATAATTTAGCGGCGCATGTCCAGTGATAATGTTACATTTTTAACTTCTTGCTTATTCAATGTTTGCAGTTTATTAGTGAACGAAGATCTAATTATCCGCTTTTCCTTATATTCTTAGAAAGTCTATTCAGGAATTCCCGGAGTGTTTTGTTGTTCCTCTTTGACTCATATCTTAATTAAAACGTAAAATAATGCTTTACTAACTGGAGCGAATGGTTAAGAATTAGTTGTTTTGAATTAGCTGTTTTGTTTTTGCCTTTTCAGCAAGAAAGTCTTTCTTGCTATTTATCGAGATATTCAGATATCGAGATATTTATCGAGATATTCAGGATGTTCAAAAGCTCGGTTTAAGACAATCTCAGTTTTCTTAGCTATTGGTTGGCAGATAAAGCATTCATAGACTTCTATTTTACGAAATACATACTTGCTTAAACTTATTTTTAATGCAGTGTGACTGTTTGATAGTATTGTGACATTCAATTTGATTCCCAAGACAATAATTTATACAAAGATGTACTAGTTCTTTTTTGTAAGTTATTGGATTCATTCTTGCAACGTCTGTGAGTTATGTTTATTCTTCAACCATTCACCTAGAAGATCTAGAAATTATTTGTCTAAGCGGTTGAGCTATTTTTATTTTTTCACTTTTCTCGAGAGTTTATAGTTATTTTGTATATTTAACATATTCTATGTTGAATTTTATGTTTAATTGTCATTCCATCATTAGGTAATGTAAATGATAGTCTGCTATAGTTCGATACGGTATTGCCATGTCCATGTTCTGTTTCTTGCGAAAATCTCCATCTACATAGATCTTTGGCAACACACACATAATACACCCGTATTTTTTGCATTTGATTTCTAAGGAGGCTGTATTTAATAGAGTTCCTATAGTCGAATACGCCTGTTATTTTAATGAAGCAACCTCTTTGAACAGAATTCTTCTAATGCAGTTCATCACATTACTATTCCGTATGAGATTCTGGATCGTATGATGCACGTTGTATGTGTTCATCTTACGATATCTGAGCACATATTCTATTGTATTCCAACAAATCTGTCAACGTTAGCGTTTTTTTAGCTTTTTCTACGATATTATAATAGCTATGCGTGGTCAAGGGAGTGTATATTTAGGAGTGTAACTCCTAAATATTTGAATTTCAATGTCGTTACAGTGAATATCTTTTATGTTTCTTTTCTTGATCTTTCGAGTGATACATGTCAATACCAATTTGTTTAGATTTATTTTCTTCGTTGTTCGCATCAGCGGCAAAAGAAAATTTTAAAGTTTTATTCATTGTGAGGCTCGAGAAATTTCTGATCGAGAAGGCAAATGAGATACCATTTGTACACGTTATCACAAACACTTCATCCTTTTCCATTTTATAAAGCAAAGAATTTAGGTTCCACAATTCTTTTTTAGCATTGATTATTTTTTGTTTGTTGTATCTTCCTGCGGTTACTTTTCTGTTTCCTAAAAGTAATTTATCCAGTTTGTAACCATATTATTGATATTAAATTCCTTTAATATCAATAATATGTGCATTAATTAAGACTGATGTTGAGGTAATGTCAAAAGCTTTTTTAACATTATCGGCGGAACATTCAAATATGTAATCTTTGTTTTTGATCCTTTTATTGAGATTAGTGAGATTATATACTTCAGTAGAATGAAACTTCCTGGTCTAAAAGCATGTTGGTTAGTGCAGAATCATTTATATATCTGTCAATGGTTCTTCCAGTAGTTTTTAATTAGGATATTAGATTCTATATGATTTTGGTGATACTATATATATCTTAGTTTTGGTCGGCTTAAGAATGATCATGTTTGTTTCGTTCCATGTTTCTTGTTGAAATTAACATGTATTACAATAATGCTAAGATAGCTTGCATATTTTTTCTTCTTTTTTTTCTTTTTTTTTTGTTATACATGTTTAAGGTCGCATCGACATCGAAGTCATTAATTAGGTACTTATACGATATTCATATTTTGTGGTATAGATTTGTGTCTATTACGAATTGGAGTGTCATCCTTCAGATGATTTTCGGAAGGCAGGGCGAACAAGAGATTAATCCTATGGAGTCTTCTCTGCCGCTCGAAGTTTTTGCATTCTGATAAAATGTGTTGGGCTGTCAGAGATTTTTGACAGATCTGTTGCAGAAGGGATGGTTCGTTTTCTTGATAAAGTGTTCATAGGTTATTTTAGTTCTGTTCTTAATAGTATAATTCTTTCTTATTTCTTAGTTGAAGTCATTTACTACATTGTGGATCTTTGTTTGATTTGTCGTTGTCCATAGTCGGTTCAGTTCATCCTTGACATTAGTTTTTGCTTGATGTATAAGTTTCCTGATATGAGATAGCTGTTTGTGACTCGCTTAGTAAAGTCGATGCTATTTTTTTGCATTCTGCCACTTTGTTTCCTCTGATGCCTTGACGAGAAGCTATCCAGGCTATTGTTACGATTTTGTTCAATTGTTCGAAGGCAGATAACTCGTCGCTATTCAACTTTCTATGATTTATAATCAAACCGAGTTTCCAATGAACTTGGGAAATCTCAATGTTTAAAAAAATAATTGCAAGTAATTTGCTTTACCTTCGTAGAAAATATTGAGCACTTACCAGAGAACAGAATTTGAAAGGTCGCGAGTTTCTCGGAATTTATTTTGAACAATTTGTAACATATTAGTAAAATAATGGTTTAGAAGAAATTTGTTAAATTGATCATATCCAAAATATTAACAAAATTATTGTTACATATAAAAAAAAGCCTCATGCCAACGTTGCGCTTCTCTCACCATATTCATACTTTTTCTCTTTTCTTTCTTTTCCTTTTTTCTTCGCTTTTCCTTTCTCTTAGCGAACAGTCTGTAATTAAACGAACTATGACTAAAAATTGTGATTTAAACATACGATGATACAATGATTTTAAAATATGTTTTAGAATTATATTCTGCAAAAAACATTGCTAGACCCAGAAATAAATAATTTATGTATTTCTTATTTATTATTTTTATTAGTATAAGAAAAAAATGATTTTTTTTTAAATTAAAATCGTAGTCTGATTAATGCTTGATCATAGGTATATTAATTTAACGTTAAATTACTTGATTTTAGAATTTTTAATTTATTTGAGTTTTAGTAGATACTAATCTCCTTTACATGAAGAATATCTAGTTTTATTTTGTATTTTACATAAATCACTACAGTCATTTATAATCTTGCATTAATTACAAGAGTCATTTATAACCCAACTATTTTATATTTCAAGACAAACAGTATTTTTAAATTTCACGTAAATTACTATAATTATTTATATGTTTTTTCTTATTGTTATTGTTATTGTAACTCTGTTATTTTAAATTACTTTCTACAAAACAACGGGTCTTTTTAAATTTTCATCATAATTTATTAACATTTGGCATCGTTCAGTTATTGTGGAGATCGTTCATGTTAATTTAGTGTTACTATCATTAATTTAAATGAATTTTGTTACTAATCTATCTTATGGAAACTGCAAAATAAAATTAAATATTTTAAATTTTTAATATTCTATACTTTAAATTTCACGTAAATTACTATAATTATTTATAACATAATGATGGAGTTCAATAATATTTTTCAAAATGTTATAAATATACAAAGTGTGATTATAACATTTTTGAAGATATTATTACAAATTTGGCAATTTCACAAAGAATATAAAGAAAATAATGAAACCTAAATTAAAGAAATCTGAAGATAATTGTAAACTTTTCTTTGTTAAAGAAATTTAATTTTTACTTCAGAAATAAATAGAATTAAATAATCGATAAATTATAACTTCAATTAAAAGAAGAAAATATACTTGAATTAAATCTATTCAAAGAATAATAAAATTTGTACAAAAAGTTAGAATCGTGAACCAATGTATGTATATATAATGGAATGGTTATTATACAATACATACATAGAATATATAATGGAAATACTATTTTTCTAATTTTTATAAATATTAATACAAATATAAGGATTCATTCATAAGAATTTGAAGCTACGAATTGTTGTTTAAGGCTTTCATGCATAAACAATATTGAAAAGGAATAAAATTTTATCCTAACGATGATTGCTTGCGTTGTAGCAAGTTTTTTTTAAATATGTGAGAACGTATCGTTAGTTAACCAATTAAAGTAGTGTTAATTTATGAAGTTGATAAGTAATTTTTAAAAAAATGGAATTGAATAAGAATTGGAACTTATGCAGAAACACTACATTCTGACACTCTATTTCAATTAAGCTAGGTTATGTAGAAATTTCAATACTTAAAATAATAGAAAAATTAATTAAATGAATCAAACATTATTTTGTAAAAATTTACTATCTCGTGGAGCAACTTTTACATTTGCTTCGATTATCAAAACTACCAAACTCTCCATTTTCTGTAGACTTGCCTATTCACTATACTCTAAACTATTAAATGATCTATAGAACATTATAAAATAAAAGCAAAATATACCCAATCGAAAGGAAGTTTCTTTTTTTCTTTAATTAAATTAAAATCTTCAAACTAGATTCACTTAACTTCAGATCATTGAAGATTAGTAATTTATTACATAATTTATAAATCGTAATTTATGAGTGTAAATCATAATTAAAAATTTGTTTGTTCGTACATAAAAAATTTGTATCTCCTAAAAAAAAAGAGAAATTTAAGTTTTATATTTTAAAAATTATGTCTTTATCAACTTTATTGAGAAACAATTAATATGTGTAAAAAATGTATGGAAAAAAAAGCAAAAACGATTTAAAAACTTATTGAATAAAAGTCTTTTGTATTTCTAGTTTATATACATGTAGTGATTATTATTAGAAATAAGTGACTCCAAACCAATACCTATAGTGACTCAAAGTACATAAATATATTTTTAAATCCAATTAAAATGAAAAGAAAATGAAAATTTTATACAATAGGATTAATTGAGTTTATCTTTTTTTTATTTATATATTTATCGTTGTATAACATTCGCTCTTTTATTTTTAAATGCACAATTCAATTCTAAATATTAAAAACTAGAAAATTCTAGCTTCTTGCTTTGTTACATTTGATTATTAGTGATAAGTGATAATCTATAAGTCTATAATAAAAAGTTTGTTTGAAACTTTCTACTATGCATCTTCTGCGACTTTTATTCCACTATCCAGATATATATATATATTTTTTTTTCTCTCCTCACCATCTCTGTATTTTACAAATAGAAAATTAAGATAGGGAGTCGGTTCGAACTGTCTACGAATTTTATTTGTTTATAATATTCTATGAATGTTTGTCGTATAGAGAAGCTTGCTCCATTCTGGCAATTATGCTACCTCAGTTTGCTAAGAAATTAATCGTAAGACTATATTTATGTTTCTATAGATATTATTATTATAATTAGGTTATTGCACGTGGCGAAATTAAATTTCAATTCCAGTTTTCTGAAAAATAATTTCAATACATTTTATTCATTCTGAATAATTTTATAATTATTGTAATCAAAATTTTCAGTCGATTATTGTTGACAATTTAAATTTTAATCTAATCTAAATTTTTTACGTAAATGAGGTTGTTATAATGTTGCAAATTTTGGAATTTATATTAGTTATAAGAAATTCTTACTTTGTTAGACAGAAATTCCAAATTTTATAAAATTGTAATTCAATTCGAATTCAATTCATTCATGATTTACTTTGATAAATAATTTAACTTTTTACAATAAAATAATTCACAAAACACGGATTGAATTTGATAAACTTCAAAGTTCAAAACAAAATTTAATGAATTTCACTTAGGAGCAATTTTAATGAAATTTTGAATGATATTTTGCATTTCAGAAATTCACCATTTGCAACATTCATATGCAAAAACCTAATACCATAAACAATTAAAAGTATTGTTAAATATTAATAATATAAAAAATATAAAAATATGAAATCAATATTTTAATATACTACATATATAATGTATAATATAAAATATAAAGATATCAATGTTATAATGTTTAGGATTGTTATAAGATTTAATGTTATAAGATTTAATTTTGCAAAAAGTATTCAAATATACTATTTTTTAAACTTGGATACAATAATATTTAATAAAAAAAAAATTAAATCAAAGTAAAATATGTAACTGTCACGTATTGTAACATTTTTTGTATCTTTTTATCAATTATTATCTGCTTTAAGTACATCTTTTAATTTTCGTAATATATAATCTCTTTTATGTACAAAATGTCTTATATAATTCTTGTAGTACTATTAATTCTGTGTGCAAAACTAAATAAAAAATGTAAAACAAAACATTTTTTTCAAAATTTAATTTTAAAAGAAATCGAATTTGAAATTCTGTTTAAGCTAAATTTGGCTAATTATCGACTAATGGTAAACATGAATAAAGCACGAGGTTATTCTACATGCAATAATAAATTTAAAAAGAGACAGGATACAGTTTTACCGTTTAAAGTTTCATTTTCTGGAAAACATAATTTAAATATATTTTAATTCAAAATAAGTTTAGTATTCTGCTCTGTATTTGTTTTCTTCATTACATACCTTCTTCAGAACCTGTCAGCAACTCATTTTCTTTTGTTCCTTATATACATTGAAAATATTTTCTTCATAGATGTTTGATAATCACTGTCATTTTTAAAGGCACTATGTCATTTTCAAATAAGTCATCTTCATTTTTGAAACTGTCTGTCTTTATCAATCTCAGAGCATCTTTAGTTGTAGTATTTCTTCCAGTAACTTCTTGTTTCTCGAAATCCTGGATATGTTTTTATTATTTGAAATAGTGATTACACAAAAATTAAAATGAATCGAATCTTTTATTTTAAAATTAAAATAAATCGCACTCTTAGAATGCAAATTTTTCACGATATATATAGTATAATTTATAACTGAATTTATTACAACTGACGAATATTTGATTATTTTATCACTGCGATAATTTACACTAGTAAATCTGTAATGTAATGAAGAATGAAATTGAAAATGAAAAATCCAATCAACATATATTTATTATCATCCCTGCCTCGATTCACTTTCTATCGTTATTGAGTTTTATACATTTATGCTTCGAACATATTGTTAGTATTATAATTATATAATTTAGTATTATAACTTTCTTGCTTGGTTTGGATTTATTAATTGCTGCAGTGCAATTATTTGATTTACACTGTCGAGAAACGTTCCATTTTTTCTTTTGTTGATTTCGCCAGTTTCGGGCAATTCTTTTCTGTTACTCCGAGTAGTTATTCCAAGTAATGTTGTTCGTTTTGTTTTATTCGGCTGCTTACGATGAACTAAACACACATCGCATTCAGATGTATACAGCTATGCATAATTAAGATACTTCAGTCCAGAGCTAAGATCCCAGGCAGAAAAAAATTTAGAATAAGATATAAATGTGTCCACCAATCAATTAACCGGTCACAATTGGTAAACAAGTTAGGCGATGAATTTTTCTCAGTAAAAAAAGAAGCCAAGGAAAAAATAAAAATTGAGAAATTGATTGATTAGTTAAGAATTTACATAAAGTTAGATGAACAAACGAAATAACAATAAATGTACAATTTTTAATTAAATATGGAAACCGGTCATTTAACCGAGCTTGGTACGGTTAATGTTAATAAGTATGCGTAGTGTTAATAATGCGTTTGGGCCTCTGTCGAAACAGGTACATGTTTCTGATTAACCTTTTCCACGTCGTTTTATACCTTCGTGTGAATGTGCCCTATGTTGGGCAGCGTTTTGTAACCGTTTTATTGTACCATCCTTCGGGGGTAATGTCCCCCCCCCCGAGGGAAACATTGCTTGTTTAAATAAAGTCGTAGTTTATCTGTTAAAAAAAAATAAAGGCTCTCGAGCATAACGAGCCCGGCGAGGGGATAATATTCCATTATCACGTATATTTTAAAGACCAGTCATTTCGACTGGTTTTGGTAGAAATAGCTTCGTCTTTCTAATTCGAAAACTAGTCTCGGGAAGGAAGCGAGGCTCGGCGAAATACGCGTAGATATTGCTCGCGCTAACCATGACCGGCGTCTATCTATATGCATTTGAACGCACGTATAAATACCTGTGTCTATAGATACAGATACTGTGGCAGTTCCATTCAACGAAGCTTTTTCCCGTCGTTACGTCGTATGAATATTGCATGGACAGGCACTGGTCGTAGCCCCGGCGCTATCTCGACGCTATCAGCACAGGCTCCTTTCGCGTTCTTTCACGACCCGATCCCAGGTCTGATCGATATCGGTATCGGTCGAAATGATTCGCCACCGTGGGACCACGTTGCCCAGAATCGATTAACTCGGAGGACGAGGCCGAATCGATTAACGTTTTAGATTTACGTCACTGGTCGATTCCAACGGCGAAATTTCCAACGAATTTTTACAATTTCTCTCTCTTTTTTTCTCTTTTCCTTTCTTTCCAGAACCTCGATTCTCTGCCATTTCTGTTACTATTTTTTCGAACCTCCAATTCCGAAGTTTCATTTTGACACACCCGACAAATCTCACGAATAATCCCAATAAACTGTGTTTCTTTAGTACATGTTTTCCACAAAAGACTGCGTGTACTTTGACCGACAAAGTACACATTCTCTCTCTCTCTTTCTCTCTCTCTCTCTCTCTCTCTCTCGTTGCGTAGCACGCCAACTTTTATCGGGAATTAGAGTGAGTTTGCCTGCCGATTCAGCGATGTCAAACTATACACATTGCAACATGCATCGTGAAACCTAGAAATCGGTGCATGTTTCAACGTATGCGGGAGGGGGGGATTTAAGAGGTGGTTCGCGACGTTCGATAAAAGATCGAACGGTGTTTCTTCCAGCAATGGTGGACCACCATGAAATTATCGGAGGTGCCATATCCACCTTCCCTTTTCTTCTTCGTCGTTGTTGAATCTCGCAATATTATTTCATCTCGTCCGAGAGGATACGTACTTTACCATGCAAATGTTTGCCCGAGAATCTCGGGACGACAGAGCCTCGGTGAACGATCCAAGTCCTCCTTCGTGCAAATCGATGGACAGAAGATTGATCAAGAAGATAATGTAGAAGCGTTATCGGCAGCTCTTCTCTTCAGGCGACGTTCACCATTTTTTACAATCAATTCTTCTGGTGAATTTTGGACGAATGGACGAGTGAATTTCTTTACCTTGGAATCTTTACTTTTTACTACAACTTTTACTACAGCTTGAGAAAACAAATCTCACTCTCTCTTTCTCCCTCTCTTCGTAGAGCTTCTTTAATTTCTAGTGCAAAAAGGCGAATACGATGATCTGCAACAGGGTTAATTTATGGTGCAGAAATTTTAACATTTACAACATTGCAAGTGAAATGCGATCGTTTCGCTCGTAACGACTGGAAGAAATTTTTGGAAACTTTGGACCTGCTGAGAAATTGCAAGATTTTTCACCTTTCTTCGACAGCCACGTTGTAAACGTTGGTCTATGATAAAGTCAAACCTCCACGGAAAACGCCGGTGTAATATTTCCGTTCGAACGAGCTCGAGTCGTAATCGTACTCGCGATGACATCTTCGATTAAACTCGGGAGGAACGGTGGCTTTAAGGGGCGCGCGCGCTCGCGCGCCATTTGCATCATTTAAATGGCAAGACGGATATCCGGTCCAACCGGCGCGCTTCCCAGTGTGGTCATTTGTTTCGCAGAACGGGCTAAAAAACGTTGTCTCCTGTTAAAATGGTCCGCGTTAAATAAAGCAAATCGCCGCCAAAATAGGAGGAGCCCTCGAATCTTCGACGACAGAAGAGAAACCATTTATATGATGGTGTGACAACTGCAAAGTGGCTTTATGCGCTGACCATTTCAAACATTATCACACCGAACGAAACAATTAATTTACATAATTCGCGTCGTTAAATTTACACAATAATAATTTTAAAGTCTTTGACATTTCCTCCTTCTTACGTAATCTTCATATTACCTTTATTTCTACTCTTTACTACAGAGCATCGAACTTTTATAGCATATTCGATGTGTAAAGTTTTCTTTCTTCAATTTTTTGAAAATTTTCTAGCTAACTGTGACAAAAGAAAAATTAACGGTAATTATTCGTTTTCTCTTATGATGCAAATGACGTTGCTTTTTTTAAATTCTCTCTCACAAAATATTCGCTCGAAGCCAACGAAATTTGCATTCACCGCATTTTACTCGACGATACGATATGTTGCATCCTTTCCAACAATTATTGACAATCACTCACGAAACGAGGAAACTTTTCGGCCGATCACGTCCCTCCAATCAAACCGACGGCCAATGAGTTGCGAGTTGTCAGTCCACCTTCAGCTGTGACTTATCCTGTTTTCGCACTTTCTGTGGTGACATCGCGACATCCCGCTGACCGAAATTTTCCGACGATGAGAGGATTACCCTCTGAGAGAAAGTTGCCGCAAATTCGAACGATGCGAACAAGTTTGTTCGAGATTATATCACGCGATTCGTTCGTCACTCTCCTACTCTCGATTCGTTTATATTTCGAGGAAAACGAAGTTTAGAGCAACCGCCGCGTGATTATGTCGCGCGTGCCCGTGGCAACATTAACTCGCTTTATTGCGTAAACAAATCGCGATAATTACTGCGGACGACGAAATAACGAAGAGGATCAATCATTCCGGGCACCACATTCGATTTACCCTGCCTTCATACTTTTCCAAACCTTTTTCCGTTTGAAAACTGTATCGACTGTCTAACGCGCGTTGAACGCGTTAATGGAACGAGAGAACGATTTCATGCACTCTACGCGTTTCGAACGTTCGGCATAAATGTTTCATCCGTGATTTAGATCTCAATCTCAACGTCTGATCGACAGGGAAGTTAGAGCGTCGATTTTCTATCGCTAAGATGGGAACAAAATATACATGCCAATTTTTTATAAATTTTAGCCTATATTTAATGGAAACATTAACACTTTTTTACTCGAAATTAACAAAAGAGAAAAATTTTATTTAAATTTTACAAAAAAGTTAAGCATCGTGAAAAATAAAAGATATTTCACAATATAATCGCAGAAACAAAAATTTAGTCCGTATAAAATTACAAATTTAATATTCAGAGAATTCAATAATTTTATTTAATGATAGGCATTAAAACAATTTTACACGCATATTTTCTTACTTTCTCTTCCTTTCCTTTCTCTTCCAAATCTCCTAAAGCAGATTTGGATATCTGGGGGCTTCCGTCCTTACTTTCATGTGTCACGTCTGATGACTGTCAGCTGATAACGTGTTGTTTGTTAGCAACCCTTTTGTCCAACCGGTGCTTCCGGTGCTTCCGGCGTCCGGCTATGACTGGGAAACCGTGAAGTAACAAGGCTGATGGTCGGTGACTTCTCCTCCGTAAAGGTAATCGGGATTAACTTCCACTCGAAGCAGGTACTCGTCCCTACCAAATCTCTCGTACGGTCGACGCTGAAAGGGAGGCGGCTATTGCCTCCTCCTTTCTTGTATAAATCGCGCACGAGTCTACGTAAATGGTAATTCCTATCACCGCGTCGTGCATGCAGCGTAAAGTATAAAGTGATGTTCTAGAGCGTAATTGAGAATACCGTGCAGCTGTGCCTGCACCACGGTTTTTGATAAATAATAGGAGTCATAAGAGAGCTTGTGCAATGAAAGTGATTCAATCACGTAGAGGAACATCGTTTTCATCATCAGATTTTTCATCTTCTGTCGTTCGTCTGACACCAATTTTCTTTCTATTTTTTCCATATCCTTCCATAATTGAATCCCTTCTTCAGACTGTGTAGCTAGTTTATCCATCACGATATTCTTTAGTGAATAGTGAAGTGAAATGAAATCGGAATTCAAACCTGCAATACATTCTTGATTTTCGATAATGTATTGCAAGAATTCTATAGCTTCGAAACCAAGGAAGTCGATTAATTCACTTTCTGAATTTTTACTTCGTAACGTGTCGATTATGGTATTCTTGTCGAGAAATCATCGGAGAGTACTTCTCATAGTGCTCGATCAACATTTCTTCGTACTCTGCCTTGTCAAATTGGGCTCTGGTCGTACGTGGCTTCGTTAGACCCAGAGAACCAGCTTTGATCCCTGACACATCTAAAGACCCAAATGACAAAATAGCTATGGACATATACGGACCATTACAAATGACCAGCAAAGGTAATCAATATGTATTATCAATACAAGATGTCTTAACCAAATATCTTATCCTTGTACCGCTTCCCAATCAACAAGCACAAACTATAATACAGAAATTGATGGATTATTATATTTACGTATTTTCTACACCCAAGACAGGGTACTAAGATCAGGGCGCGAATTTTGTGTCAAAATTGATGATGGAATTTGAAGAAGCTTTTAAGATTAAGCATATTAAAACCACTAGCTTCCACCCACAGAGCAATGGCTCCTTGGAACGTGCACACGCCTTAATAGGAGATTTAAAAAGGATTTGTACTAAGGACAGAGGTAGAGAATGGGACGAGATATTGAATCTAGTTTGTTTTTGATATAACACTGCAATCCATGAGGGTATAGGATGTACACCCTTTGAGTTGACTTTTGGTAGAAAGGCCCACTTGCCCAGTGCAATAGCTGCTACCACTGCAATGAGCAAGGAAGAAGTATTTCGCTTATGGAAACGTGGACACAGTTGTATTTAGCTAGAGCTAAGGTAATAACACAGAAGAATAAAGCTACAAATAAAAGAAATCAGGATAAGAAAATTAAATTACAAAACGTGTTTAAAGTCAATGATAGAGTTCTAATGCATAACGATCATAAAGGAAATAAGTTGGATTCTGAATGGTTGGGACCTTATATTATCGACGAAATAAAAAGTCTTTATTATATCTGTAAAGATTCTAAGGGAAGATTTATTAAAATACATAGTAATAGATTAAAAATATTTAAATCTTGATTTCAGATGAATAAGCTTACATTATTGGGAACACTAACACCAGTGATTGGCGAAGAAATTGAATTTACAAACCTGGAAGATAAGAATTTATTTATAGAAGATATACAGAAAGTTTTCCTCTATCACAACCAAGTAAAGTTAATAGTGGGAGTAGACACCAGCGTTATTCAACAAGCAAAAGAAAAAGTAATTGACCGGTTATACGAACTAAATCGACTATGAACAAAGCAATTGTAGAGAATCTCCGGAAATTAACGTGTTAAAAGTTAAAATTGATACATTGAAGAATAAATATGTACATTATAAGAATCTGATGCATCTAGGAGTGAAGAGAGGACTATTTAATTTTGTAGGAAGCATTTCTAAAACCTTATTTGGCACATTAGACGATAGCGACCTAGAATTAATCAATCAAAACATAGACAAACTTTTCGACGCAAACAACAAAATTATACAGGTAGTAAGGAATCAAACATTAATGATTAAAAACCTCTTGAAACTTGAGTGTAGAAGAACGAGTATCTAGAAAAATTGTAGACGCGGAGGATTTTGCACTCAATATAATTAGTTTAGAATCACTTATATACGAAATTATTGAACAAGTAGATACCACAATAACTGCGATACTTATAGAAAAACAAAGAATAATTCACCCGGATATCTTAACTAATGAGCAATTTTTATTAGCCTATAAAAAATTAATAAAGGAAAGTAACACATACAGTGCCATAGATCCAATAGAGGAAAACGTTCAACTAATTTATGACATTAGCGATATAAAAATTAATCTTAGAGGAACTAAGATAGTCTATGTAATAGATATATCGATTTTAGAAACTACAGAGTGGAAATTACGAAAATACTATCCGATAACTAAAGAAACCGGCACGATATTCAGCGCAATTAACATACCACAAACACTAACGCTTCAAACAGTATACGAATACATTGGAATAGACCGAGAATATTTAGACAAACATTGTAAACACTGAATACACCAATTCTCACCGCGAACACTTGCGAAGCCGAAATAATTAAGAACCTGCATAACCATTGCGAACGAGTACTTTTCAAAATTGAATCAATACTTATATTCCGCTTACTACATTCGAAAAATATATTGTAATTCCGCGACAGGAAACCACACTTGACATAAATTGTAAAACACATCTTATAAAAACAATTAGTTCGGCACATTTAATAGAAGCCAACACCGACTACATTGTACAAACACCAAATTCCATGATGATAATTGGTCCAGGAAAATCAAACTTAACATGGGAAACGAAATTAATGAATGTAAACACGTCGGAAGAACAAATAACGTTGTTACAAGAACATTTGAAAGAAACGCCAATTATATATTGAAAATCTTAAAAGAGTACTCGAAAACGTTAGAAGAAAGTTCCGACCTGTTAACATTGCTTGAACGCCAACATAGAACTCGCACGGCAACAGAGACGGGATTATCGATACTTCAAATATTAGGATACATAGCTCTGGGATTAACAACACTTTACGGTTTATATAAAATAAGCAGATGCGCTAATATACTAATCTGCTGTAAAAATTGTTCAAATACGAATAGTATCGTTGATATTCATACGTCTACCCCATCATGCTGCACATCTGAGGAGTTAGAGGTACAACCCCAGGAGTTAGAGATGCCCACCATCATATATCAGCATCAACCTACCAGCATCCTAGGACCAAAGCGATCCCATCGAGTTCGCTTCGGGGAAGCAAAGTCTAAGAAGGGGGGAATCGACGATCACCTTCAACAAATTTCTTTGCTTACATCGACACACTTATATGTTGTACTTAGATGTCGACAATTATTCATCGGCGATGGGCGCCTGGTGTGTGCGGCTCTGGGATGAGATTAGTTACGATCTACAAATTCATTTAAGTTTTGATTGCTAATATCATCCATTTTCTGTTTTATGGCTCTGAAATCCATAGGATTAGCCATGATCTGAGATTATCCGTGTGCAATACTATCTGTAACTGTCCCTGCAAAGAATTGTTTTGGATCACGTTTCTCCATTTATCTAAGTAGATTTTCCAATAATTGTTGAAGAGTTATTCCAATAATGTTAAAATTGAACAGCAATAACAAAGGGAAAAATATTACGTAAAAAAACAAAGAGAAAACGAAACATTTGAGAAAGCACACCCAGCTCATTGCTAGGAAAGGAAAGATATCAAACGTAACGGAAACATCTGACAGCGTAGCAACGATAGCTGTCAACGAGAGCATGATTCGATTCACAGATTTAAAAACAAATGCATTTTGCGTTGGTGAGAGAAGCGGGAGGATTAGACGCACATTCTGTATTTTGTTGCACACGCAGTGTGCAGTATGATGATACTGTCGAAAACACGGGAAGTAACGCGGCAGCCATCGATGCCAAGATGATATCAGGGAACAATTAAAAAGTAAACAAGAGTGACGATAATATGATCGAGATAAATCAGATTCGGCCCTGGTTCTCACGTTCGTGCATTTCGCGCTTGTGCATTTTCGAGCCCATGGTTTGCACGTCGGCTCACTCTCTGATTCTAGCACAAATTCTAACGATAAATAGAGTAAACGCTAAGTTGGTCGTCGCGTACGATGTTCTAAACGTTTTGTACGTAGTTGCAAACGTCGTGTACGACATTCTAAACGTCGGGTACGCAGTTCTAAAAATCGTGTACGATGTTCTAAACGTCGATTAATATATCGATGATTTCTGGTGGAATCACGTTAGGGCAATCGAAACGGCTTGTGACTTCAAGGTGACTCGCTAGTACTCGCCATTGCATTCCTATAATGCTGTTCCACTCTCAGAGGGAAGCAGGGAGCAATATTCCGAATTAATAGTTAGATAAACTCCGTGCTATGTGGCTATCAGTACGATAGTCTGTCAATTACAATATAGTGCGAGACAGGTTACTGCAACGTACCCATCAGTACTATATTCAATTGCAAATACATCATCTTTAGGGAATTTACAGTTCTCTCATCACGATCTCCAACCGTCTGTCGGAATAATTTCGTATTATTTCACTATAATTTGTCTATACGGTGTCTGTTCACTTCAAACACAAGCGTCGCATCGGATCCATATTGCTTGTTCCACGACGCGACAGTAACATATATAATTTTTATGTAGCCAGTAGTATAACATTTAGTTAGTTAAATTGGCACTATCTTTTACTTATTACAATGCAGCAGAATTTTATTTATATTTATATTTACATGCATATGAAATATAAATATAAATACGGACAAATAATATTTAAACAATGATTAATTTCTACCTAGTTAAAAACTGTAAGGAGCACTATTTTTATACATTTTCCCATGTTTTATAGATCTTTATGTATATATAATGTACATATTATATACATTTTTGTACATATAATGTAGATGTATATTAATGTACATATTATCAGTATAATGTAAATATTAAATAATGTACAAACTGATGTGCATATGATCATTCACCAGTTTACTTATATTATGTATGTATTACTTACAGCGCATGGTATATTAATATCTCACGATTTCAAGTCTTTCAGCTACAAACTTCTTTCGGCAAATCCGAAAAGTATAAAAAATAGAAAAGTCGATTTCATTATTTCTTTTACGTATAATGCAAAGGAAGCGAATGAAGAGTCGATCTCCGATTGCCTGCTATTAAGTTCCTAAAGTCAGTTCTATTCTGATCCATTTTATTCTACGTTCCGGTTCGATTCTGACCTATTAAATGAACATTTCAGAAGTAATCGAATAATTTCCATCAGCTTGTTCAATAGAAAACTGATTTTGTGTAAATTCATTCAGAGCTTGCGTGTAAATTCATTCTATAGTTTGTAATTAATTTTGACCATGTTAAAAATGACATTGTCGTATCTCAGATAACTAGTATTATGTTATAAAATAAGAAATAATTTAATTTTCTTTATTATGTATTTTTTTAAGATAGAAATTTACAATGAAATAGTAAGAAATTCCAAGAATGTAAGAAATTCCAAAACTATACCAAATGTAGAACTCTTTATTGAAGTAGAGATTATGTAGATTCGCAGCATATACTAAGGTAAACAGTACGTATAATAAAGCAATCAGTATCTGATTGATGTGACTAAATTAACAAGCGGACAACTATGCTCATGAGTGACGTAGACAATACCAAAAGATGTTTAGAAATCACCAAAACTAGCAAAAGGATAGTACACAGAATCTCTCACAAAATTTTTCCAAAAATTCATTTTGAGATAGTAGCATTTTCTCGCAAAGTGAATCGAGCATTGTTAAATTTGAATCGTTATCAAGTCAAAATAATCAAAGTAAAAAGCCGAGTAAAAAAGAAGTAAGTAAGATTTTTGCTGTAACATTTTTAAAAGCTAAAAGAAAACAGTGATGAATTTTTAACACGTGACCGGCACGTGACACATGGATGGTGTGTCACGGCATATCTTGTCTATTGTGCCCCCTGACACAGCCGCTTAATTTAGACAAAACGTACTCTGTTTGGGAACATACTCTTTGGTTATTGCGATACCACGTTGAAAAAGAAATGCAAAACGAACTCTTGTACTAGCGAACATTTTAATATACGGTATATAAAAGAAGGATCATATAAAATTTACATGTCGTAAGCTCCTCATTTTTTAGATATTCATGTACATAATCACTCTTCCGCAACGACAGCTATTTGAACATGTGTTTTTGTTGGCCATTTTATAGCTACTATTTTTTGATAATAATTGAGCAGCTGATGCATTTCTGTTGCTTGTGCATTTCTATTTTTCTAGAATTGAGATCAGATTGGCTTCAATTTCCGAGATATTTGTATAAAATTACAATAAGTAAGCCTACAATAGTTGCACCCATGTATATTTTGTCGATTATCTGCCGCCATAAGTCTGCCGGATAAAATAAATTAGCTCAAACCAAGTTTTTATCTGCAACTTAATATGTACAAAGTAGTCTGCGTAAATTTGAATAATTTCTAAGGTAATCCTCTGGAATTTTTTGCCTGCCGCGCCACAAATTTATTAATGATTTGACGATCTGCCGATTTCTTCACAAGAAATGTACATACACTTCACAGAAGTTCATCCTCACAAATTCATGAGATTGGTTAAAATGTGGACAACAACATATGCGAGATTACAAGAAATATTTGCGTTATAAGTTGACTGACAATGAATTTCATCAATGTATTGCGTTAATTTTATCGTCCTCAATTCAATCGCGGTGAAGTAACCTGCAATTGTAGCTTGAAATATTTATTTCTCGAGCGAATTTCTTAAAAGATGTCATTTTCTATACTATAGTATAGAAAACGTACGAATCGCACAGAATCGTCACTTGCAACTGTGGTTTTTTTGTCACTGTGAAAATCATCTATGTATTAAGATTCTATGTATTAAAATACAAAATATGATACGTAAGGAAGAGAAAGGTGGCTGATGGGATAGCTATGCTTGGAAGTATGTCACCGGTACATATAAATAAATAGAATTCAATTTGGAGTACCGATAGATTTTTAAGATCACTTCGGTAATTAGCTTCGATTCCCGATTTTCTGTAAAAGAAAAAAGTTGTTCAAAATACCAACATCTACAATATATGCAGAAGCCATCGAGAGTAATATGCAGCTTGTCTACTTCAACATATTTCTTTTTTTACATTATTTTTTTAAACACTCGATAGTTACATACATTTTTATTGATATTTTTATTTATCACATATTTATTTTTATTTATTCATATTTATTTATCAGACATTACTTCCTATTTCGATGTCCATATCGGACAAACAGTATTATCTATTCATGTATTCATGTGTACGCGTCTATAAAAGGAATGAAACAATTTAAAAAATATCCTTAATTTATACGAATCGGGAATCGCTATATATGTGCGTCGTTTATTTGTGCTATAGAGCGAAATATAATTATATTAATATCATTTAGTTATATTAATATCAAGTAGTTCTGCAAAAATTATTACCACATAAATTTCCTTATAATCTAATTGTTTAAGCATTGTAATAAACATTGAAAATTTCAAGTGAACAGAGGCTGTACGTAGAAATACACATATTGTAAGTTTATTTACCTGCTTTATTTAATTTACAGTGGTCGCGTTAACGAACCATAATCAGAAAAAGTTAGAATAACTGGTGTCGTTCAAAATTGCCAAAGACATTGCATTTTGATACCATTGTAGCGTCCATCGATATCCAACGCGATAATCTCTTAAAAGTAATTAATAACTGATTATAAGATTTTGTATTACCTGCGTATCATACAGATTTCATATACTTTCGCCATAAACAAAGTCGCAGTTTGCCACGTCACTCGGAATGGTAAATGTGCTTCATTCCATGCAATTGCTCCGCATATTACTCACACCCATAAACACTTCGTGCTGATTGTCCTAATTCTTTTAGACGATAAGTATTAGTACATGAGACTCTGTAATTTAGTAATTATACCACTTTTAATCAGAGTAGTGCCATATCCGAATTCTTTCCAAACGATTTCAATCCTGTGCAATTTTAATTCTAAACGTTCAGATTTCTATCCAAATCTTCACTCCGTGCTCCATTTGTAACATACTACAAACATTTTACCACTTTTACTACTCTTAAATATATCTATAGTAAAAATTAAATTTCACTGCTCTTAAGATTATCTTCAGTAAAACTTAACGATGTGTTATAATACATTATTCGGCGAAACAGTTGCACGACGCTGTCTAAATGTTAGCGAACTACAGAACAATTCCAGAGTTCATGCCATCATAGAGGGGCACAAGCACCGTGAAAAGCCAAAAAATTATTTTACAGAAATAGCGATAATCAGTATTCTTTATAACTTAGATTTAGAACGTGATATCATATAATGATAGTGTAGTAATAATTAACAATCAACAAAAACATTGACAATAATACATATTAAAGATAAACTGGGACAGTTATATACTTAATGTTACAAGAAATTGAAGAAATGTTCGAGAATCCAGTATCTGTAACGAACTGTTGTTCATTTTGATTGTTCTTGGTACCGCATGCATTGGCTTTCAAATATTCTTGTATATTGCACCGAGTTTTAGCATTTACCAATACGACGTTTTCAATAAATAGGACAAGATTCGCATTCTTTAGTTACTGTTTGCAAATCGAAATCGGTGCGAGTTACTGTATCTATCATTTTCTGAATAGAGTCGAAGTTATACTCATCTCAAATTCTAGTTTTTATTTTGTGCAGTTTACTCTGAACGGTGTTAATCCATGAAATGTTCCAGGACTCAAATAATAAATATTTCAAAAATATTTTAGGGTCTTAAAAGTGAGTTATTATGTATGAGTGTGATTTGTAATATTTGGTAATGCATTTTTAATTAAACCGTTTAATTCAAAGCAGTAAAAACTTCATTTTTGCATCAAGAAATTCCTTCGTTTTTATTTTTATATTGGTTTGTACGATGAATAATCAAAAGGTTATTTAAATTTTAAGGAATTACAGTGGCGACTCTTCAGATTCGAATACAATAGTTGAAAAAATAAAATCAGATCTGGGAAGTTTAATTGAAAGATTAGATATTGCACTGCCTTCAAGGGTAGAATCTTGTATCTTACTATATATAGTATATTTTAACATTACTAGGAATTCATGAAAATTGTCTAAACAACTGGCGTCGTGCTATTTAATTTAATTAGTTTTTCAATTCATTGATCTTTATACATAGAGTGTGCCAAAGAACCAACGATTTTTTACTAGTCCTATGAAATGCAGCCTTTTCACATATTCGTCTATGACAAATACAAAAATGTAAGCTAATAAATTCCATTATTAAGTGCAAAACGATTACTTATCGAAAAATGAATTGATTTATATGGAAATTTAATAATTTGATAAATAGCAATATGTACCATTTGAATCAATATATTTACAAGAAGAATGATGACAATACTTGTGTTGAACAAATACATTTTACACATGACATAGATGCACGACTGTAAATAACACTATTTAAGTGGGCTCGTGTATGTCATATATTTGTAATTTTAAATTATATTTCTTTAACCTACCGTAATTTATTCAATTGGTTATCTAAATTGTATCTATCTAGTTACCAATATTTAAATTAATTATTAATGTACAAATTTTTTTGTATTACAATTTATATGGTAAATTTACCAATATTTCGCTATCGTTCCCTTAATGAGTGATTATTGTACCACTAAAATAAGAAGTCATTCTCATCATTCCTATCTCAAGCAAGAATTTACCATATATATTACAAATATATAACAACATTTATATTTTAACATTCAACTGTTAAATGTGTCAACTGTTAACTTATATCATAACATTATAATGAATATTAGTCAATTTAGTGATCGAACGTGTAAAACATCGAAAATTGAAAGTAAGGTTGAAAGTGGTAGCTGCACGAAGGTCCCCGCGGTTTGAATATTTTTGCGAATTAGAATTATTATTCACATGTACAAACCGTAACAAGTATTTCGTATCCTCACTACGATCAGTCAGGCCTTAAATTGTTTTTATTAAATTTTTCAAGTCTCTTATATTCCTAACTTGATCAAATTTAATCAAATTTCGTATCAAATTAAAATTTTCAATTTTACAGAAGCTAATATATAGGATGGAAATATAAATAATTGAGTTTGCAAATTTTTTGTTGACAGTAAATACAGTAAATCGAATTTTATACTGATTTTGAAAAGAAAGCACGAAGCTGATATAAAATTATGAAGTAACGATCGAGAGGTCGGATCTCAATCATAAAAAGCTGTTTCAAGCATTTATTAGTTTCCGAAAAAGAAATTTCGTTACCATGAATAACTTTATACCGTTATAAATCAACGTTTTGTTCGATTTGATAAATTTTATGTAAGTAAGTATGCAGGTTTTCAAGATTTCATTTGTAATATTAAAGCAGTATTAGCACCATTATAAGTTCAAATCGTTTAAATAAATCGGAGGAAAATTTGTTACTCATTTTCAACCTTTTTGGTCTTCATTGAAAGAGGTTTATGTCAAACAATTCGGGATACATCTGAGAAAGATATAATATGAATTTCGATTTTAAAAGCCTAATTTATATGATTAAAATCATATAAATATTCTGAAATTTACTATTCATAATTGTAACAAAAATTAGCATATACAAAATTGTAACGAAAATTTGAAAACTTCATCGTTTTTCTTTAAAGCGGCATTTAAGTATAAGTAGAGAACACCACTGTAATATAAAACTATAATAGTATATAGTATAATAAATATAAAAATAAAATAGTATATAGTATATAGTATAATAAACAAACAATATACATTCGACTGTTAAATGTGAAAGAAGCTAGCTGCGTTTCTGTGCAAGGAGAAACGCATTACTGGCCTCATGACAAAGCATATTGCAGACTCGCGGGTCTGTCTTTATTATAAAGCTTTAATACGGATGACCAAAGCGGTAACGTTTCAATCAAAATGATACTGATATCTGCCCACTTGCACGGCAATGATAAAGCAGATCAGAATAATATTCCTCCATTCTTCACAAGTAATAATGTAGATGACCACTAAGGAAGAAAAGATGGAGTCACAAGTATTTCAAAATGAATAGCAATACACGAATATAATGTAATTCTATAACAATATAAATATAATATAACAAACTTTATGCTTATATAAACTTGTGTACATATATATACAATACTTATATATATATGTATGCGTATACATATGCATATTGTTCAATTACGTAGATCTCCTCAAGGTCAGTCAAACGACTCTTCGACAAGCTCAAGAAGCTCAAACGACGAAGAAGAATCATTTCTGACAAAAGATGTGGGTTCCTCCAACAGTAATAAACGTCTGCTCATCTAATTCTGTAATGCTATCAACATGTCAACCATCCACATTAATGTTTCTAACATTCGTCGCTAATCTATTAGGTCGTACCAAAGACGATTTTCTGTCCAAATTATGATACAGGTAAATACAGATGAAAATAATTCGATTATAACACAGGTAAATGTAAGACTGAAATGTTATGTAGCTAAAAACATGATGTGCGATAAATACGATTAATGTGAGGTATTTCAAATATAGATTTTGACAGAGGAATCAATCCCCTGGTCAACAAGGCTGCTGGATATTACATCGATTTCTGCTAATAGGACAAAATTCTTTAACTTTGAAAGCAAGAATTTACAATAAAGAAGTGTTTCGTCCGCAAAATGGATTGAATAGAAGAATAAAACCCGCGTATGACCAATTTGATGAGCGTGAAGAAAACTTGATATAAAATTAAATAGACTCGATTGAATAGTACCACATGTGCATCAAATGAAGGACGTTGATATCCCACAAGGCACAAGTTATTTGAATTTTCGATATAAATTTTTGATGAAACATTTAGAACATTAGGCTACGTGATATATTCGTCTTATTTTTACTAACGCATAACAAAACGGCAGAGTTGGAATACTAAACAGGAACGCCCTATATATTTAAATTGTAATAACTCTAATTTCAAACTGAAATACAGGGCAATATTCTCATTGTTCCAAAAGATGTTCCACAAGATTTGTTTAATTGAAAGTGAAAAATATTCGTGGTATAAAAATTTCGATCAACAGAAGTACGTTTATTAATAATACGTGTCTGTATTATACATGTGCTGCTACCGAAGTGCTATCATTACCATAAACACTATAACTTCAATGAAGCTTCATGGAAAGCTTCCCTTTGTTTTAAACAATTCATTTGATCGTCAAGATTTGTAAATGAATGCGTTGCAACGTAACATTCCGACTGAAACATAATACTATTGGCTACTATTTGTTTACATAAAAGCAACATGACATCCGAGAATGTATGTTGATATATCTCAAAATGATTACAAATGTAGCTACAAATTGTTACTATTCATAAACACATGTTTTCGCTTTAGAATTAAAATTATAACTATACAAGACGAATTTTCCAGTAAATGAAAACAATTTTGTAATCATTGCATATGGGTCACCCGAATGTTCTTGCAAAGAGGTTAGCGAAGTAAAAAAAATGGAAGTTATATGTAATTAATTAATTTATGCCTTTATTAGTTGCGGATGTTTTTGAGCTGCTAAATGTACATTTTTAATATTTCAAAACAACTGAGGAAAATGAAAGCTAGATAATGAATTCTCATAGTATATTTCTATAGATTGTAATCTTACTGATGATATTTAGAGTAATTCATATTCATATAAAATTGTATTCAGGATTGTTGGTGATATTTCATCATCTTCAAATTTAGATGATCCAAAAACCGATTTTGTGGTATGATATGCTTTTGGTATGGTATGCTTGTGATACATTTTAACCGACACCAAGGTTCACATTCCACTTTATATACCTGCTATTTTTATTGAATCTATTAAATTACAATTGCGTTTAATGTAATACACATGTATATGAGTTTTCTGGATATTTAGACTTTCAGAATGTTCTTTGCCTACTGAATCCATATCATAAATGATCCCTGTTTAGGAATTGGGGTTAATTTTGCTAGAAAATGGGAGCTTCGTTTTAACTAGAACTACATCCAAAAGCTTCGGGACAGTAACAAAATTTACACGTTGACAGTATATAAGAGAATATAAGTCCTCTGAAACGTCATATATATGTTAAGATATTGTTACTGGAGGCTGGTATATAAGACCCAGTGGTAGTTGATATTCCGGTTTACACTTATGCGTTACCAGGGAGCAATAACAATTAGATGTATCACACACAACCGCAGCAATATTCTTGTCGATCCAGGAAGAGCAGAATGTATGATCCCAAGTGGTAAAGTATGTATACATATATTTTGATATACTCACTTTCTATAATTACATATGAGAAATTGAGTTGTCAAGAACTAAAAGTAAGAAAAAATTACTCTCTGTTTGTATGTTATAAGTATAGTATATATATGCATATAAAGACCCATGAAAATATTCGTGCACAAAAGATTTTATATATTCATTTAAGTGAGACTCATTTTAAGTGTTAAATATTTACAAAAATTCAAACTAGCCTAATACCGATATCAAGGGAACATAAATTTCATCCGTACCATTTGTCTATAGATAAAGATCTTGACGCAAAAGATTTTCGTGCTCGCATGCATCTTTCGCAATGGAATTTCGGTAATACGATAGTGACCAATTATATTTTGAAAGGCAAACTTAAATTTTATCAAAGTTATTCAATTATTGATATTTTATCACCATTCGTGTTAAACCAAAAATATTTTTTACATTATCAAATTTAGGTGGTGAATGAACACCCTATGTAATATTTATTTGCGTATACAAAATATTTACAAATACTAATAATACAATAAGTTACAATACGATTATTATAATTATACTCGTGGAATTTGCAACAAATATAGTAATCTATATACAACTTGGAAATATAGCACGTTTCTAATCTATAAATTAAAAAAAAAAATATATAGTGCTGGTGTGAGTGTTTTCACTATTTGGAACTTTAAAAAGTTTATTACCACACTTATAGGTAATGGGTGGTACCAGTACTATCAATTTGATGATGTACGTCCGTGGTGACTCAGAAGACTAAGACGGATGGGCAGAAGAAGAAAATTATGGTTAAAGTTACGAAGAAGCTCTACCATACTTTCTGAAATCAAAAAATTACAGAGATCCAAAGGTACAAAATTCGGTATATTACTAAATAGCATTCCAGTATTTAGCCATTCAGATAAAACCTACTTTGTCTCCAGATAGTAAAGGAGAATTCACACTAGCACAATAAGGTGGTTACAAATCGGTAGAACGAATCCCGTACACCGACATCAACACTGATGTCTTGCATGGCAAGAATTCGATTATGAACTCGTAGATATCAACGCAAACAACGAATTAGGTCTGATGCATCTACAAACTACGTCCGCCAATGGAACACGTCAAAGTACTAACAGCCCTTCCATACAACCCATCAGATGCAAACGCAAGGACCTAATTATTAAAACTGAATAAAACGTTACGAAATTGTTCGTAGACAACAAAGCAATACGTGTAATAGGCGTCCAATATGCTTCAAGAAACAACCGAACGATGTTAAACACAATTTTTGCTAGAAAAGAGATGAGTGTCTCAGCTAGATCCATTAATTCACCAAAAATACTTATGCTGTCTGAAATTAGACCAAGAGAATAATTATAGAAAATATGATATTCAAGTCATTAGCAATTTAGGTGGAACCTTCAAGATCATGTAACAACTCATGATCCTGTAATTGCCTCAAATTTTACTTGCATGTATGAGAATTTATCCATTAGAGAGGAGGACATTTCCTACTATCGGAAGACACATAGAGGACCATTATCTGCAAATGGTGTACTCACGTCCTGTGTTTTCACACAAACAATCTATCCCACACGAGAAGGGAGTACCAGATATACATTTCTTATTCGCTGGCACTATCCGAGAAGATTTTTTAAATGATCCAGAAGAATATTTTGACATGCATTCCAACCCATTATCTTATAATATCGCTATTAATATTCTACCACTTCTATTATCGCCTGAAAGCCGGGGATATATACGAAAGTGATCTTTTATGGGACGCACCCTTAATTTATTCTGTTTCTTTTTTTTTTTTTTTTTACCAGTGATCCGGATTTGTTAGCGGAAAGTGTGGAAATAGCTTTAAAATTGTTTGATGCAGAATCGTTTAAGAAACATGACTTTTTAGAGTTATCGATAGACCTTTGCTTGTAAATAGTTTGAGTTTGGTGAGAGGGATTATTGGAAATGTATTATCATAGAATATGCAGTAATTCTTTTTTGTCCTGTTGAAACTTGCAAGATGGGACCAAAGTCGGACCCTGATGCTGTAGTGGATCAAAGGTTGAAGGTTTATAGAATTGATAGTTTGAGAGTTGCTGATGCCTCGATTATGCCAAAGATTGTTAGGGGGAATATGAACGCGCCTACTATTATGATATATTAGCGAAAAAAGCTAATGATATGATTAAGCAGGACTAGTTGTCTGCCTATGTTGTATCTAAATGATGTGGCGTGATTGATTAACGAGGCAAGGTAAGATTAATTGTGAATATTAATTATCCGAATTTATGCGCTGTAATAATAAAATAAATATGGAAGTAAATAATGTAATTATATAATTTAAAGATAAGCTATATGTGTAGAAAGTGTAATATGAGTTAGTATTTATATAATTTATTTGCTCTTATTTTGAGATAAATTGTTAATTTTGAAATATTAATGAAAGTGTGAGGAGTGTATATATAACTATACAACTTATACAATCATACAATTCGACGGTTATGCAAATAGCGCTGCAGCTCGTCTGACTCGTTCGATAGCTCGTTGTTGAACCCAACTGCCCTCGTCTTACGCAGTTCTTAGAAGAGCGGAGGATGCGTTTCTATTTTGTGATCGATCTCAATGTAAATTTTATGGTACTGTCGACTTTCTTTACAATTAGAAAGAATAGCATTGACAATGATTGAAATGATAGTCCGTGTCATGAATACGTATCACTGGCATTAATATTTATTATTGCACCTCTGTAACAGTTCTTAAATGCAATATTTATGTTTCTATTACGAAGATTTGTTCAAAGAGTATTAACATTCAACAAATTATAGTTATGAATAGCGACGATACGTTTTACGTGATTTTGTCATTTAGTTTTCTCATATTCAATATAACGGATATGTGAATTTAAAATAATTATTTTTTGTTTTACCTAATTCAAACATGAAGTAAGCATTTTCTTGAAAATCAAAAATATGGATTATTAAGTTACTTTTTATATTATTTTAGTGATTTTTATTTAAATAAAAATAATACTTTTAATTAGTATTCATTACGTATTATTTAAATAAAAATTTTCCCAGTTGATTCAAAGGCGGGTAATCGATACTTCGGGTCAAATCGTATAATTTTGGTTGAGCACGTGAGGATTCGAAAAATCCTCTAACTCGCCTGTTTCGCTTGTTTAACCATTTCATCGAGTCGACGAACAGAACAGTAACAGGAATTTAGCAACTATGTGAGAGTTTTAGGTTTTGGCAACTACACTTTCGTCAGAAAAACCGACACCTGTATCCCTTTAACTTGCTTTTCTTTTCTTATTGTCGCACAGTAACGAAGGAAATTGTGTGAAAGTGTAGACTAAATACTCCCTCACAGATTTAGTCGATTTTTGAATATATTGTGAAGGTATTTTGAACATTTTTTTCCTACGTTTGTTAGAGAAAAGCGGTATCGATTTCTAAATGATATTTTGGGATCTTTGAAATTAGTGAAAGTGTGTTTAATTTACAAATCAGAATGAAGGATAATAGAAATGAGCAACGTCTTAAATTCATGAAATATAAATAATAACATATATATCATTAAGTCACTCATACTTCGTTTTTATTAACAATTTATACTTAATAAATGATTTTGGTTCTTGAGGATAAAACTCAGTGAATTCATTTTAACATCGAACATCGTACTATTGAAAAGAAAATATGCATATGATGTTGTTTAAAAGAATTAATTTGATATCGAAACTTCGAAACGAACGAGTTTTGCAAGAAATAATTTACAACAATTGCTTCTTTATTCCAAAAGTTATTTGTAGAAATATTTTTTTTTGTTTAGTAAGTTCAATCTTTCTCAATAAAATTGAGTTTGCGGGATAAAAATAATTCACTTAGGCTGTGAGTTTACACATTTGTGGAAATGCGTCATATCTAATTATGTTGTTCATAAGAATATCATATTTCAATTAATTTTTTCTATTACTTTTAATTAGGTGTTAATAGTAAAACATATACAAAATTTTTCATCCTAATTTTCATCAGTCGCTGTCTTAAATCGTTTCTTCATTGATGAAATATCTTCACATAGTATTCAATGAATAGTCCTCGAAACAGGGTAGTCTGTGCAATACTGTTAACATTTTTTAATTTTCACCACTACTAGTGCTGCAATGCAAAATCTGCCTGGATTAGTACGTGACACAAAAATGAGGTGTATAAAATCGTGGCCAAAAAATTGGATGCAATGTCTATTCATATAATTCAATCATTCATATACATCTGTGCTTCATGCATAAATCAATAAACGGGTAATCCTGTACTTTATCCGTAATTGAATCTGCGTCGGTAATTGCCGTAATTACCATTGTTGCAAGAAAGTGCCAAGAATAATTGCCAATTGCAAAATATTAAAAACAACAGGATTTATTTGCTTCGAATAAAATCCCGACATCTGTCGCTAGAAATTGAATGTAAATCTCAAAAGGGAATCAAAGGGAATTCCCGGTGAAAACTCGCACGTATGGCACCGAAACTGTGGGCGGAAAAGAGTAAAAGTATCCAAAAACTCCATACAAAATACGACACAACTGCTCTCTCTCCAATTTTTCCGTCCGAAAACAGAAGAGATGTTCGTTGATAAATCAAAATTCTATCCACGCAAGATTTTTAGAAACTGATTGATTAACTGACTGAAAGGAAGCTTTCTTTATCTACTAAATATCCTATTTTCGACAGTTAAATTTTATATGTAATGATCTACTTATTTTCAATGACGTATGACGAATGTCTAATGACGTAGACGTACAGATTGACGCAGAGGAGAAATTTGAATACGAGCTCTCTGACCGATAATAATAATAATAGATTTTAGATTTCAATTTCAGTTTTTCTAATATAAAACAATGTTCCGATATAAAAATCATTAGATTATATATTTTTGCGCATTTGTGCGTATCTTTGAGCTTCCCATAAGTGCATAAAAATTCACAGTTTGAACAAAGCAGCTATTTTTGAGTTGAGACTTTAAAATTCTTTTAGAATTTCGGTTTATTTCAGTGGCCAACGTTCCCCGAAGGCAAACGCACGTATAGCAATGCAAATATCGATTGTCACGCGCTTCGAAAGAAAATGGAACATCTCGCGTCGCGGCACTCAGAGTGACATTGACTGAGAAAATCAAGGTTTTAAAAATGTCCATCGTCCTGAGCTAAAGTATCAAGCTAAATTCTAGTAAACACAAATCACACGCTCTTGACGTCTAAACAAGATTCAACAATTTTTCAACATGTTCACGGACGTGAACGCTATAGAATTCATTTTCGTGATGACGGGAATATTACATGAATTTGAATCTGTATCGATGCTATGATATTCATATAATTATTAAAATGTGATATTCTGATCACTCGGACAAAATGTAACTAATAGAAATGTAGATCTCACAACAAGTATAAAAATAAATCACATGTCTTCTTTTGCAGCTTCGTGTTTAAATTTGGGAAAAATTGATAACAGCATATTTGCACGCCGTTTCGTAACAAAAGAGAGGCAACGCCATTTTCGATGGCTAATCGAACTCGTGCATTTATTATGATGATCTAGAAGGGATCTGGAAAACACAAATATATTAAAAAAAAAAGAAAAAGAAAATAAAAGGTTACAAGCTAGCGTGCCAGATATTAGAGTCTAAATTTAGAGCCCAGAGGTAGCTGTAATCTACCATTGAATTTTGAGAAAAGTTTAAAGTCAAGGACTATAGCTCAAAATTATAATCAGAGTCTAACTACGAAATTACAGTTAGAATCGAAATTTAAAATTAGATCTGGAGTTTATAATCGGAGATCAGAATTCAAATTATAATTATATTCTTGAGTTGGAGATTTAGAATTTGAAATTTTAGCCAGAGTGCAAAGTTGGGACATTGGAATTAAACTTAAAACCTCAGGTTCAAAGATCAGTAGATCACAACTAGAATTTCGAATTTAAAGTTGGAGTTTTTATGTCGCAGTTCTTACGTACCCGCAGCCTGCTATAATAATCAAGGCTCACGCGTGAAAACACACGGGATTACTTTTTCCAACTTATTCTTCTAATAATTCATGAGACACCATGCCACGTCTGCCTGTCCACGTGTCTTCGGCTTGTGAAAGAATATGCGTAATCTGAAACACTTTGTGAAATCACGTTATATGACATTTCATACTATTTCAAGACAAATTCAGAGAGATAATTGATGGTACTCACTTATCTCCACTAACTCCTTCCAATTGCTGCACGTAAAACAACATATTTTCTTGGTTTTCTTGGTTGAAGTTGAGTAAATTTATAGTGCTCCTCCAGGATTACATAAATTATTAGGTCAAAAATTAGAAACTACCAGCAGATGAGATTAAAATTAAAAAGATGTAAATTCACGCAATCCATCGAAATACACAAGTAACAAAAACTAACTTTAATTTTTTAACTTAAACCTAAATTTAAAATGCAACAGATCTCTACGTGAGTATATGTAATAATTCAAAACACCAGAAAAAGAATTGGGTTATGGTCCATGCCGATAGAAATTCAGGTTTTTGACGTAGTAGTTTAGGAACTCCAGGAAACCTTACAACTTAACAAAATTCAGAAAAATTGAAAGACAAACGATCAAATTTTCTATAATAAGTTCTCTGAATGTCGATTAAAAAAGATGGATACTTTAGAAAATGGTAGGAATACTGATACGTTGCGTCTGATCAAAGCTAGTTGAATGATACCAAGCATCACTACCATAGACCTGTACCAGCAGCAAGCATGTGAATAACAGGATAACGAACAAAGATTTTTATTACGAAGGAACTTACAGCATTGCTCAAGAGTAGGTGTTATGAACGGACTGACAGCCCTTTTGGATACTTTTTGATCATGAAACAGGCATTTGGTTGTGTAGTTCGGCGCCATTTCGTCAAGGTGATGGCACGGCGGGACAGGGGTATACGTTCGCGATGTGTTTTTTCCTGAAAGCAATTTTAAAGTTATTCTTGACTGACGACCTCCTTTTCAATAAATCTAAAAATTAATTCAATAAACCTAGAAATTAGGCTGTGTTATCGTTTGTATCGTGGTCTGGTAAATTTAATGTAAATAAGAAAAATTGATTCCGGTTAAGAGTTAATCATGAATATTAGTATAATAGTAACAGAACTTACACGTTTATCAAACACTAAATCACATTTATTTATCGCATTAAAAGTAGAGAAAAGGAAATAATGTTCATTGAAGTTGTTTGTGTTTATCGCACGAAGAAATTATCACTTCAGAAAAGCAGTTGCATGTTTCTATCAAAAGATATTTCGAATTAATCATACAGAGATAATGTCACGTACAACTATGAGTATGAATAAAAAGAGAGTGATTTAAATAACAAACGAAAGAAACCTTCTACGCTGTTCGAGAAAAGATCACTTTATCAATTTTTTATATTTTTCAAATTTACCAGTTATTGAACTATAAATTAGAAATGAGCAGATTTGTTGACGAAAAGAGAAAAAAAAGACGGTATTCACCTATGTCTTTCAATTGAGCCATTTGGTGCCTGCCA
This sequence comes from Tetragonula carbonaria, assembly GCA_032399595.1. NCBI lineage: Eukaryota > Metazoa > Arthropoda > Insecta > Hymenoptera > Apidae > Tetragonula > Tetragonula carbonaria. Next base: position 17,354,134 of record JAUCRC010000007.1, read on the forward strand.
ATATGAAAAATTTGCAAGAAATCTTTCGCTCGAAAGACTAAAAAATGAACTTGATTCGAAAGTGGTTCATTCGCAACTATTTCGTATTCCCTGTATACTCGAACATAGGAGATCTCGTCCCTGCTCATTATTTGATGACCGTAATTCATCCACGGCCTTTTCTCCCGCTTTGTAGATACAAACTTCACCTGCATTGCGCAAAAGTAAATGAAAAGATTAATTGATAATAATCTTGATATTAACATGTACAATACTCAAGAATAAACACAGCAAATATTGTTATATTTGTATATATATTTATAGTTTTAAGACCACTTAATAGACACTGAGTGTTGATTCAATATATATATATATATTTTTTATATTAAAATATTCTAACACTAGAATATTTATGTTGTATTAAACATAAACATATTAAAATATTCTATGACTATAATATGTATTCTACACTATTGTATCCTATGAATATAACATATATTCTAATGTAAATTAATAAATTTATATAGAATTATCAACTATTTGTTTGAATATAAATTAAATTAATTAAATGAAATAATCCAGAAGAAACCAAGCCATGACATATTATTGAATACATTTACAAAAAAATCTTAATTTTGTTATTATATAAACAATTGAAAAATAGACACATATGTATCATACTTAAAAATAGAATTCCAAATGAATTAGTTATTATGAAATAAAATTTATTACATATACATTCAAATATACATTCAAATGTACATTCATAATTCGTAAAATTTCTAATTTTCATATATTTGAAGCCAAAATTACTGAATTCTATTATATTCCGTGAATATAATATATATTCTACTCTATTATATTCTATAAACATAACATATGTTCATAAATCTTCGAATCCACTCTTCGAAAGTAACTTTAGAGTAACTTCGAAGTATTCTACTAAAAATAACAAGTACAAGAACTCTGTATCTAAACGTATTCCATTTTATATTATGTATCCGTGTATATACATAATCAGAAAGGAGTTCTATCCGTGCCTTTTAATATTAATATTTTAAATATATAATAATTTATACTTCATTGTTTCTAAAAATAATTCTTAACAAACTAAATTACTTTTTAAAATTATTTTGATTGGCCACTGGCCATTGGCAACCATATATTTGTTTAATTTGAGTAGCCACTGATCGAAGTGAGATTTGAAGGGCATTACGAGGGATAGAAAGTCCGAGGATATAAAATCTTGGCTTTAAAGAGAATTTTAGCCCTTTTAGAGGCTATTGGATAGAGTGAGATTAAACTCTATTTCAGAAGGTTTTTATAAGTAATTTATGTAAGTACGATAGCTAAGGTCGAGACTTGTAGAGCGAAATCTATCAGATCCAAAGTTTTAAAGTAATTTTTGAATATAGAAATCGATATTTCCAACAAATTTTTCCTTTCATGAAGATATCAGATTTTCTTCGCAAAAAGCTATCAAGAGACAAATGATATTATTACTTTCTACTTATCTAAAATGTACTTTTTTTCATTTCTCTTTTATTTTAGTCATTTCTTCTTTGTCTGAACATTAACATACTAATTCTGTTATAATAGTTTAATTATAAAAGTTATTATGTTCGGTAATTTCCAAATTCGATTAATAAAGTTTCAACACATAACTTTAAACGGAATATATATAGCGAAAAATTTAAAATATTGAAATCGTAAATTTTGAAGAGAAAGTATGTTGAGATTATTAAGAGGAAAACTTCACAAATTGAAAACAAGAAACTTCATATCCAGCTGGAGTTCAGAGATTCGTTCTACATAATGTTTTCATCAATGTTCGTTCAAAGATCGCTATCTTAGAATGTCAACAGTACGAACATTTAGTGCTATCTAACTTAGCAACGTTAGCAACGGTATTGTTAAATATTTTAATCTTCGAATATTCTAATTTATCGAAATTCAAATCAAGACTTTTTTGATTTATCTTCATCGAATGGCTCGAGGTTTCTACCTATCTACCCTGATATATTAATGAAATCTGTTTGTCACAGTTTTAACTTTTCTGCAGGAATATAAGTTTTACTGCATAGCTATTGTAGAACAATTTTCGACTTTGGAGAAAGTAAAAATTTTTTTTTATGAAATAGAAGTGGAATGGAATGGAAATTATGTTTTAATCAGTCTTATTTAATTATTTGGCAGGGTCATTCAATAAATATGATCTATAGTATATTAGTAAATTTTTATAGTAAATATGATCTATCATATAGGTTGAACAAACCACACTATCTTCTCGAAATATTAATTCCGAAAAGCATCGATGAAATAGAATTTAAAATGTTTAGCTAAGAATGTTCCTAACGAAAAGTTAGTATCGTGACGATTCGATGAAAGAAATAAGAATGAGAATACAAAAATAAATAGTGTGTAATAGTCAGTCATATGACTACGCCTTTTCGGTACCAAATGCGATATTATGCGCATCACTCGACAAATTTGTGACTATTTGTATACCAGTGTATGGTTAATCTTTGGAGCATTCCAGCACTTCAATACTGATGGAGATAAAAAATATATAATTGGTGTTATTTCATATCTATGTGATTTACAACTCTAGTTGATTCATTCGGCACCTGAAAATTATCATTATCGTTGTAGAGAATTCCAACTAGTATTGTGAAGTGCATAGTAATTGAGTCCAACATATTTATTGTTACTAGTTGTTCCTAGTTCATACTATTAGCATTAGCGGAGCATTTCGTGTGCTGGTTTTTTTTTCCTTTTTGGTACCTTACGGAGCAGACATATAATTTTAATTTAATTATACACGCATAATTTTGTATTAGAATATTCTAGAAAGATAGCGATTTGAAAATTCTTGTTAGCATAAAAAACTTCGGTGCTCTACTTCTAGTTATGTGCAATTTAAAGCAACGACTCGTCCCTTTTTTCATGTTAGCAAGAATTCCGAACGTCTACCGTACAGTATTGTCAACATCGCGTTTTCTTGCTGGACGTTTCTACAAAAATGATTTTAACACTCTTACCGGTGATTGCGGTAATACAGTCTATACTTTGCAGTGATTGGCTAGCGCCGGCTGACCTATTTCTGGAAAACAGAATCACAAGAACCGAGCGCAGCAGAATCTGTCAAGGAGCAAAGATAAACACATATGCGATATTCAACGTCACGTTGCAATATAATTAATGGTTCAACTTTGCCATATACATATCTAATACTTATCTCTTGTTCCTTATATATCTGTGGTTGCACGGAAGGAAGACGTGTGCCACATGCTTTCACCTTCAGCAGAATTTATTGTAATTACATCTTGTGTTCCTTTTCCGTCATTCAACCTGACCGTGATTTTTGGTCTCAGCGATTGGAAATATCAAGTGAAGTGACAAATTTCGTGAAAACCTTTCTTTCATAACACAACCTGAATCATATTACACAGCATTATACTGCTACAACAATATATAATAATATTCATTCCTGTTTTTTCATAAAAAGGACCAAAAGTTTTTTGATAAAGAATTATTTTTTATAAAAGTTTTCAAACTGTATCTAAATATCCAAGCAGTGCACGAATATTCACTATTCAGTAATAACATTATTGAATTACTATCGAATTATTGTCGTAAAGATCTTAAAATACATTAGAATTTCTTTTAATATCAAAAACCTTTCTTAATAACTGTATGAAATGTATTCTCTCCGAGAATGTTTGGATGTGTTGTAGATTTCGCCATTTTGAACAACTCTTTCCATACAATCGACGGTCGGTCTCAATTTCCGAAATATTCGCAAAAAAACTACAATGGATAAGCCTCTAATTATACCTATACATGTTTTAATGTTAGTTACCTATCGCCATGCGCCAGCCGAACATAATAAACTAGCTCCAACACTTATCTTTAACTTATTGTATACAAAATGGTCGGCCTAATCTTGAATAATCTGTAAAGAAGGCCTCGGCAATTTTGCCTGCAACGCCAAGAACTGTAGTCTGCAAATTACTCCGCAACAGTTCACGCTCGAAAATTTGCAACATGGCTGAAACGGCGTGTACAACAGGATATCCGAAATTTCAAATAATATTTGTATTAGAATTCATTTAACAATAAATGTCATCACTGAAATATATTCCTCATTCATATTACTGTACTCAATTCAGTCATAGCTCGAAGTGGTAGACTGTTATTGCATAAAATAGTTATTCTTCGAATAGATATTTTAAAAGTCGGTATTTTTTTTTCTTTTTTAGGTCGCATAAACGTCGAAAATAAGCAGCACATCGCTCACTAAGCTGTTCGTAGACGTCATCTATGTATTTAAATTCGTAAAATAAAGAGAGCGATGGCTTGGAATGTGTCACAGATGCACGCTAATAAATTCAATTTCCAATGCCGGAAAATTTTGGCGAATTGTTAAAAAAATTGTTAAGAAAATTGTTAAAAAAATTGTTCAATGTCCAAAAATTGTACAGCATATCCAAAAACTATTGGAAGAGAACCTAGCTTTTCTAGAACTCATTCACATTCTCTTTTCTACTTTTTTCGAACACTCGATAATTTTTAGACACATTATTAATATAGTGTGCACTAATAACGATTAGTTTTTACATACTTCTATCAGACATTATTTACTACCTCGACAATCATATCGGAGAAATAGTACGTTATTATTACGTGCTTAAGTTTAGTATCTATAAAACGAATGAAACAATTAAAAAAACGATATATTTGTATCGGGATTTGATATAAGTAAAAGCATCGTGTACATTGTCCTATTAAGCTATCAAATTCATTATTTTATTATAATATATGATAATTATAGTGCGAAAATTAATTATTAGTGCATTTTTTATTATTATTAATTAAGCTTGTCAAGACACGTAAGAAAATTCAAAATTGCAAGTGACTAGATGCTGTACATAGAAATATAAGTATTGTAAGTCTACTTACTTGTTTTGTTTATTTTATAGTCGTATTAAATGTCATGAGCAATTATCAACAAGGGCAGATTATTTCGTGGAAAGTAAGTTTTAAAATAATTCGTGCGTAAGGTACTGTAGGATTATAATTTAGATGATTTATTATATTTTAAATAATCAAGAAAACGGAAATAAAACAACAAATGATAAATACAAGACAAACAACTCAAACAACAATAATTCGAATAAACTTAAACGACACAATTAATATACAACACAAACTACTCTTTTGACCACACTCGTTCAACATTCTTTTTCGACTCTCCCTCGACACGCCCGACTTTCTTCTTTTTTAAAAACAAAAGCGCTCAGTACCAACGCTGTGCATCTCACATCACATTCATACTTTTCATTCACGCATCTTCAGCAAACAGGCCATATATTAAAAGTAAGAATAACTAAATATATAACTATACACAATGATTTCGATACTACAGTACTTCATTTATAATATCACTGTGATATCGTCATTATCTACTTAACGTCTAATATAATTATCGTCTCTGATATTTTTCGCTATAAACAGAGTCGCAGCCTGCCGCGTCACCCGAAATGATAAACGCAATTTTCACGTTGTTTTTTTTCCAAGTGCTTTCAGTTCCGTGCAATTCCGTCTATTCCTATTGAGCTCCCTATATTCCAACCTTCTCATTTGTTCTCACTTGTAACCTAGTACTAATATTTGCCACTCAACCTTTAAGCATATTTTTCGAAAAAATTAACCATTTTTCGTAATACACTATTGGGTGACGTTGATACGTTCTGCGAAACATTTCTCGAGTCAAGGCAGACGCGTCGAGGAAACAAGCATATAAGCGATAGCCAAAAGATTCTATCTATCTCTTTCTGCTGACTGAGAGTTATGATAGTTAATAGCTAACAATCAACGAAAAAGAGCGACATTAGTATATTAAAGATTAAACAGAATAGTTTCAGAAAAGTTTCGCGAAAAGTGCTCAGGAATCAACTGTCTCTGATAAACATTATTAATTCATTCTGTAAAACATTCCGAATGTTCTTGATACCACTTGCAATGATTTCTATATCTTCTTGTATATTTATTCTTCTTTTATCATTTGCTTGAAACGTTCTGGTAGCATGTATTCAATAAATAGAAGTGTGCCGCTGGATTTGGATTTTGGAGGATTATCTTCCGTAATTCGAAGTCGGTTATTTCGATTACGAGTCATTGTCATTTGCTCTATTCCGATCAGAAATACATATCGTGTTCTTCTTATAAATTTCTATTCTTTCGAATGCTTCTAAGAAGAATCCAGAGAGTCTTAAAAATATATTTTGCGTTAATACTTTATGATATTTCAATTCGTTATTGCACATTTATCCAAACCGCTTAAATGAAAACAGCACTCGAACAAGCAACGAATAATTTATTACTTTTCTACTGAGTCAAAATTTCATTTTTGCTGGAAGAAATTTATCCATTTCTATTTTTATTTCGATCTGTAGCGAAAATAACCAAAAGGATACTTGTTACGAACAGCCGTAGCCGTTTTTCCAGTCCTTTTACCAAAACTGCCGCCAAGGATCTTTGGATTTAACATAATTCTAGTTGTTTAAATTAAGAAATGCGAAATCAGGCAGAAGAATATATTTTATTAAGACACTAGGCATTTCAGTATGTCTAGCTCATCAATTTTTAGTACTTATTTTAATTCGTTAGTACTATTTTAATATTCTTATTCGTGAAAATTAAATTGTTCCTTAACAGAATTGTCCAAATGTGTAGATACATCACATAAACTGAACTCCCCTATTCTGTTTTATATCTCCCTGAATTCTTGGTAATAATTGAGATCATTGAAATTACTTGAAAATTTGTCTGCTAAAGCATTAATTACGTAATATACATTGGTTAATATCTAATAGTCACGTGATGTTTAACGAATACGCAATTAAAAGTGGAAAAATATGTAATAAAAAAATAAGGATGCTAGTTTCAGCAATCAATCAAAGGTCAAAGATTGTACGATGCAGCAATTACAAACTTTATAGTGACGTTCACAGGTCGTTTCGAAGTCATTGCAAAGGCAAACAGGACATATGTCTTTTCCTGCCACACACATACACACATACACACAGATTTTTTCATACTTTCGTATTTTTCTAAATATTTAAGTGTTAAATACCGAAAATATATGTATAATATTTATAAAACACATGTATAATATACATACGAAAATATATGTATAATATTTATAAAACACATGTATAATATACATACGAAAATATATGTATAATATTTATAAAACACATGTATAATATTTTCCTACGTACAATTCTCAAAAGTTGAGTAAATCATCAAAAAGGCCAATATCAAACGAACAAGAAATTTCATAGTCTCTAAAATAAAGATGTCTTGCATACCTCCTAGCAAGCCTCAGCCTGTCAGCCTGTCAGCCTGTCAGCCTGTCAACCATCCACGCTCATTTCATTTATATCCATTTATAACTTTTTAATGGCACATTTATGAACACCTTACTAAATGATAATACAATGATAATACAATCTCATATTTATCTGTAGAACACAATGGCACAGTTGCTTTTATATCACTTTATACACTTGTGTTTTATGTAGTTTTATTTTAAAATCAAGATTAAAATTACAAAATTCTCATTTTTCCAAAATATGAACGAAAAGTTTTATTTGACTGAAAGAAGCAAAATATTAGACGTCTAAAATTGAATTGTTATCTAGTAATAACGCCTACATTAAATATACACTGTTACTGAAATACTATTATTGAATATCATAATTTTCTTAAAATATTTATGAAATCTTCCTTTGGTTTATGCACCTTAATCGGATCGTTAAATTCTGCAAATGAAAGCACTCCACACGCTAATACAACATTCGAGCTGAAACATAAAATTATTTAACACTATTCCCGTTATTTCTAACATGATATTTTAGAATTTATTGCACATGTTTTTATGCATAGGTTATTTTGTCACAAGACGACGATGTGAAATAATTTAATTATTGTGCACATATTTGTAAGATTATATATTTTATATAACACATTCGATAATTATGCACATATTCATTGTTATTAACTGCACAAATATTTCACTGAAATATATTTCTTTTTCTGAAATCAGAAAAGGACAAGGATACAAAGGTAATAAATTTAATTATAGTTATGAACCACCAGAAGATTAAAGTCTAGAATTCTTTCCTTTCACTTCTCCTTCTTCTTCTTCTTACTTATTATTATTCTTATTACACTATTTATAACCAGAATGAATTCTATTTAGGTTATTATAATTAATTTATTTATACGCTTTTTCAAATAAATAATCAATATTATAAAAACGGTTCTATTTTAAAAACATCAATTGATTTAGATTTTCAATTTTATCCGTTTCAAGTATTTTAACAGATTTATCTTGACTTTTGCTACTGATTATATATCCTGCATCTACTGCGACAAAAATATGTACAAAATATAAGCATAGTTCTCTTCTAAAAATTATCGAAGTAATAGCTATTAAAAACACGAATGATAATTCTAGTAATGATAAGTACATATTAATTTAAATTCATGCATGTTTAATCCAATTAAAACGAGATCAAACAAAACTAAATAAAATTAAAATTTATCAAAAGTTATTAATTATTTTCATTATTTTCAGATAGTGGAATATAATTCTCTCCAGCACAAGCAATACAATTTCCACACATTGATATTAATGACAACATCTGCTGAACGCATGGCCGAAATCCGGTACAGTTCGAGGTGTAAACTCGAGTTCGGTGTAAACTCGAGTCCGGTGTAAACTCTAAAACCCAACTCAGTGTTTTGAACCTACGATACAAACGACCTCCGATAATGGAACACGCCAAAGCACAGACTTTCCTATTATGACCCACCAGACGCAAACGCAAGAATCAAAACTGAAGAATACGTCATGAAACTCCTCGTAGAAAACAGATCAGAAAGTTGGATATGCATCAACGCAACTCGGATTAAATCAAATGCCGATTGATGGACATGTTGGTGGAAAGTTTGGAAGCAATTAAAAAATTAATTGATACAGAATCGTATAAGAAGAATGACTTTAAGTTGACAAACGTTTGCCAGCTTGTAGACAATTTCAATTTCGTGGGGGGATTATTGAAAATGTGTGATGATGGGTTACATAACGGCTATGTATCATCTGGTTGGGACTCGCAAGGTGGAACCAAGGTCGAATTCTGAAACTGTAGAGGATCAGAAGGCAAAGATTTGCAGGATCGATGATTTGATAGTTGTAGATATTTTGATTATGCCGAGGACTCTTACGGAGGATACAAACGCCCTTGCTGCTGTCATCGCGGAGAAAGCTAGTGATATGAAGTTTGTCTACTGGTGTTCTATGTACATGATACATTGGTGGATTAAAGAATGTCTAACTGTGAAATTTAATTGTCCGTATTTATGCGCTGTAAAACAAGAATAAATGTTATATAAATAATAAATATTGCAATATTGTTATGTCAAAATAATCTATATGTATAGAATACAATGTGCATAATATAATTTTTAAAAACATTTGTTTTAGTATAAAAATAAAATATTAATATATTATAATAAAATATTGATAAGAGGAAATATGTATTGTAATTCAAAAGTTCGTCAAAATAAAAGAGTGGTTTTTTTAACGAGTATGTATATATTAAAAATTATAGATATGTATACTGAAATATATTTTGCACTCTGTTCGCTCGAGAGAATACTGAAATAGAAATTTTAATTAGAAAAAATAAACTTCTCAACTGGATTGCGTCGAGAGTTTATTTTCTCTTTATAAATATATATTCACAATCGTACTTCACAAGTGTGCGCGAGCGTTTTTTTTCTCTTCTTCTTAAACATACATGACCATATATTCCCAGAAATTACTACTCTATTGCATATATATGTCACTTTGACCTATCTGCACTTACATTCACTTTTCATTCACATTTCAGTTCTTCAATTTTTACAAAGTCTAAATTTTATGCAATCTTCGGTCATATTCATTCACTTGAATCGTTTAAACACCACAAGCACTCTCCTTCACACAAGCACTCTCCTCCACACATACAATAGATATATTTCTTAACTTCATTATGAGTTACTCCGTTACGGAGAAATTTATCACACATTTGTATGATTAATATTATTGGAGTTGCTACTTGACGGTATCGATGTACTATAAAGGATTAATAATATATCTACATAAAAAAACGTTCACTTCTTTCATGTAAAATTTGATGGAGTATTAGTGGCGATTTGAAGTAATCTATAGTAAAGACGAGACTCTACAAAAGAATATCGATGTACTTTATGTTTTCTTTGATTTTTAATATCAACTATTTGAATGTAGTACTATCTGATTAATAAATAATAAACACATATTTTTAGAAAGCGTCGCTTTCAAACTCTGAAATTACGTTACAAAGCTGCGTTGTACACTATCAATGACTACTCCTTTTTTATTATTTTCCTTGCGCTACGTTAATTTTATAGAAATATATCTTCAAATGTAAGTGACGACTGATACTTTAAATTACATTAATATTCAGTATGAATCATAAACGTTGTAATCATTAACGTTAATATAGCTCGAATTCTTTATTGACCAAATATGTATGGAAGAAAGCCTATTACAGGATTTGGTCGAAATACAAGTTTTAACAAAATATATCAAAGATGGGGGTCAAGTGTTCGATAGTTTCCTCTGTAAGTAAACATTTTTGTGTTGTTACTATGAAGAAACAATTTGAGTTCTCAGAATTTAACTCACCTTCGCTAAAATACTTATACCACTATAATAATACTGTTTTGATCCGTCATTAACCAGGTAATAGTAGTTGCTTGCATGTTGACGTTGAAATTAATTGAGCGCCTTGGGTAAACGTATGGTAGTGAAATATATTCCAGAAATTTTAATTAAATTACAAATAACTGCAAAGTAATAAGTGTGAAATAATTTCCATAAATAATATTATGCAGTGCATTCAATGGAGTTTAAGGCTTACCAGTTCTATATTATTATTAAACGATGAAGATATAATCTCGATTAAACATTGTTTCATGCAGAGTCTGTTAAAATACGAAAACAGTAGAACAAAGATCAGAAATAGACTTCGTACGCTTAACGTGCTGAAAAAAAATGAAGAAATAAATTTCAGGATAAACAATTTTTCTCATATTAAAATCATTCTCATATTAGAATCACAATCCTCTCAATATATAATCTCAATAAATGATCAGTAGTTGTGTATTATAATTAGCAGAAAATTACTATGTATTATAATTTTATACCTTTGTATCGATGTATACTGCTTTAAAGAAAATTATTATAAAATTTATCTTGATCTTGCTTTTTTGAAGGACAAATTTTTTTCTAATGCGTCATATGTTACTCGTTACATGCAATAAATTTGCAGAAAAACTGGGACACAATCGTTTTCTTGGAACGAGATATTTTTCCAATAGCTTTCATATCGATATTGCGTTATATTTCGCAAACTATAAGATAATAGATAGTATGTTCTTAACCGTAAAACAAGAAATGATTTTTTTAGTACTAGAGAAGTCTCACTCAAAAGAAAGTGGAACAACGCTAAATAATATAGCAAAATAACACTGTAACCACAACCTAATCGAAAAATAAATTCTAACAGGGAAAGTAAATATAAGAAGAGTTCAAAAAGAAAAGAATGAACCATGCCAAACGCTTTGATTTTGAATTTCAAGGACAAGATTCTCTTTTCTGAGATTGTTGTTAACAAATTCCCACTGTTTTTAAGACATGGAATCGTAACACATAATTTTCCATTACTTTGTATAAGTACGTAAATAATAACACAATGGTTCTATTGAACGCGGTCATATGGTTCAACACGTATGCGCGTATTTTCGCGATTAGTTTGTGTTCTTGTCTCGCATAAATCTGATTAATTACGATCCCCTAATCATCGTTTTTTAAAGAAAGTTATTAACAATTGAGAGAAGAAATTACATTTTTGTTTTAAGAAAAACGAATGAAGAAAATTATATTTATAGATTTGTTATATCAAGTTTTAAAATTTATATATTATAAATCTCAAATTTATTTTCCAACGAATATAAAATATGAAATAATTTTCCAATACTCTTTTTCATTCTAATTTAGACATTTATAAAACCTAAGCAATGAAATTCAAACTACAAATTGCAGATACACTCTGCTCTGTTCTAAAATCAAACACTGGTCAATTTTAAAAGTTGTAGCTTTAATCAGAACAAATTCAATGAGAAATCAAACTGTATAAAGGCCTCCATTTATTTTAAGGGAATTAATTCTCATCCGACTCGAATTCCCGCATTGTGAATATTGAAGAAACAATAGGGCACTTGACACAATGTATAAAAAATATATATGTAAAATATAACCAGTTTAGTCCAATTATTACTTAATTTATTTACTTAATTTATTCACATGTAGCTCTAAAATTTACATTAATAATAGTTGTTTTTCTTTAAAATTATTCGATTCTTTTATATCTATGTCAATATCATGAAACGTATATCATAGACTATCGATTGAATAAAACTGATTTAAAATACAAATAAATTTTTTGCTCATTTCATGTTTATGTACAACTTTTATATGTTTTTTAGGTATCGATTACGAACAGCAGTTACGAATCTATCCAAAGCAAGTTCACTATCGCAGCAAGTTGAATTGAATTTTTTTAATTTTCACCAAGCTGTTGATATTCACAACAGAGCGATCGTGTTAGTAAATTTGAGTAGATCACTTTATCGTATCTACATATCTTAATTCTATTTTTTTTTTTTTACATTTTGAATCATTTATGGGAAAAATTCCTCGCTAATGTGAAGATTAAACAATATCTTCGTGAGTAAGATAAGGATGCATTATCTAGTAGCAATTCCTTTACTAGTTATTTCATTTACTGTGAGTTTAGTATTTATATAGAGTAAGTATTCTTTCGCTGATACACGTCAGTTTAAAACTTGAGCTTCACATTTTTCTAAATTCCCTGTTAATTCTTCAATGGCAAAAAAATATTTTTTACCAAATTATATATTTAATCAGATATATTTATTTTAAAAAGGATACCTACTGCACTCTGTTGAATTGGCCTTGAATACAGATGATAAATTTTATGGTTTTGCAGAATTTTAACAATTAACTTTCTGTTATCAATATATGTGAGAAATTTTTATAACACTTTTATATTTTTATTTCTATAAACCATTCTGTATACTTTTTGCTTTGGTTGACACTTTTACATGATTGTCCTCTGCATAAAGGAACATAAAATGAAGTCGGTATTAATTGTGGATGATGCAATTATATTAAACTTGATGCAATTATATTAAACCCAATAGCAATTAAAATTCTGCACTAGATTTCTACAAAATTGTAACATCGTATGTAATTATAGAAATTGCTATATAGATAATAAGTCATTGCAAAATTAATCAAAATTTTAAATTTTCTTTATTTAGTTTTGTAAATCAGTAACACTTGGAAATGATGGATTGGAAACTCTCACTAGTATCTCAATTGTTATGCTTCACTTGATCGTTATGTTTCTAAACAATTACAGTGGACAATTAGTAATAAACAATAGTGGTGACATATTTCATGAATCGTAAGATTAAACATATCATTGTTTCAGTTATTTTTCGAGTCTAAGTTTATGCACTCATTAAGTAAATAATTCAATTACAGTAAATAGCATAACTGGATCATTATTTGCACGTTTTACGCAAGTTTTATTACTGTAAATATAATAATAAGATATACAAAGAATAAGGAGAAACATTTTGGTTTCTTCATTAAATCTAATATAATCAATATTTTAATACCGTGAACGATTTTTTAGATGCCTGCAACAAAAAAATATTCATCGATTCAGTTCTGCAAAATATATTTCATAATCAAATTTGTCAGTATTACTGAGGTTTATTTTTTAACTTTTTATAGCTTTCGCAATGGTTTTAGTACGTTTTCGTAATGATTCGTATAAAATTGTAACAATAGCATTGTTCTTTAATTCTTTAATAATACAATGTCGAAAAGCATTATAAATGTCAAATGGAATTGAGACGAGCACTTTATGCACAAGGTACAATAAATTTTCAGTTCATTTTGTTCATATTTTGCTCTGAATGTAGAATCTCAATCCTACTGAAATTTTATTAATTGCTCTATAAGACATCATTAAACACGTATTGGTTTATATACAGATTTATAAAATCGATAGTTCCAACTAAAGATTTTAATTATTTTGAAATTAAATGCTCCGAACGGTTACTGAATTAAATTATTAAAAAGTTTATTGAATTAAATTTTCATTTTTTTATTTATGAAGGTGTATTAGAGAAAAAAGATATAAGATATAAGATATAAGAGGATACTAAATTTCCATTTTCATTATAAAGGTGTATTAAAAAAAGAAGGTTTTATTTTGAAAAATGACAAACTGATTTATATCTTGAAAAATATAACTAAAAATATAAATAAAAGTATGAAATATATAGATCAAACAATTTTATTTTCTTTAATTATTTTTCAATGAAACAACTTTAATTATTTTCTTTTATCATTAATATTAAATGATTTAGAAGAGAGTTACTGAGGGTTATTTGATATCGTATAGTAACAAATATGACTTCGAATGTCCTTGTAACATTAATATATTTAAGAGGATATGGAACAAGCTACATGTCTACCTTGATATAGTTCTAATTAAAGAAACAGCAGTCACCTTGAAATTTTGAAGAACGTCTTGAAAAAATCTAATAGCTATCATGAGATAGCCCCCTCAAAACACAAGTTTCATTTGAAGCATTTCTTCGGTTAATAAATACTTTAAGAGACATGCATAGATAAATTATAATACCATATGTAATATTGTTTGATATACATGTGTGATGCTATTAGATATTTTTATGTAGTTCGAAATCTTACAGTACTTTACAATTACCTGTATAAAAAATATTTAATTGCTATTTATTTTAAACAATGAAATTTAACACATTGTCACAACCAATTAAATAAACATAAACATATAATGTATTATGAAAAGAAACACATTATGAAACATATTATGAAAAGAAAAATAAAATATATTATACATTATTGAAAGGAAAAATTACTTTTTGATACTTTTCAGTGCGAATAGCATTGCGATTAATCGAAGAGTTCGAAAATTATATGAAAATGTTACTAAAATCTTTAGTTTTATTATTGTTATTATTGTTATTGCTATTACCATTGCTATTGTTATCAAGTGTGATGATTTTATTCATACCATATATCATGATATTCAATCAATGAATTTTGTACAACAAAACCATTTCTAACTTTGAAATTGATGTTCACTGTGCATCTTTTGTACATTTTAATATTAACGGCAATGAAAAATAATTCATGCCAATATTACAATTAATGATTCGATTATGCTTTTCACACTACATACTATTGTAGTTATCAAATGATATGGTATAATAATGTGCAGGTACGACTCTATATGGTACTATATTCCATTGAAAGCGCAAAAGTTACTACTTTTGTTTGTCATGTTGAGAAGTTCCAAGGAATGTGAGATCAATATTTCTAGTTTATTCGTTGCGTGTCACGAAGGTTTTTCGACGGTAATATTTTCGATATTTTATTATGTAAACGTCATAATGTAATGTAACTTCAATTAATTAAAGCCTTTTTAGTAGTTTAGACGATGAGCGCGTCTTTCTCATATTATATTCTAATGCATTCGTTTTAGTAAAATAGTTACAGACTTTATGTTTGTTGTTGTCTGTTGTAAAATTTAGTACTACTTTAGTGAGATGTATATGTTAAATTAATAATAAACTTTACTTGACTAGTTTATATATGTTTTTCATATTGTTAATTCACTTCTGAATATCACGATAATTTGAATTCTACCTCATCACACGGTAATCTGTAAATATGACTTAAGTATAACATGATGTGGAAATTTATGCAATATTACGGTATTCTTACAACACATTTGATTCGCAGAATGGAAATACCTCATAAGCGAATGAAGGAATGAAAAAAATGTTTTTGAAAATGTTTCTTGCTATAAAAGTGTACATTATACAGTATTAATGATATTTTAGTGCACGGAACGATGGAGGAGATTTCAAGGTGAAGTTGACTTTTCAGAATAGAACTGTATAAAACCTTTGCTATAATATTCTAGTGGATTTTGAGAAAAATTAGGCAGTGCATATTAGTTTATTTTCGTTGTAAAAAGTTTTGAGGAATTATGTTGTAACGTGTTTAATTACTACGGAGTCAAGTGAGCGTAAATCATCAATTAGCGGTTTGATAAGATTGCATCATTTAAACCAAGATAGAACTGCATTCTTATCTTTGTATCCTTCTCAAATTCCATAAATGCAATTCTAAAGGCTTACATGATGATTCCTCTCAGTTCAGTTATTTCATTTCATTTCATTGTTTTCATTAATTGTCGTTTACTAGCGAGAAAGTTAATTAAAAAAAAAATATATCCAACTGTTCAAGATAAAATTCAATTAGTTTCTTTACGTAGAGATTAGTATTTGTTCGGCGATGAAGAGAACAACTACATATCGCCAAGTATGAAGACATCTCTAAAAACAAAACCATGCAGCATTGTCAATGATACAGAAAATTTTTAAATTACGCAAATCAATTGGAAGTATTATACAACGAAAATCAAATGTATTGGTGCAGTTGCTATGTATTTTGTGCAGTTGCTAATAATTGTAGTCTCTCGAATAGAGCTGTTTGTAAAATTCTGAAATAATAATTTCAGACCATTTAAAATTACAAGCGCATAAATTTTGCCTCGCGATATTGGGCCACGAGTTCAAAAGAACCACAAATTTGTTTGTGGATTCAATCACTGATGATACGAAATTTATTCAAAGTATAATAATAATGACAAAGAAAATATTCTTCACACTAACGAAATGGTTTATTATCGGAATGCTGGCACTTTATATTGGTCACAGAAGAGAAACATCATTAATATTGTCAATCGCTAATAACCCCGTGTCGTTATTGTAGAAAAACCATATAAATAAGGCCATACTATTTTGAAGGGAGCGTTTACATTGGTAAATATTTGACAGTTTTAGAAAGATATTTTCACATTCGTTAAAAGTGAAACAGGATTGAAAAGATATTACATACTGATGAAAAGTGAAATAGGATATATGGTTCCAGGACAATGGTGCACCGTTACATAATCCGATGCCAATAAGGAACTGATTAAATGAAAATTTTAATATAATTTATTAATTTTAGCTACAACTGCATGGAATGTCTGCCATGAACCATGAACCAAAATGAACCATTTGCGTAGCAATGTCTTCTCTTACTTCCAAATTTATTAATTTTTCATTAAATTTTCTTAGCGAATATTAATCCGTTAATTTTTTTTCAATAATGGTCTTTGAACATCAAAGAGTCCTACATTGTTTAATTTTATTAAGACTATAAATCGATATGCTCACATTGGCTATATTTTCTTATAATTATATTGCGATATCATCGCTGTTTTTATTTGGGTCCAAAATTGACAACTGTTTTCGTGGTCTTATCGTGATCTTCCGTGGCCGTGTCCAGCATAGTACATCTAATTATATCATTTACTAAATTTTTCTCGATAGAAAACATTGAAGCAATTTTAAAGACTCCTTAAAATTGCCACTTTCCACTTCTGACAATTCTATCACAATTTTGTTCGTTTCAGCAGATGTCTTTCGGACCATATTTTCGTTTCAGCGACTAACTACTAACTGAGGTAATTCTGCATAACAATTCTGCGTAATATTTTTGAAATGTAAATACTCACTTATCTTTTACAAATTTATAACAGACATGCTGGGAACTTTTAGATGTTCTTTAAATATAAAGACAAAGTACTGTCGACCTTTTATGCAGCATTTATCAACACAAACGTATCTTTGTTTATTATACTAACAGAAATGCTTTAAAGCTCTGCAAGGAAGAATTCCAAAAACGATTTATCCAGAAACTTAAACACTACAGTATTTAATTATCATATAATTTCTTTCTAACATAAAGGATGCTTAATCGTTAAACGTTATATTGTAAAGTAGGTAAATATGTATGTATATTGTAGTGTATATAGCGTATATAGCGTATGTATGTATGTATATTGTAGTGTATATAGCGAATTTTGTCCATTTCGACAACATATTTTCTTTCAAGATTTCATTAAAACGGAGAAATCAGCTAATAAAAGAACCAAAAATATTATGTGTTTTTATAACTTTCGAAGAAGACGTTTTCGATCTGGGTAAGTCAACAGTTAGAGCAATCGCCTGTCATTGACATGAGTTGATAGCATTGATTTTCTTTGTACATTTATTATTAATTCTTAATGTTCTTCTTAGATTAATTTATAATCAAAATACACACACACACACACATATGAATATATATATATATATATATATATAATCGGACTAGTATTTCTTACCGTATAGCGAATTTTTTAGAATTTTGTTATAGAAATATAGAATTATAGAAATATAGATGGTATCTATATTTTTGTTTTTTCGCAAAAAATCGCAAGCTCATTTGTAAAGAGAAATGATGTGAAATAATTCTGCTCTTATTGATAATATCAAAAGTTTCTACTAAGAAAACAATTATACTTGTGACGGGGATACTATTTGGGAGTTACTATTCTCATATCCATTTTCATTACTTTCTTTCTTTATCATTATGAGAGTTATATCGTTATTGTGTAGGCTCGATATACATAATTCATATACATCCACATCACATACGTCATAAACTTTATTGAAATAAGGTTCTCACTGTTCATAACATATATTTCAAATTAATCAAATGATTAATCAAATTAATCTAAGATGTTGTAATTATCTGCTTTTTGCACTGAAAACATTAGGCAGTGTGTCAAAGAAATAGTGACCAAATTGCGGCGCCGTATTTATTGTGCCAAGAAAAAGAGAAAAACTCAACAAATATAAGCTCGAAAATTCTTTCTGAGGTATAGATACTTCGATTATGATGGAGTATTGCAAAGAGATAAAGAAATTGTTGAATTTCTTCCTGCAACAATGCACATTTTAAAGATATGATGTAAATATTTAGAAATTTCTAGTGATATTGTGATATTACTATATGAAGTACTAATTCAATTTTTTAATATTTCCAATTTACCAACAGTGTTATTATCGTTATGTTGAACTTTCAAACTGTCCCTACAAGTAAACATCCAAAAGGTTCAAATCAAGAGAGCCTGCATGCGAGAATATCTTGAAAAGAAAAAGTTTTCAAAACGATGTCTTTTCTCTGTTTTAGAAGCAGTACAATGTTTAGCTGTCTTTGACAATCTACACATAATTAATCCGTTACAGTGACTACGCACTTTAGTTAAAACAAAAGTCATGCCATTAGTTTCCATATATATTTGAATCGAAAAAATTTCAGTATCTTCATTCCAATACGACCCAAGTAGTATTTTATGAAACATAATAGGCAACGGAGATTATATGTACCATACTGTTACAATGATTACAATTCAGTCAATTCTGTCAATTTGATTCATAGAGACACTCTGTTCTAGGATACAACATTTACTAACTGAAATTATTATGAAATATCATTACAACATGTTGTCATAGCAAAATGTGTGGAACCACCGGAAACAATGTAGAGAAATATTTGTTAATCCTACAATTTATTTGTAATTTATTCATACTTTGAAATCATTGACAGTGAATTCATTATAACTATAAAATCCTCAGTGTGTCCAAAGAAACATTTTATTTCTATCCATAAAGTTTTCCAAAAGATGAAAATAAATTCTTGAACACCACGCAGTTGTCAATTATTAAATACACGTTCCATTGAAATAACTACAGTAACATCAATGAGTTGTTACTGTTTGATGGTTTAAATTAATTGCAACCACTGCTTATTCAGAATAAATATATACGGATTATCTCCATAACTGTTTTAATCCTTTAATTTGTAACATTTAGTGTAATGAAATATTTGGTATACAGTGTATTAAAATGGTAACAAAGTCTACATCAGTTACAGTGTATTAAAATGGTAGTTATCACGTGATATTCTCATGATATGAAAATATGTTTAATTTGTCAAAAGAGCTTTCTCGCGAGTATATTCAAGATCTGGTTTTCTGAAAATGAAATGAAAACAAATATGCGTTTCGAGTGAAAATGAAAAAGTTTTATTTTCTTTTGGTACGTCTGGAATTAACCTCGACAAATTTTCAAACTCGATTTTCCCAAAAACGTGTTTTGCAAAAAATTGTATTCTACATTTTCGATTTATTTTCTCATAAGGAATCAGTCCTTGCCCAGTTGTATCACTGTTACCGGATATAACACACAGTTAGTTTCATATAATGAATTGTATTTTATTACATTTCATTCTTACAATCGAATTGCAAATTATCAAGTAAATTTATGTCTAATTAAAATACTTAAAAAATTAATTTCGTAGAAAATTGTATTGCGCACTAAATGTTGTAGATACGTTATAGAAGTCATTGTATTTATGGGCAATTTTGTATTAAAATTTCTATGAATGCATAAAATTTCTATTGGCCTTTAGTAAAATAATAATTGTTGAATTTTATTCATGCTTTGCTTTATGATAAATCTAAATTTCATGAAATTTTGTAAAATTTCTTTTCATCATTGCATTGTATCTTTTGATACAATAAAATTGCATAGAAAATGGTTGCAACTCTGTTGTTCCCTTAAAAAATGATACTAATTTCCATTAGCCTTTACATTAGTTCGAATAGATATACATTTAAAAAACTGTAAATTATGTTCCATTAATGATGAAACGAGAATGCTTCAGTACGAGTTACATCTCGCTCTAAGCGTTTAACATTAAAATAACTTTGTGACCTCAAATTGTTCGAAACCGCTGTAGGACAGAAATCTTCAAATGAAAACTGAATGATGATGAAGAGGACTTTATTGTTTATTAATGATATTAATTTCTATAAGTGAAGCATATAAATGGAATTGACAATCGAATCTTCTAATTATTCGTTCAGTGTACCACACCAAAAAGTATTAAACAGTTGTGTGAAATAAATAATATTAGTTTAGACGATGTTGAACAGTCAGTGTTACTAAATATTAAGATAATGATTAAAACCATTTTCGACACATAAAGTTTAATATATTTTTTTTTTAATAAATTAACGAGCTGTATCGATCGAAGCAGTGAAAAATATCATAAAAATTTAAAAATTTTTTATCTCACCTGCAAAAAAGTTAATAACTACTCAAATCTTATTCCCTTTGATTTAATTCAACTTTCCTTTAAAAATTTTATCTTGTTAAACGATTCTCAAATAATTTATTATAAAATTATTACTAAACCGCAGATATATGTTCATTTCTATATTTTTATGCAAATAATGAAAAAATTAAATCTGTATAGAAAATTTGTTTATCTACTAAATGTTATAAAAAAAATTATACTTGGAGTATTTTACATATGCCCATTTTTCCACCACCAAATTTTTCATAAATGTATAAAAATCCACAGTCTAATTTTCAGATTATAAATATATTTTATAGTTATAAATATTTCTAATTTTATGGTTATAATACACATTTTTTAGTAAAGTTATATTACTTCAGGAGATTCATTTGATTTTGAGTGGGATATCTCGTGCTAAAAATACAATTTCTCGTTCCATCACTAATGACGTAGTTTTTACTTTCCATTTAACTACGAAATATTTGCGCATTCTATATAATAGTATCAATAGTGTAAATGCTAATGGAAGGTTGCTAATGGAGGAACATCATTCTCTAAGGAAATAGTTAAGTTGCGATTGTAATTGTTTTGTAACTTTGTTTCACGTAAAGAATAATACTATGCAACGAATTTGTGCTTGAATTTCAATGTCAAAGTAGATTTTTCAGCAAACTATATTTTAACAAAACTCTATCGGTCCAAAGATGTGTGCAAACCATGACACATAATTTTTAATCGCTCTCTACATACAGTTCATCCTACATACGTGTGTGGGAATTTAGTAATAATCTAGATAATAATCCAGTAATAATCTAGATAAGTAGGGAGCAAAAATATTTATGAACAATTCTATACAAGTCACAGACATCATTCCAGTCATAACAACGGACACAATGTACAAAAAAAACATATCAACATATATCGTTCGATCGTGAGGGAATCCCGTGAAATACTTAATTGGACGAGTTCGAGAGAGGTATTATTGAATCCAACATTATCGTTTAGTTACTAAGCATACAGCCAAAGTTATAATCATCGTAGAATATATCCTAGAATTTAAGAAGATCAATTATTGAAATCATTATATTTAAGTAGATGTGTACTGTAATCTACAATAATCGCTCACATGATTTTCAACATTTTACACGTTTTTAATAAAATTGAAGAGTTTAAACGCAGTGCAATAATAAATTTTATTAGTTACTAAAATACATTCATCCATATGCAAATACGTTGTCTAAATGCAAAGCACACACAGTATTACACGCATATCACATTATCAGTATATGTTCTTATTATATTATGTAGTGTGTACCTTTTTCAGCAAACTTTGAAGACACGGTTATTTTTTATAATCGATATTCTTCATTAATATACAGTGAAAAGCATAATTGTACGAATAAGAGTGAAACATTGTCGTTAACTTAAATTGTTATAACGTTCTCAACGATCCACCAATTATTCTCGCTATAAAGACTCTGATAGTTCTGAGTCTTTTTCAAAGATGATTTTCTCGAAAATTCTAAAAATTCAAACATTTCTAAAAACAATTACAAAATGATTTTCTTAACTACGTCAAACATGAAATTGGATGAATGAAATTTGAAGAACGAAATCTACAGAGATTTGAACTTGCGATTTTTTATTTCACCGTTCTACTGAATTTTAATATTTTGATTAAACGAGAGAAGAAAGAATTTAAGAAATTCTAATATGTATTTTGTTATCTAACGCTAACATTGTAACGTTCAATAAAATGGTATAACAAATTTTATGGGGAGACTCAACATTTAGCACAGTCGTACAAAAATTTGTTTATTGGTCTCCGAGACCTTTGAGTTATTACAATGTTCGAGGAAACAGTATCCTTACTTTCCCACTTGTTACATGATGTGAAATCATATATGAAAAACGACTATCAAAGTATAACGTTTCCGCTTTAAAATGAAACCAAATGAATTACTGTAGCGTTTTTCCAAATAAAATAGTAATAGTTTAAATTATTGATAATATTTCATCGTTATTGGTTTAGTTCTGCTCTTCACGTATAACAAAATGTTATATAAAATATCATAAACAATACTATATATTACGAATATATATTTTAATAGTTAATGATACTTACAATTTTACTAAAATCGTTCAATTTTACTAAAAATGTGTAAAACTATAGCACATTTCATATTTTGAACAGTCTAAATTCAATAGAGATTGTAGTGTCATAAAAAGTTTTATACAAAAAAAGTATTGAAGATAGCATTTTTTATATAATTGTTTTCAGATAATAATTTCTTTACTAGGGATCAGATTGACGGAAATTGTAATAAAATGTGCATGGAGAGTATATATTTGAACTTTCTTGTTTTAGATACGTCTAAATAGTAAATTTGTAAACATTCAGACAATGAGTAGTGAGTAAGATAAGGGATATTGCCTAACAGTAAATATCAGAGTCCTTTCCTAAAGAAATAATAATTAACTTTACTGAAATTCAATATATGGTATGTCGCATTTATTTGTATACTTTGACACTATTATTTCCTTAATGAAGAACATTTCCTTGAAAAAATATTTCAAACCAGAGTTATACACTTTTCAAGGGGACGTATAATATCCTGTGATCCTTTTATTGTTATTTTGCTTTTTAAAGAAATCATCTTCTTCAAATCGGTTTTTAAATAGAATCATGTATTTTTTGATTCATTAGTCGATGCAGTCCGACATATTCTATAAAATGTACCAACTTGTGAAAAACTAACTTTGAGAGATATTTCAAACTTAATTCTGTAAAATCTATCTGTATGAGTGACGAGGAAAGACAGGGGCAGTATTCTTGTATTCATACTGCTTTTCATGCATAAATTTTATAAAGTTAAACTTGAAATATTTTCTAAATCAATAATCTTTCAAATACAAACATTAATACAAACCTTTTTGTAGAGAATGTCGAGTTGCATCGATTATTGGATTCAAACGTATCATTCTATTTAAAAAACTGAAAGTAACCTTCATATCTCAATAAAAAAGTAAAATAACGATAAAACTGTTAAAATATTATATTGCGGAAACCATGCAAGTTTTTATTTGAAATATTTTTTATTTATGTTCAGTAATTAAAGAAATAACACCGTGTATACGAATAAACATACGCTATGTATGTTCCAGAAGTTACAAATTTTAGTGTGAGGATTTCTATAAGTGATTTTACACTTATAGATTATCATAAGAGTTGATAAAAAATTAACTTTGACCTTGAAATTCTTTTATGCTTGCATCGTATTGTATTAATCGCGGAAACCGCACTTATCAAGAAGGTCGTGGGTCGCAAGTGACTCCTTCTCTCGAGGAAAGTTCTTAATGTTTAATAGCACAGTCTTTATCGATGAACATACAATGTTTGTCGCACATGAAGTATCACGAGTAAGAGGTCTTATCGCAACGATATCGCTTATGCAGTAGCATAAACGAGATAGGTATCTTGTCCATGAATGAAAGACAATATTAAATAATATCAAAACATATGAAAAAAATACTAATTAAAAGATAAAGTAAATAGTTTATTATTAAGGCCACCACGTTGAAACATGCTGCGACTCTTCATGATGCAAGTTGCAATGTGTTTAGCTCGGCATCAGTGAATCGGGAACAGAAGCAGTGGAATCACTGATGCAGGAACAGATTCGTAGCATTAGTTGGACAAAGAAAGTTCTTTTCGGATTTTGCTATCCTTGTCGGTAAGACTGTCGTAAAACAACGTGCCAGATCGAGAATTTTCGCAACATTTTTGAATAACTCTTTACTCATAAAAGATATCGCAATGAAATTTGTCATATTTAATATCTATAACAAATATTCGATGATATACAATATGATATATTTCATATTTGTTTAATCGCTGTTCCATTAATTTTATGTTTTAATGTTGTATTATTCTTACATTAGAACGGAGTCTATTAACAATATAATTAAATAAATTTTTTGTTTTAATAGAAAATTTTTATTAGAAAAAAGATTAATTATAACAATTTCTTTATAATTATAATTAATGTGAAATGTAAAATTAAAATGAAATTAATTTAAATAACTGAATTAAATGTTATTGCAATATAAAGTAATAAATGATATATCATATAATTGATATTATAAGAACTTAATTATTTAAAAAAAATTTTTTTTTTAATATTTTAATGGTGAAAGGACAGCAAAAGTCTCGCCCTCAAATGGTGTCGATGCAAGAATTGGAATCACGGTTCAGTTGGTGAGGCAAGATTCCGAGTGAAACTTCGAGGGAGACTCAACCAAAACAAATATACAATTTGGACAGAATGGAGACAGAATAAGAATTTTGGGAAAAGTTTATAAATATTTATAATTTGCATGAGTGTTCGTGGAATAATATAACATATAGAATACCAGATTTGATATTATATAGGAAAAAACTTGCATTTGATTTAAGATGTTTAACGGACATCAATTAATTAACAAATTAATCTTTGTAACTCTTTGCAGTTAATTTAAATTTAGTGTTGCAGATAGTTTTTCCTCTGCGCTAGCTGCATCTCTCATGCATCTCTGTATTTCTTTTTTCAATACTTAGGCGAATTTTATTCAACAGAGTCATCCACACGCAGATAATTTCTAGAATCACAAGGTTCAGTTGTCTTTACCTCTTTCAATAATGCGCATTTGGAAAATCTATATCTCTGGATTAACCATCTTTTTGCCCATTTCTTTTTAGTATATAATTTCTTTCTATTTTTTATAAGTAGTAATAAAGCTTCTATTACTAATAGTAATATTAGAACTGGAATACGAGCCGACATCTTAAAACACGTGTTTCAAAGTTGGCGTCGCACGGTAAAATGAAGAATCGGTAGAGTGGAGGCAAGCTAACTCTGATGCAGGTTTCATGAAACTTAGGAGTCGATGCATGCATCGTAGCATGTTGGATGGAGAACTCTTTCCTCTGAAGAAATGCAAAAGCGAGGGAGAGGGGATTATTTGATCCATACGGAGCGAAGGAAGAAGGTTTTTTAGTGACATTTTCTCTTTTTTATGAGAAAGAAAAAAGAAAAAGAATAACAACCTTGACCACACATTTGAAGATCACTGATATCGAAAGTGACCTCTTTTTTATACCTTATATAACCACCTTGAAACGTTTCATTAAATATCATGCAATCCTTTTCTTACATTCCGGAACAAATAATAGCACACTCTAAAAATTATTAAATTTCTTTTTATTAAAGGAATGATACAAAAACTTACTCTTTTTGCAATATATTTTGTGTTATTAAAAAAAAAACTAGAAGTATGATAATACTTAGCAGGCAAATTTCGTGAAAAACGATGGATAGGAACAAAAAAAATGAGTTCAACTAGA
Source organism: Tetragonula carbonaria (assembly GCA_032399595.1). Taxonomy (NCBI): domain Eukaryota; kingdom Metazoa; phylum Arthropoda; class Insecta; order Hymenoptera; family Apidae; genus Tetragonula; species Tetragonula carbonaria. The sequence goes on from JAUCRC010000007.1 coordinate 17,380,824, forward strand.
AACAACTTTTAGTGCTGTAGCTGAGATAGCGAAAAATAAACGAAAAATCGTGGTAATTAAAATATACAGAAATTTTCTGATTCAAGACGTTAGTCTTCTTATCAGCGCGAAGAATCTACTTCTAAACTCAGAGTACTTATGACTAAGAGTAACGGTTCACCCACTTTTTCATGCTGGTAAAATGTCCTATCAGCCGCCACGCACGATCACAGTTAGTATCCTTTATTGTCATTCCCAATTGACAGAATTGTTTTGTTTCGCGTTTCCAGACACGGCTAATCACACAATATACGAATTAAGGCTACGTAAATTCATCTAGGTCGGGGCAATCGAACGGCCCGCACTTCAAATTCACTGGCTATAACTTGTTAGTCAAAGTCTACAAGACAGGCCCGCCGTCAACCGGGAAAGCAGACAGATGATGGGAGTTATGCCTACAGTAGATGTACTAACAGACAATACATATACGCGAAAGAGACAGAAATTATGCGCAAAGATAGGTGTTTGACGCGAAAGATAGTAAATATGATAGAAATACAGATATGATCAAATACAGATCGTGTGTCGGAGTGGTGCACACAGCGACGCGCTGCCCGTCCGAAACGGACCGCAGCAGCAGGTGCTATAGGTACGGAGAACCGAGACACTGGGCGCGGAACTGTACCGCCCCCGTCAAATGCCCGGTGTGCGCTGACCTGGGCAGGCAGGCCGACCACAGGCTCGGTAGCAAGGCCTGCAAACCGCCTAGGACCAAAAAGACGAACGAGACCAGCAGCAGCAAGGGAGCGGGAACATCCCAGCCATCGCTGGCGGAGAAGAAGAAACAGGAGAAACGTCCAGCGAGGACGGAGAGGACCGAAGAGCATCGAGGGACCAACGAAGCGAGCGCGAAAAGGTCATGGAAGTGGCTGACTGACGAGCGTCGTAGCACTCCATTCCGCCCGAAGAGGGATAGAAGAAATCGCCGATGGACGTCGTCGTCAAGAGGATCCGCCGCCAGGAAGATGGGCGCTACGGAAGCTCGACGAAGACATGTTGGTGGCAGCGGCCCACGGCACAGCGTGGGAGGAACCGTACGCCAACATAGCCCGTGAAGTCGACTAAAAAGCCGACTGGCTGAAACAGAAGCTGACGGAGATCTGCGACGTTGCAATACCACGCGTCAGGTGAGAGCACCGCGACTCGATCTACTGGTGGACTCCGGAGATCGAGCGAGAGAGGACCATCTGTGCGTCGGAAATTTCAGAGAGCGCGCAGGAGAAGACACACAGACGCTAGGATGGAAGAGGCGCTCTACACGCGGTACAGGGTGAGGGTCAAATGCATCCAATGGATGATACGGTTAGCTAAAGCTCGTGCGTGGGACGAGCTTATCGGCACGATAGACCGCGACCCTTGGGGAAGGGCCTATCGGCTGGTGCTGGGCAAGATAAGACCGAGGGATCCCCCAGTGACGGAAGCCCTGGATCAAGAGACGCACGCGAGAGTCCTGGATGACTTGTTTCCCAGGGACTCGGAGGAGATGCGTGGCGACCCGCCTCGAGAGAGGGAATCGCCGCTGCAAGGGACATCGCCGCCGTTCGTCACGGAAGAGGAGATGGCCGCAGCGACCCGGAATATGGCAGCGAGGAACACCGCCCCAGGGCCTGACGGCGTTCCCGGCCGCGCGCTGGCACTGGCGCTGCGCGTACTGGAAGGGAACGTGAAGCAACTCTTCGACAGCTGCCTCGCCACCGGAAGAATCCCCGCGTGCTGGAAGACGGCGAAGCTCGTGCTAATTCCGAAGCCAGGAAGGACACCGGGCACGTCGTCGGTGTAGAGGCCGATATGCCTGCTCAACGAGACGGGCAAGTTGTTCGAGAGGGTGGTCATGAGCCGCCTCTCGGACCACTTGACGGGCGCGGGACCGAACCTGGTCCGTGGTGAGCCAATGCGGAGTGGCGTTGGCCGTGTCTCTGGACATAGTCAACGCGTTCAACTCCATGCCCTGGTCGAGGATCCGAGAGGGCCTCGCTCGTCACCGCGTTCCGGAGTATCTACGGGAGATAGTCGGGAGCTATCTCGATCGGAGAGCCGTAGAATTCACCACCGGTGGCGCGGTCGGGCGACGAACGATTGATTGCGGAGTTCCGCGGGGTACAACGCGATGCTTCGGTCAGCCGTACCTCCGGGAGAGCGCGTGATCTGCTACGCTAACGACACCCTGTTGATCGCCGGTGGTCGCGACTGGACGCGAACAATCAGGCTGGCAGAGGAGGGCGTAGCCGCGGTCACGAGCCGTACCCGACGGTTCGGACTCAGCGTTGCAACGTCCAAGACGGAGGCCATCTGGTTCCACGGCCTGCCGCGGACGAGACGTCCGCCGCAGTCGTGGATAAGGATCGGCGACGACCGTATCTTGGTTGGGCGTACCCTGAAGTACCTCGGAGTGATGCTCTACGAGCGAATGTCCTTCGAGGCGCACTTCGCCGCCCTGGTACCCAGGGTGGAAGGAGAGACCACTATGCTGGGCAGGATTCTGCCCAACATCGGTGGTCCGGAGGCTTTATGCACCTCGGTGATAAGGTCGATGGATCTGTACGGTGCACCGATCTGGTCGCAAGGTCTGATCGCAAGGCATCCGAACGCCAGGATGCTGCAGAGACTGCAGCGACGGATGTCGATCCGGATTGTGCGCGGCTACCGCACGATCTCCGAGGAGGCGGCGCTGACTCTTGCCGGGTCCACTCGACTGGCTGGCGAGGGTGGAGGCGCAGACGTTCCAACGCGCGCGGGAACTCCGCGAGTGCAACGAGAAGACGAGGGAGAGGATGCTCGCGACGGCTAGACTGCGGGCACACCAGCAAGCCATCCACGAGTAGAGGGAAGAGCTGGAAGAGAATGGCGCTCGGAGCAGAAGAGTCGCTGGAGCAATTCTACCGAACTGGGCAAAGTGGATGGACCGAGGACCGGGCCGTCTCACGTACCGGACAACACAGATGCTCACCGGACACGGATGCTTCGGTGAGTATCTGAAGAAGGTTGGAGCCGAGCAGACGGCCGTCTGCAACCAGTGTGGCGCGGACCCGGATTCCGCGCAGCACACACTGGAGGAATGCCCGGCCTTTGAGGAGAAGAAACGCTCCTCAGGGCGAGCATAGGGTACGACCAGTCGCTGGCAGCCATTGTCAAGGCGCTGCTGGCAGACGACAGCAAGCGAACGGTGGTCAACCTCTACTGCGAGGAGGTGATGACCGCCAAGGAGAACGCGGAGAGGGCGTGGGAGAAACAGGACCAGACGCGCCAGGGAAAACGGCGAGCCAGAGCGGTAGCCGGTCGCCGTATCCGAGGTGCCTCACCCCAGCTGAGGACGCCGCGATGGCATCGCTTCAACATCGAGGGGCTAGTCCATCCCTCACGATGCCGTCGCTACCCACCAGGACGAGATGGAAGACGAGTCCCATCCTCGCACCGAAGAAAGAAGAGGAATGAAGAAGAACCCCGGTTCGACGGGAGGTCAGATGAGGGGTGTCGCCAGAAGAGAAGATACGAGAAGCAAGGCGATATGCCTGGGAAGCGCCGTGTGTATAAAAGGTCCCGAACCTTCCCAAAAGGCTGGTAGGAGGCCACCGTGTAGATTTTAGTCGGTAAAAATCAGACACCACCCGACTTCCCTCTCTCAGGGAAAACCGGGTGTCTTTGGAAGATTTCCTCTACGTAAAAAAAAAAAAAAAATGTTCCTGTAAAGAATTGCCTGCGTTAATCGCGTCGATGCGCGAAGGCTATTAATCCAAACCAAACGAGGTATATGAATGTTTACATGTGACTTCACACACGGTAGCCGCCTCACAAACGCGCGAATCGAATTGATACCGCTTGAAGCATCGCGCCACAATAATTTTATCGAATGAATTTACTGAGCAAAATAGTATCCATAAAACAAAAGTTTTTATTCATTATCAAAGTTTAAATTTAAAATATCTTCCTTTTATGATCTTATGTTATATTTAATAATATTTTCATACAATTATACATATACTTACATACAATTCCCAATTGTTATATTACAAAGTAATATTGAAATTTAGTTTGTATCCATCAAATTATTTCGACACATTGTATAACGAACGAAATCTGTAACAAATAGTCTTCGTTATTGAATCAAAATGTTTACAACAAAGGAATATGATATAACAATTGCACAGAAATACAATGGACCTGTTCTACTAATATCTTCTTCTATAAATTTAAACACATGTGCAATGTATAAAATTTAAGTATGACAGATTAAATTTATTTGTTACACATATACATACATATATTGTATTAATCCTTTGAGCGCTCAGTAAAATTATCAAACGTCTAACACCACATATAATAAATTGAAAACGCATTCCTCGTTAAGTAGATATACATACTTTGATATACTTGTTCAATTAACAAATTATTTCAAGCACCTCAGATATACTTTAGTATATGGTATAATTGTATCACAAGTTTTCCAATTGTATCACAATGAAATAATATCGATAATTTAAACTGATGTAACTACATAAATACGTAACTACGTAATATCATATAACAATCCACTCGATCTCATTTTAAAGCGTGAAGTCTCTACTTCGACGAACGTAGAGTTCGTTTTTCCGGAAACGGTCATGCAACGGGTGGATAAATAAAAATCATTTTCCCTCGAAAATTACAGAAACATTAAAATATTTTCTGTTGCTATGTCCACGACTACGGCCTTGTACATTGAAATCTTTCCTTTGCAATGGCCGATTATTTTTTTGAACACATAATTGAAACAATTAACCTTACCTGGAGATTTGTTTCACTAATTTAATATTTCACTCGTTAATACTTTGATGTTTCTAAATAAGTTTGCATATTGTGTTCTTGCAGTTTCAAATTTCCCACAAATGTATAAAAATCTGCGGTGATAGATTCTTTGAAATATTATTAATAATTGTGTAATATGTATATAATGGAGGAAAAATAGATTAAAAAAAAGATTTGTTACATTTTTAATCATATAAATTAATAGGAATTGAATGAAAATTTTTATTTTGTGAAGATTAGTATAAGTGACTTAACGATTTGATTTCAATTGAAGGTTAATTTTATTTAATTAAAACTTTCAAGTTGTTTCACCCTTCTTCTTCAGTTCAAAGTTTTGTTTCTTGAAAATAAGAACTCTTAGATAAGAAGGTTTTTGTATTTGTTAATAGTAGATACATCTTTATTGAATAAATTATTTTATTTTTTTGAAAATAATGGAAAATTGATTTTTGGATCGAGAATTAAGATTTTTTTCCTACTGCGTGACAACCGGCAAACTAGTATTTTGAAATTTCTTGCTTTGATTTTAAATTTAAATAACGAATATAATGAGTACAAGTACTATATCTCAGTTCGATAAATCACGTAGCTAGAACGAAATAGAATCAAAATATGACTGTAAATACAAAATAAAGGTAAAATTATTTACATTGGCTGTTATTTACATTCTTCACTGATTTTAAAGAATTTAAAATATTCATCAGGTGAATAGAGTTATATTTGTGCTCGATGGAAATATTTTAAACTGTTTAAACTTTATAAAACAAAATCATACAACAATCATAAAACATGCGAAAATCAAATTAAAAACATATACATATAATAAAATAATAATATATGTAATATATGTTGCAATTTCCCTCTAATTTTTTAAGCACCTGTCTAAGTGTTCTCTGTTTGCATTTATTTCGTATATTAGGTATTTATTTACATAGACTCTGTTCGGCATCAAAAATGTCGCAAAATGACTTCACAATCCATTATTACACATGAAACGATGTACGACTAAATTGATCAATTGTACATTGTACAAAAATAGTATTCATTGTATCACGTGCTGTCATAGAAAACGTGATAACACATAATTTCATGTACGTAGTGATGACAATATATCTCCTTAAATGACCTTGCTTTGCATTGTGCGAGGCTAACTTTGCTTACAAGTGTATGTGTTAGAATAGCAAATTTAAAAAGATGTATGTAAATATTATTATTTCTAAAACATTGGAACTTTTCTAACTTTTGCTGCCATAGACGAGATGTCTCGCTTCATTGCAACGCATCTACAATTCCACTGCCAAGTTATCTCGCATTACAATTTCTCTCTTACGATGCTATTGACGAGATATGCATCTCGCATAGCAATACCGTTTTTGTTCCTCAATGGAGAGAACGTCTTGCATTCTATCAATACTATGAATGGCAATAACAATATTTTGCGTTTTCCCTAATGGAAAAAGTTGACACGATGACAACTCACATCACCATGTCATCACAAAAGCGAGATAAATCTTCGTCAGTGATACTAACTTCTACCGTATGAGAGAATGTTATCTCATCGAATGGTATTGCAACCGATAACGTTGTGGCGAGATATTTCGTGCATTGTAGCAAAAGACAGATGTAGTAAATATAGTGAAATAGTAAAATGTAATAAAGTAAAATATAGTGTATATGATAAAAAATATATAAAACTATACAATGGTATAAATATTAAAGTTAGATCTCTTCACTTGACTGCTCGAATTTACGACATGAACCGTTAATTATTATTTCTGAGAAATATTTTGAATCTTTCTTTATTTAATCTGCTTCTTGAAGAAGCGTAGAAATTACTTCATAACTAAAGATTTATGTAACTGCGTCACATTGCTAGAACCTGCTTTCTGCCGTAAGACATACAAATGTATAACGAAATGCTCGTGGATTAGATGAGTTATCCAAGGAGAAAAGACTATCGTTAATTCATCGATTAAATAAATAATTGATTTCACATTTAATACGAAGGAATGAATAGGTTAAAACATTCAGATATCTTTAATATAATCATGAAAATTTTGCATATGTTTTCAAGTATAGTTTTTGCACCTTATTGTGTAAATAATTGTCCAATGTAACGATTCTCCATCAATGATTAAAACTGTATATAATTCTGTGTTAAGACACAGTGTACGAAATATGAAATCGTATAATTCAAAGGAGACATTTTACACGGATATTATTCAATATTAGAATAACAAATTTAATTGATAATTATGAGTGAGACTGATTTTAAATAACAATGTTTCAAACAAATTAGTAAACTGATTTTTAATGAAAATCGAAACGAAAGATAACAGTAAACATAGAATAAACTTGGGTACTAAAATAAAAATAATAATATAACTCTCTATATCCATACAACTTAATAATTTTTTAATGTTAAAATTAGAAATTAGAAAGAATATTAATCTATGAATATTTAATAGTTCTCAATGAATATTCTCTGTAACGAGCGAATAAAAAATTTACTATTTAAAATTTGATTGAAAGAATCAACGTTGATTTCTTTACGTTACTCAGTGTTAAAAACAATAACGAACAAAATCTCCTGCAATCTCTGGTTCGCTTATATCGTATATTTCATTGTGGTGAATATACGTGTCATTTGCAAGGATAGGAAGCAACTTGTTGCATATCGTAATTATATATAAACTACATTAGCAAAAACGACATCAGACGACTGTCTGTCTGAAAATTGACAAAATTTGCAATGTTGATGTTACCAATTTAATACATTTTTTTACAGTTATGAGTTAGAAATGCAGTGAACAAAATTTCGTTCGAAATGGCCACCTCCAAAAAAAGGATCATTACGCACAGAGGAATAGTGAACTCATTAGAAACTTAATAACGAAATTAGTACAGTTTTTGATCGGTATAAGATATTTCCGCAAATCATATGCGTGCAAATATGTAAAACTTATTGAATTTACTTTGGACTTTTTCTGTCTAAGCATATTTATATTACACCGAAGTGGAATACGTTGCATATGTTTATATGTTAATCCATTCTCTTTTTGAAGATGGATTAATTATCTGTAATACAATTTTTCATTCATTTACTTATTAAACTTCATATTAACCTCACTATATTACGCACTGGCCATATTTAAAGTAAGTAGCATGTTTCGAGCTGAAAACAGTACATGCTTACTGGGATATAGAAATCTGACGATCTTTTATCCTCGAATAATCAAGTCAATTGTTTCAACTGATGCACAGAGTTTAAGGCAACGGATGACCTACCGTGACTGTTTATGCAGGTACTTGAAGAATAAGATGCTAAGTTCCAAATTTAAAACAATGATTAATTTAAGATATAAGACAGTAATTGAGAAATAAAGTTGCAACGATTCCTGATGGAATGATTGACAAAATAGTAACAAGTGCTTGAACCGATTAGAACAGAATAATGAAACATATCTCAAAAAAATTTAATGACATTGTAGCATATTTGAATGGATACGAGGAACTTACTGTAAGATTAGTATGATAGAAAAATTTAAGACTTTTTTCTATTTTAAGGGTCGTCAGGTTTTTTTCAATTCCCAATTCTGTGTTTTGTTACGTTTACAGTATATTCTTCCTAGATCTGTAGGACAATATTCGATGGAGTTAATTATGTCACGATTATAGATACCTTTCTCTTTGCCAGCAGTATAGTATAGTTAGTATACACTTAATATATACTATCTAATACAATATGTATTCTACGAAAGTCAGAAAAATATTTTTTATACTCGGTACGTAAGCGAACAAATTTTTAATTATTCGTAACTTTTTGAAATTTGATCCATATTCATTATAAAACTATTTCAATAAATATAGTAGTCCTATAACAATTTTTATCCGAGATATTAAAGCAGCAAAAATATCAAAATGAAGCCATTTTCATTTCTTTAATCTACGCTTTTTAAATATCTTTTCGTACTAAGATAATTTTTTAATACTTGATGACTTTAATGACTCTTGCCCTGTATATATTTAATGATGTAGTGTAGAAAAATTATAAAACAAAACAAAATTACAATCAAGAAAATATTGATAGAAATTATTGACTTTAATTTAATTAATGAACCGTACCTTATACATTATTCTTTTGTTTTACACATACACAATTTGACTTTTACTCCATATGTTTCTTGCGATATTCTAAAAAATTGTTCTAATTAGCGTAACAAGTGTTTATTAATCCATCGACTCGTACAGAATTTCGTTACACCATTTATATCCTGAAACATGTAAATCATTTTAATTTTCGCTGACGGAACAATTTCAGAGTCAAATTCGGTATTAGTTCTTCTCCATCAAAGAGAAAATTATTGAATTTAATCACATTAGAAATTTAATAACATTATTTCCAGTAAATAGGTTGCGGTTTATTATGCAGATTCATACTTGGGATAATAATTAATAAACGCAACAGAAAGCTATTTTATATGGAGATTATAAGAATCATTATACTTTCATTTTTTTATATTATGCATATTAGAGAAAAAAAGTTTCTTCCACTTTGCAATTTGCTACATAATCTAGAAACGTTTCAAAATAAAATGAATAATGTACATATTTTAAAAGTAGAGACTCCAAACTTTAAAATGAGTTTATTAAGTTTTTTATTACATGATTTATTAAAATTAATTTTATTGTTATGTGGTAATTTTTAAGAAATTATGACAATTTCAATATTTACTCTTCCAATATTAATGGGAGTCACAGTATGTAGATTTTGCTTTTCCATCGTTGTCGGAAAAAGTTGATTTTGCACTGATTTATTTCCTCGAAAAATATCCGTTTATTCTACCTATTATTCGTTGATTATTCTTTGATGAAAAAGTATAATGTTGTCAATTTCAACTATGTTATTAATTTCACATGTTTGTGACAGTTAACTATAACGTAATTGCGAAAAAATAAGAATGAAAATAATATCGAGCAAGCATAAAACATTATCGAAACAAAGTTTCAAGTATATCGATATATACTCTTATTTCATGAAAATGAGCTTGCCATATCATTGTTGATGCTACTTGAGAATATTTTTTACAATTAAGTATGTCTTTCATATATATATTTATTTACATATATATTTAACACGACATTAAGTCGTGTCTTTTATATTTATAAATTTAGGATATAATATAGTTTACAGACTCTTTTATTCAAAGTAACAATGAACTCTGTAAGAATATAAGAAGATAAAAGTACAAGAGAATTAAAGGTTCATTATATCAAAATAAATGTAATATCAACAAAGAGCATAATAATCAAATTAATCAACGGGTATATTCAACTTTCAAACGTACAAGCAATGCATAGGTGCAAATGTCAAATACATGCCATCACATTTTTTCTTTATTTCAGCGATAATGTTCATCGTATACTATTTCGATGACGTTCTTAATTCAGTATTCAAAATAATGTTATTCTCGCTAATCTAAAGCAGGATAAAAATATTCTGTCACCACAGTAGAAAGTAGTTAAAAAAAAAAATTTCGTAAAATGTAACACTTCGCGAGATGTATGAAAGACTTTAAGGTGTCTACTTGTCTAGCACAGATATTGCTCAGTTCGAGGAGAATGTTCTTAACACTTTGGAAGACGCGAAGGAACTAAGTGCACAACAAAAGAGTAGCCCTAAGAGAACTTCACCTCTCAAACGAAAAAGAACAGTGTAAAGAACTGACTCTTCCTTTCGTAACCTGTAATTTTCATGAGGCACATACGCTGCCGTAAAACTTGGAAATGCGAGTTTCGAATATCTGAGTTTGATTGGCACTTTCCCCTATGCAGAAGAAGCAATTTTTTTCTTGAAACTCAGCGTAATTGTGCGAAAATTGCAGGTGAACAGGAAGGGAAAGAGTAAAAGGAACGTTTCTTCTTGGAAACACATTTATTATTCACTCGCCATCGGTGGATAGTCATTTCCCCCTCATGCGTAATTCACAAGTTGTGTCACGCGAGGGTGACAATATTTTTGTCCTTCGCTCGACTTTTCTGCGAAATGTGTAAAGCCACATGCGTAATTCACAAGTTATGTCACGCGAGGATGACAATATTTTTGTTCTTCTCTTGACTATTCTGCGAAATGTGTAGAGCCACGACTCCGAGCGTCAAACGTTTCCCGACCGAACAGAATGGAATTCATTGGCTACAAGCCAATTTATAGACTCCTGAAATTCTGCTTCTTCGCGACGGGACTGACACCGTACAAACCAACGCTGTTAAGCGTAGTGCATACTACGATCGTATGTTTGATACTTCTCGGTCAAACGTTTTCCATAGTAAGTTCATTTCACACGAAATATAATTACATATTTAACTGGTTGTCTCGTATATCGATGCATTACTTGTCAAAAAATTCATCTTTTATTTACGTTTATGTTATCATTCCTTACAGATTCTTCTCATGAAAAACAATATTTGCTCCTCTCAATTTTTTTCATCGCAAGTAAGCGTTACAGTTTTAATGGCAAGTGTAAATATAACACATAGTTTATTACTTGTGAAATCTGTAAACGTAAGTTACAAATTAATTTTAACCAGTCATTGTTGTACTGTGTCGTCATGTAACACTTCTTCTGAATTCTTGAAGGTAGAGGAATGGTTAAAAAATATAAAACGTGATTGGAATCATATACAAGACAAAGAATTTAAAACACTTAAAACGCACGCAATGGGAAATCGTTATACAAATATTTATTTAAGTAAGAAATAAATTAATTGTCGCATAAAGCGGCGAGAAAACGTACAAGTATAATATTTTACATAGTTACAGTTTGTACATTTTACGCTGGTTTCATTATTATTATGACGCTGTCTCATTCACATCGCATTCACGAGATTTTATTATCTACGAACAGAACTCTGTGTTATATACCGATTGTTCCAATAATGCTTGTGGAGAAATCTCGTTATTATTATTTGATTGCCATTTTGAGGAACGTTACAAACATTCTGATGCCAGCAATTTTCTATTGTCGTGACTTCCTCTTTTTATTGACAACTTTGCATATACAAGGGCTGTACAAAATTGCTATGCAAGTATAATTTTGATTCTATCAAATTGATTTTGATTTATACAAATAGCGATTTGATATTATGAAGTTTCTCACGCTTAATAGTTATCGGATGGAAAATGCCGTGAATAGGAATTCGATGGAAATGGCCATTTCCAAGAAGGATACCGTTATACGCAACAAAATAATAAATTCAATGAAAATTTATCACTTAATAATAAAGTTAGTATCTTCTCGGTTAAGTGCTAATATGCCAATACTTAGTTATGCGAATATATGCTGTCTTTGAACTTAGATACTTTAAATGTTAAACTTTTCTATACGAACGCGAAATTAAACTCATTACATTGCGTAGACATGCTTATGTTAATTCATTCATTTTTCAAGGTGGATTAATTATCTTAAACACAATTTCTCATCCTCCTGCCTACTAATCATCGTAATGATATCAGCAGGTTTCGCAGTGGTCATGTTCAATGTAAGTAACATCACAGTGTGTCCTACAAAACTAAAAACGTCGCATACATAATATGACAGACATACGACGATTTTTAATCTGGAAAATATCAGCTGTTTCAGGCAATTTGGCAATACAAGAATTAAGGCACGTAACCGCCTGTTGTGATTACATATTATGTAATTAACTGGACCAAATATAAGATTCGAGATTTAAAACGACGATTAATAGCCTTTCTAAAAAAGACTGACATACAAAATTTACTCGAAAAATAAATTTAGATTTATTTCATTTCAGAAATCGTCAAATTCCCATTCCAATCTGTATTTTATTATGCTTATGATATATTCACTATAGATTTCCAGAACGATATTCGATGAACTTCGATTTCCTGTAATTATAAACTTTGTTATGCTTATAAATACTACAATTCTCTGGACTGGAATATACCATCTAATACAATGCATATTCGACGAAAATCAGAAATTCTTTTATACTCCGTAAGTACGCAAAATAATTTTTAATTATTGGCATTTGACAATTTGTTAACCGTTAATTATTTGCTAAGTGTTTTTTTTTATTATTCTTTATATGAAATTTATTTTATATGTGATTGCTTATTGCCTTTATGTTGCTTTAAGTAACATATAAGTCTTAAAAAATTATATTTATCATTACATATTGCATGTTAACGTGTAATATAACATATTATATATATATTTATATGTACACATAAAATTTAAATTTTATATAATATTATATAATTATACTATTATATTACAATTACATACTTACTAATATTTATAATACTAATTATATAATTTACCAATGTTATAAATATTATATAATTATACTATTATTATACATCATTTGTACATTATAAATAATAAGTTTATAAGGTGTCTAAGAAATACGTGAATTTTTTAAATTATTTGGTATCATATTCTAAGGAATGTCACTAAGGAAATAATTGAATCACGTCAATGTGATGAAAATATTCAAAACTTTTCCTTTTCGAGACATTTTTTGTTTATATAGAATATTAACTACAATAAAATAACAGTTAAACGCAAAATTTCAATCATATCTTTTATTCATGACAATAGTTCAAAAGTTTGATTTACGACAATAGCACTATTGATGAAATATTCAAAAATCGGATTATTGACTTATGTGAAAAAATTTAGAATATACTAATATATGTAATTACATATGTACTAAATTAATATACATTGAATTTGAAATATAGTAATTTTTAAACGTCTTTTAAGAGTACGTATATGTTATAGAAGAAATGGATTTCAAAGATTCGTCTGAATAAATTTTGAATATTCTTACAATACTTCATCATGATCAAAAAATATGAATTACGGAACGGAAGGGTTTTCAGATTTATAGTTTCATTTATGTGCCTTAGTGGCTGTCGAATACCAAAGTCTTTGTTAGGAAAGATATAAAATGTGTAAAAGTATAATTATATTACCAGTGGTACTTTATTGTAATTTTCGAATGTGTGAACAACATCGCAAACATAGTTCCTTTTGAAAAAACCAGTGGTGTGAGAGAACCCGAAAATATTAAGTTTTTTTGAGATTCAGATTCCGCTAAATCCTGGAATAATGTTGGAAAATGTTCGCATTTTTCAAAAGAGTCGGGTTTTCCAGTAGAATCGGGTTAGTCGACACTCGAAATTTGAAACAAAATATTACATTTGGATATCACATATTCGGTTATACTATACTTTTACTTCATGCTATATTTCTTGTAATTTCTGTATTTTCCGGAATTTTCGGAAATTTCGAATTTTCACTTTTTCGTACAATTTCGACTTCTCACACACTTCTAAAAGAAAAAAAAAATTAACAGCACATTTTCCCGAGAACAATAAATCTTGACAATCATAAAGTGTTTTCCTCGAAACGCAATAAGGTCGGTTGGCAAATTTTTTATAACAACGAATTACTTTGAAAGACAATTTCGTGAAACAACTCACAATCTTACGCGAACAAGTAAATTCTTAAGCAAAGAAGCATCGTTTGCAAAGAGAAAATACTGAGATATTGTGTATAATGTAAAATTGTATCAAATATCACGTTCTGTTCCATTTTTCTTTCGTCTCGTCTACTAATCTCGATATGGCTTTTTCAGATATTCCGTAGAATGGTACAATTTATCATTAACAATACAGAAATTGCTACTTTTTATTATGCGAGGAAACCATCACTCAGCGTTAAATCTCTATGGTATATGGGCACCCACGTTCGAAAAATTGGGCATGATAAGAAATATTTACGCAAGAAACCAAAAAATACATAAAATGAAAAAGAAATACTTTTCCAGCAATTCAAACTTTCCTGGTCCTACTTTATGGTATTGCATTCCACTCAGAAATAATGACAACGATTATAGCACATTAGCGAATCACACGAAAACACGTTACACCAGTTGATATACCTTACTATTATTGCCACTGCAAGATGATACATTATAATTATAATACCATCGCACACATTGTATTGGAAGTAATGCAGATATGTAAAAGTGTATCCAGTTGAGTTCATTCATTACGTGAAAAGCAGGACTAAAGGTATCATTTGAAATTGAGTACGTCTCTTTATCAATCGCAATCACCGAAAGCCGTTAGGTTTTAGAAAATTATATATTTACTACAATGTATATTTATGTATTTACCTATTGAAAAGTTCTTGCAATAAGGGACGCGCCTGATATTTCCTTTTTCGTTTCCTTTCGAAAGTAATGTCATAATTATAATATAATCTCGTCAACGTCCATTCTGTTCGTCAACAGGAATTCTTATGATACTTATATGACTTTAGAATCATCAAATTTGGTTCACAACCTTAGACGCGTGATGATTGCTCAACAATGTGTAACTGGCCTTATTGCTTAAAATATTGCCTTCAAATGCAGCTAGCCTTAAAAACTATACAGGAGAAATATTGTTTGCTATTGCTTTTATTTGCAGAAATTCTAGATTTTCTAGTAATTTATTTATAGAATTTCTAGGCAATTTTATAATTGTTCGGAATTACTCATCTAAATACTGCGTCAATCGATTTGAAACGATCGAGTCCGAACGCCAGAAATAATTAATTCAGCTATTTTTAGTTGAATGATCTGGTTGCTTTAACTGTATAGAAATGTTTTAACTGTGTTATAGAAAATCTAATCAATTAGCTACGCCCTAAATTAATCATATGTATGTACATTACTTGAACTACTTTTTACAGATAATTATCTGCCTTTTAAAGATACTCTATCTTTGTATATTACGAATAAATTTTAGATTTCATTTGACTTACATAAATATGCTCTTTTTTGTCTTCGAGGTACAGAAATTAGAAAATAACCAAAAATTAACAAGTTTTTAACATATAATTTTGTATTAAATTATTATAAACATATAACTATTCTGATTGTTTCAGATAAGATTTTTTAGGTTCCAGAAAGGATAAATTGTATTTTGAACGAAACTTGAATCCATCAATTAAAATTAAACAGAATTGCAAATGTTTATGTTGCAGTAAGGAAGTATAATCACTAACGTATATTGGAAAATTTAAAATAAAAATCTCAAGAACTGAAAGACTAAATAATATTCAAAATATTCTAGCTCACAATTACAAGTTATTCAATAACAATTTGCTGTTCATACGTCAGTTTTGTATTCTATCATTTGCTCTTCTATCATTTGGAACATATGCAAAACACTTTAATCGACACATGCTAGCACTTCCAGAACTATTCGTTATTTGAGAAAATGTTTCACACGAAACTTTTACTGTTTCGAAGGAAAAATAATCCAATGTAATTAGTTTGTTTGTAGCTGTGCGCGTGAAGGACGTACAAGTCGACATTATTTTCTTAAATGAAATTACATAATTTTTCATACACTCGTGCATCCTGATATTCTCTATAAAAAGAAGTGATAACTTACACGTTTGTCTAGCTAAAAACTATCCTTTGGTGATGATATTTTAACTCTAGTTTTGTGAAATCAGTATATGAATGTCGAGGAGGGACAAGAGCTTCTCGTCTTCCGAGCGATAGATTTTAATTTAAAATAATATTTATTTTAACTATATTTAAAAAAATATAGTTAAAATAAATTCTCTTAAACTATTAATTTTCCAACTTACGTGAGTATGGTGAGTATCTTTTCACATAGGATATCGAGCTGCAACCATTGTTTCGATGGATCAAAATGTATATCATTCTTTTTAAAATAGTGGAAATAACAACGAAGTCTCTTACAAATATCCCTTGTTAAAAAAGGAAAAAAAATATACACATCACAGAATGTTACACACATCTCCAAACAATACAAATTTCGTACAAAAAATTTTCTTTGTACAACGCAACCGTGGAAGTTATTCGAGGTGAGCACGTTTCGCACGGACACTTTGTGCAGTATATAGTACATAGTATATTGTATTCTTTTTTTAATTAAAAAGGTGAAAGGAATTGATCGATCGTCAAATATAGTGTGCAAATCGATTGGATGACTCGTCTCTGAGGTGGAGAAGGTGGCTTGCAACGACTGTGACTATACTAAATTATATAAACCATAATATATAAAATAAATAAATATTATAAATTATAAATGATAGTACGTTTCCACAGATGTTTTCATTTTAAAATAGAAAAATTATGCACAAAATTTTAGGAAAGTCAAGGGCAAACATGCCTCATATTAAGAAGACACTTGAGTAAATATTCGCAAACTATGGGAATTAAATGCTTACAACATTTAATTCGAACGAAATATCGATTAATAAATATGTAGTAGAAATCCTATTCATTAGACATGTGTTTACTTACCTATTCACAGAGGTATGTCACCACGGTCAGATTAAATTTCTGATAAATAAATTGATAAAATTAATTTGTAAAACATATGGATTTTCCAAAAGTAATACTATCCTTAACATATCCAAGATGGGTTACGAACCACAGTTTTCACGTTTAAAAGCGCAATGGAAAAACTAACAAATCTACTAACTAAAATCACATAATAGAATTATGAATTGCAATTTTCTCACATAAGGCGTTAAATAATTGCTATTTGCTCTTGCACATCTATATTACTTATTGTTGGGCGCTTATGTCATATATGTATGTGTCTCCATATTTACGCATTCTCCACTTTTTTCAGGAAGACTACCCCATCATTGTCGCTTCAAACTAATTCAGTCAATGTCTATCGTCGGGTGGAACTGCGATTCGGCAGACATAACAGTTGTGCAAGCCTCAAATTGTCCGATTCCCAGTTATAGTTTTTATGTCAAGACTATCAACAAACTGTCCTCGAGACTATGCAGCTCATTGTGAGTATCTTGACACGAACTAAATTTAGCCTAATCAGTTAAGGTTAGTGATTTCTTATACTCTGACACATTGTTAATCACAAATATCATACTCATGAAAATTTTTGGGTATTGTTTCGAACGATCAAGATGTAATTTGAAGGTTGTTAGGAAAGATATGAAAAAATTCTAAATATAACATTTCAACTTTGGAAACCTCGAAGAAGAAAAATAATTTTACAAAATCTATAGTATGAAAGACAATAAGAGAAAAAAAACAACACAAAAGCTAGAAGACCATAACTTTGCTATAATTAGATCAGATCATTACATATGCAATAAGTATAGGTTTACGATGCAGTTTTGTGTAACTTTAGACGCTTTAGATATTCTAGATATTTGAATTACTACGTCCTAATACTTGTTTTTTAATATGACTAACGGGAGTCATTCGAAACCACATTTTTAGTACAACCTATGGAATAAATATTAGCTTTTATTAAAAAGTATTTAAACAAAGATTTAAAGAAAGAAAAAGTGTAATGCCAACAATACACGGAGTTTCCAAATGGCACTCATTTTCATTTCATAGGAAATTTTAATGTGTAAAATTGCACAGAATGCACGTAACATAAAAAAATATAACAAAATATGAAAGTGTATTATTAAATTTATTGAATGAAATAACTTTTCACCGTAATTCTACTTTCGTTCGGATATGTTTTAGAAGCATGTATTTGAATAAAAATCTGCAATCCATATACCAATCTTCGTAGAATGCTGGATCAAATTTCATTTATATTATAGAGATAATATAATAATGAGTCACCGATATAATTTGATTCTCCAATTTGTTATAAAATGATTGTTCTTATTATGTTGTTATTATTGTTGTTCATTTGAAATGTTCGTTCATTTTGTAGAAAAACCACCCACAAATTATGGAAAGACATTATTGTTAATATAATATTCAAATAAAAGACATTTTTTAATACTGATTGATGAACACAGCCACATAAGTAATTCGACAAAGATAGTGTACTAAAAATTGTAATGTTGTTATCCAGATATTATAAAATTCGGAAAGGTCGTACGAAGATGTTTTGAAATCAACATAAATGTACTTGTACATCTTAAAAACCTCTTTAAAAAGTCTAAACATTTCAGACAAGAACATTTAGAGACAAATGAATTGTAAAATTTATAATATCAGTATTTTATCTTTTCTTTCTTCTCTGCATCACTATCTATAATTGAGTTTTCTAAAACTGATTCTGTACTTTCTGTATTTTCCGTAAAATCTTGTACTTTCTAAAACAAAAGATTTACATACATTTTAAGAAAAAGTGCTTAGTTAATTTTTTTATTTTAAGTATTGAATCATTTTTTCAGTTTCTCAGGAACGAAAGAGAACAGAGAGTTGCCGCAGAATTCAAACAACGATGGAATCTTTGATACACGCTGTGGAGCAATAGATGGCAAACGTATTAACATCATCCAACTTGTACATGGTGGATTTATAAATTTCTTCGCGAATTTCTCATCTACTTCCATTTCGTTGAACTTCGCCTGTTTATTCTGGTTGAGTCTCACTCGGAATCTTGCTCACCAACTGAATGAATCGTGATTCTGGTCCTTGCATCAAGACCACTTGAAGGCGAGATTGTTTTTTCACCGTCAACAACAAATAAAAAATATAAAAAATATGATGTAGAAGGAGTTTTATATACAGAAGAAAAACGTAAGTTTTAACACTTTATTCTCTTATGTTTAATATAAAAAAAAAACTGTTATGTTAGAATAGAAAAACTAAATATACTAAACATATTGATTTTAATTTTATTATTTCTTATTTACAGCATTACTTTCCATTCGCTTTATAAATTTATAAATTATAAGCATGATTTGTGTATATTCGATATCATACGATTTTGCTCATAATTTCAATATTAAAAGTTTCATCTAGGTATGATTGTTCAAAATGAAATTAGTTCGAAGGTATAGACTGTAAAACAAACAATCTGTCTAATTTATTTAATAATTTAATTTATAAAATTAATTAAACAAACAGCGATTAAACAAACATGACATATATCCTATTACATATCACTGAATATCTGTTATAAATATTTATGACAAATTTCATTGCGACATCTCAACGAGTCGAGAGTTGTTGAAAAATGTCGCGAAAATACTCTGGCTCGTTGCGCGTTATGACAATTGTAGCGACGAGGATAGCGAAATACGAAACAGATATTCTTTGTTCAACTAATGCTAAGAGTCATTGCCAATTCACCGATGCCAAGGATTCACGTACATTGCACGTACGTGCTTCATGGAACCTATAAGGTTGCATCGTCACCTGTTTCAACATGTCTGGGGGCCTTAACGTCTGGTATCATGGCTGTCGTGCATTTACTGTTATCGTTCACGGCCGCTGACTCACAAGTCTGTTTCAATTCCTCGTTGCTGCGACTGTCGGTAACGCATCAATGGTATATAATGGTACATCAATGGTATAATATGATAAATTTCATGTTTGTTTAATCGCTGTTTCATTAATTTTATAAACGAATTTATTAAACAATTTCGACAAATTGTTTGTTTCATAGACTATACTTTCGAATTAATTTCATTTCCCGCAATCATCATGTAGATGAAACTTTTAATTTTGAAATTACGAGCAAAATTTATGCTTATAATTTAAATTTGGATAAAAAATCGAATTCGATCGGCTGCAGCAAGTTACCAATTCTTCGAAAGGACGGCAAAAAACCAAATGTCGCCTTCTCGGTTTTATGTGGCCTCGATGCAAGAATCAGAGTTTCGGTCCAATTGATGATTGAGAATCAAAACAAACGTACCCAATGGAGACAGAATGAAAATTTTGGGAGGAGTTTACAAATATTTATAATTTTCACGAGTATTCATGGACTATATAACAGAAAGAAGATTAGATTTAATATTATAGGGAAAAAATTGTATGTGGTTTGAGATACTCAACTAATTAACAAATTAATCTTCGTAACTCTTTCCAGTTGCTAAAAACTTTACCGTTACAGATGGTCTCCCTCCTCTGCATTAACTACATCTCTCATGACTGTATTTTGTTTTTTTTTCAATCGTTGGGCGAATTTTATTCAACGAGGTATATATAAAAAGCAGAGCATCCATACGCAGATAGTTTCACAAGGTTTATTTGTCTCTAACTTTTTTGATAAGACGGAATTGGAAAATCTATTTCTCTAGATTTAACCATCTTTTTGCCCATTTATTTAATTTATTTCATTTTATTTAATTTCTGTAGGTAATAACAAACCTCTTATTACTAACACAGTAATATTGAAGCTGGAAAATGGTTCGACATTTTGAAACACGTGTTTCAACGTTGGCGTCACACGAAAAACTGAAGAATCAGTAGTGCAAATGATCACATTTGATAAAAGTTTTTCTACAATTTAATATACATTAATTCCACATCCATCAAAACTATTTCATTTGAACATTTGAAAGATATTGACAGCGTAGTTACAATTATTTATAATTATTATATTTATTTATAATAATTTCTGTACGATATTTACTTGCAATAACTTATATATGAAATTTCTATATAAATTCCAATTTTTTAAATTATGTTCCAAAAATATATAAATGCATAAACATCCAAACAGTCAGATAATAGATACTGTGTGCACTTTCCCAATAGTTAATGGAATTCAGTTGGATTTATATTTTGTCGAAACATTCATTTTCTTAATTCATATTTGACATTACATGGTCATTAAAATGCTGTCTCGAGTGGGATACCATTCTACACCACACTATCCCCCAAGGCATATATAGATAGATGCTTATATTATTATATTCTTAGTATCACTGGCTGAGTTGCATGTACAAGGAAAGAAGAAAGTACCTAGCGATACTTTGATTCTGGATATTATTTCTTCCGAAATTCAAAAGCAAAGTTTATTGGTGTCTCTAGTGAACCTGTTAATTGGATTGGCGTCTCGTGTTAAACTGTAAATTGAAGAAACATTCAGGCGCCTCATCTTTTGATAAAAAACTTATCCACGATTCTTTTTCAGAAATATCGACACTAGAATTGAGATCCAGAAATTCCTTTGGCGAAATATAGAATTATTAACAAAAGTATTAACGCAAAATTATTTATTTGACGCAAACTACTCAATTCTAGTGTTCTCTACATTTACATTTGCCTTGATTTGTCATTTATAACGTCAGATTTGAATTCACAAATTGATTCTCACGCTCGCGTGATATTCACAAAGACTTTCGATCATTGAAATATTCCAACTGAACTATTTGTATTTTGACTGAAAATTCATATTTTCGTGAAATAAGAACATTCAATATTCTATATTTTTTTCACATCACATGCATTCTGCGCAATTTTATATCTTCCACTTTCCTATTAATGCAGAAAAATGAGTACACATTTCGAAGGAAAGAAAAGGTCATACAATATCTGGACGACGAAAGACGTGTCGAAATATTGATAATTTTTTATTGATCACCGTTTATTTCAGAAGAAAATATAACCAGAATAGATATATCATCTTGGGATGTAGAAATAATATTTTGAAAGTTTCTTGCTAAATGTAGTTTTACTAGGTTCTAATAGAATCGTAGACAATAACATTTTTAAAGAACGATCTACGTTATAAATTTCATTGAAAATAAAAACTTCAGCTTGAAGCTACGCTAGTGATGTACAACCCGTAGTCTGCTTTAAAATCAAATTTTTGTTATTTACTAAACTTTTTACAATTATATTTCAATTATAAAATAATATTTCAAAAATAAAACTCATAATTGAATAATAATGAAGTTGGCTCAATTAAAAATATGTAAAAATGACATGGAAGACAATATCCTAATAACTATCTATCGATATTTCTCTTTTTGTCTTTTTTTTTTTGCTTACCAATTATTTATACGATTATTTATAAGATGGAAGTAAATATCGAGCGGAAAAGAGAGAAATTTTTGTGAATTGTGACTGATACGTTGTTAGAAATCAATCATGCACGAGTCGTCCGAGGAGTCAGAGTACGAACAGGAAAGGATATATAAGCAGAACAGCCCACAGATAAAAATCGTTCAGCACTGCAACCAGCAAAAGCAAGTATTTTAGTGTTTTATCATAAATGAGAACCGTAAGAATTTTAATAATAATGCAGTCCACAGTTTTTCTTTTGTTATGACAAATATCTGCGTATTTTTATACAGTATACAGTAATACTAAAAATTTATAGATAGTGAAAGCATATGCAAAATGTATGCAAACAGTATGCAAGAAATATTCAGAAACTGTGGAAATTATATACTATGTACGACGTATACATTATATCTAATTATAAATGAAAATTGTATAAAGTTTAATAATTATGTAACCTATTCTTTTTCTTTCTTATTATATCAAATGTTGTGTAGAAATGCTCCTTTCATAGAATTTGAGGCACTTAAAAAACAATTTCCAAAGTAAATACAAATTCTCAAATCTAAACATTTTTCGTGTTCGTACTACAATATAATCAAAAATGTATTCAGTAATTATTTTCTCCTTCTGACCATTAGATAGGCAACAGTAAGTTTTTTCTAATCTTTCTCCGACCAATGAGGAAATAAAAGATATTCCAACATGAACATCCCACTGCATCCTATGGATCGTGTGCAAGTCATATTGCCTAATTACTCTCATATGCTGCGTTTTGAGATAAAGTTCGTTTACTCAGAGACTGAAGCGTTGATGAAAGTTCATTTTCCAAACTGTTTCTACTATTATGCCATTTACGTTCTACTAATTTTTGGAGGACGTTCTACTAGTTTAAAAGATGACTTATACAGCTTACTTGAATCGTAAGCAATAATCAATAAAAATAATACATAATATCCATAATATTTTATACATTATATCATTTCGTCAATGAAATGAATCTTTATTCATTCATTTAACTTAAACACTTATAATCATATTCACACACATATAAATTCTCAATCTAATCGTGCTTGTTCCATAAATCACACAACTGGCAAAATCCTGCATATTGATAAATACAATATATAACTAATCTAGCAGCACAACGGTTTGTTTTACATTCGTACAATCGACAGATCATTTCGAAACAATGAATCAATCATTTTCCACGCAATAATCACGCCATTAAAAAGACAAGAATTTCTTCTACATATTCTGCTTAGGAGCAAGCAATATTAGAAAACAAATCTGTATTAGCTTGCACACTAAAATACATATATATATATAATATTTCGAAGAAATTAATTTATAATAAAAGTAATTATATTTTTTACAGATATCTTACACAATTCTGCAAGCAGTTTTTGGTTATGGACCTTGCTTTCATAGTGTTACGAAAACAAACATTGATATTTCTATACTAGTACCATCACATAACAGTACTTCTTTACACATAGCTCTCATAGTTTGTGGAAACCATAGGATCCGGCATCTGGTTTAACTTAATAAACGCTTTTATACTCCTGCATGTATTCTTATTATGCTTTGAAAGCAATGCGATTCAGTATAACAAAATGTGTCTCCATGATGGTGACTATGTTGCGGATCGTACAAATGTGTTAGGGTATAGTTATAACTATTTCAGCCTATTACTATGTACATATTGCCTAAATTCAATGCAACATTACAAATTCAAACCTCAAATATTTTGTGCTGGTGTATCTCAGCTATGTTATTTTACTCTTTAATTTTTTCAAACAGTTTTCTTATCTGTCTAACAAACGTAAATAGAGCAGAAAGGACAAATCTAATCAAGAATCAATGAAGCACACAAAATCCACTTTGGTAATGAATGAGATTTGCATTAACTAAGCATCAAAAAAATGAAGGAACTTTTAAATAGATTCTATTTGAAATATGGATTGTAGAATATTCTTTTGTTACGAGTCTCGATAAGAATAGATAAATAAATGTTCTTTAAAATAAAAGTTTCAGAATAGAACTTACGAAAGAAATATAAAAGTAAAAATTTTTCTGTCGAAGAAACAGACATTTGTTCGTCAATATTAAAAAGTCCTCAATATTTGTAACAAATACTAGCAATACTGAATAATATTCGATGAATATTTAAATATAAAAATGGTTTATTGATTGAATACTATTTGTTTCCATAGAACTTTTGTTAAAAAACTGACTTAAAAATATTTACTTCATGAGGGCACTATTCAAAACTGTTTCTAGATATATAGACTTTTCTTTGTATAAAAATTCCACAAAACAGATATTCTTTTATAAGAAATTTATAAGTTTAAAACATAGTGGATAGAATTTTTTTGAATGTAAAAAGAAATCGTAAATTTTACGAACTCATGTTCTCATCACATTCGTTGATACCTTTCAGATATTTTTCCTTTTTTTACAATACATCATTTATAAAAGGCATAGAATATAGAAAATGTTGTAAAATATACTGTATATTGAACTGTATACTATATATTAAAACCAAACGTTTAAAAACTATGTATTTTGTAATAACATCTAGTCAAATACAGTTATCGATTCATGTAGAAACAAAAGGTGTTTTGAACAGTTTTCTCCTCTAATGGATATGTTGGAATTTGTTTTCTCAGGAAAGGGTCGTTCGGAATATCGATTTTTAAATGACTAAGGATCTTCGAAATCAGTGGAAGTGTGGTTTATCTACAAGTTCGGTGACAATCAAAATAAAGAAAAATACGAAGGAGCATATCATTTTTATTAATAATTTATAATAATGAATGATTTCGGTCGTTGAAAATGCAACTCAGTGAATTCATCTTAACAGGTAACATCGTACTTTCAAGAAAAATATGCGTATGATTTAGTTTACAAAAGTACATTTGCCTTTGAAATTTCGAAATAAAAATAATTTACAGCACACAGTGTGACCCTTTATGTTCCAAATTTATACCGTTCTACATCACTTCGCCCATTAAGGTTAGATCACAGGTGAGGGAAGAGGATCGGGGAAAAGACGCCACCCAGCCTCACACTGGAAAGAAGAGGAAAGAAGAGGAACCCGGGGATCTGCGGGAGGACAGGTGAGGGCTTGTCCATCCCATGGAAGTCGCGAACGAAGCGGCACCGGGCGGTGGTCGCCTGGTGTCGCGAGAAGAGACAAGAGGAGAAGGAGGAGCGACGATCGCCGTGAAGAAGCCGCAAGGCGATATGCCTGGGAAGCACCATTGTGTATAAAAGGTCCCGGAACTTCCCAAAAGGCAGGAAGAAGGCCACCGTAGAGGTTTTAGTCGGTAAAAATCCGACACTACTCGACTTCCCTCCCTCTGGGAAAAATCGGGTGTCTTTTGAAGATTTACTCCAAAAAAAAAAAAAAAGAAAAAAAGAATAGGTTAGATCACAGACGAAGTACATATATGATTGCATCCATTCATTGTCTATAGCAAAAACAAGGTATATATACAGCACATACCTCGTCTGTGGCAATTCATATACCTTGTCTTTATTCAATGATAATAGCGTAACTATTAATCAGTGCGTGTTTCTGCATGCCTAATGATCTAAAGTGCTAGAGCCAATCAGCCAGTCATAGCCGACTGCCTTCTTGGCAATAGTGCGCAGTCGTAAGCAGATTGCGTTAGATGGAGGACAGCGATGGCCGTGGCGCAGACAAAATGGCCATAAACTCTGTAAATAAAAGAGATGTCTACGTCACAGTTTCAAGAAATTTATGCATCAACTGAATTGCAGAATAAGATTTATGTATTTATCACAATGAAATGCATGGAAATGAATTTTATAAGTTATACAAATTTTAGAGATAACGATAATTACTCGTATCATTTCGTCATGATTCTCCATGATTTATTTTCTATTTTCATTAACACGTTCAATGCCGGACGATTTTTTGGATTGCAATTCCATTTCTAGTAACGACCATTTCTTTTAAATTCTTTCTTGAGTTATATTTTTAAATGATTATTATTTAATTAATTGGTATTTAATGATATTTAGCCATCTTTATTTAATATTGAACTTGTTAATTCAATAATTTAAAAAATAACGATGTTGATACAGATATTGTATCGCAAGCTGGATCGTTGGCGGAACACGTAGGTATATGTACATTTCCATGCATAGATTATTGGACACTTAGTGCAATTCCATTAAGTATATGTACATTTCCATGCATAGATTATTGGACACTTAGTGCAATTCCATTAAAAGTTTTGGTACGTTCCTATAATTAGATAGATACTATTCACTTTCTACTGTTAATATCAAGTTTCACATTTATCTCTAATAAACATCAAAGGAATGCTTCATAGTATCTCTATAAGTACTTTCAATGCGATTAGAAACACATATTTGAATCATTTCAAAATTTATCAGTGAACAAGCAACTACCTAATTATTAACTACTTAAAATATTAACTATACTTTTTTTATCAACGTCAGATTAATTAAAAGATTCATTTGAATTGTATTTTA
This sequence comes from Tetragonula carbonaria, assembly GCA_032399595.1. Lineage (NCBI taxonomy): Eukaryota > Metazoa > Arthropoda > Insecta > Hymenoptera > Apidae > Tetragonula > Tetragonula carbonaria. The sequence continues at coordinate 17,407,980 of JAUCRC010000007.1, forward strand.
TACTGCAATAGTCCTTTAATAACCTGAAATATCTCATAAATATTGTTGGATTCCGCGTAAAGGACGATACTTGTACTTTCTTCTACGAGAATTTATTGTACGTTGCAACTGTGGTCAAACACTATATACATACAAGAGAGAGAAAGAGTGTTTTCTCTTCTCAGCATGTCTTTTTATATTTTTGTCTATGGTAAATTGAAAGAACAGGAAGAGCACTTTCGGAGGACTATTACTGACTCTTTGTCAGTGTTAACACTGACTGTGAGCTGATATTGTCAGTTCTGGTTAGTCATTCAACAATATTAATAAGATCTTTCAAAAAAATCTGTATTTGATAAAATTTCACATTTTGTATAGAAAATGATTATCATTCGACATATCATTCGACGAAGAATATAGTGAATGCTACTTTGCAACACTATCCAATTATTATGACGAAATCTTACAAAGTGAAAAAGCTGTGCCAAATGTAATAAATAAATAATCAATTAAATACATATATAGAAGGCCAATTTACACCCTCATCTATTAATATGTTTAAGATATATCTTACTTTCGCATAAAATTTCTGCTTTGAAACTTTGCTTCTAACGACCTTGACGAATATTATCAAAGCTATCTTCCTGAATAGTCCTAACTTGCTGTTCGTTGTACTTTGAGAAGATATTGATAATCATAGTTTAGTGTCATCAAATCGTTAATGATTGATTAAACTTACGATGGGTATACGAGTATTACTAGGTATATCTGCTGTACTATGTGTCAATTTCTTATTTATTTTAGAAAGTTATTTTATCCATATCGTATTAAGGAACAGCTGAGGAAATGAACTCGATACTATAAATAAAGATCCAAGGATCAATTTAAAATCAATTGAAATATTACCTTCAATATTTTTAAATTGCATATATTTAATTAATTAAAGAATCTTTTACCATTGTAAGATTGTCTCGATTAAAAGAAGTAACTGTTGTCTCAAAAATTTTTTTCACGGCTGAATTTTATCCTCTGAGCTACAGTGAATTTCAGTAAGAAAGAAAGTTGCGTAATGCATACTTTTATTTCATTTGTTATTTAGATAAAAATTCCCACTATTATTGGTATCCAACAAGTGCACAGACTTAATTGAAAAGGGATCTACTTAATCTTAGTTCCTTCTTTCTCTAAAAGAAAGAGTTAAAATAAATATTAATAAATGTTAATGAACATTAATCTTAATTGTTTCTGACTTACTTGGAGAAAGGGAAATTTCAACTTCGAAGAGCTCTTTTACAACACAACAAATATTTCATGAATTAAGAATACTCAAACAAATGGAGGAAATGGGATTGTTAAAACAATCAAACATTATTGATGGACGTTCGTTGTTTAACAATAATCAGTAAAATTACTATTGAAAACTCAAACTGATATCTTTGAATGCGAAAGGTGGCGAGTAGAAAAATATCTTGATTATCAGCAGCTCTTTCTTAAGCTTTATAAATTTTCTGTTCTACTTTCAGGCATATCTCATTTGTGCCCGCTCTAAAGTAAATGAAATTCTCAGATATGTTCTTACAAATGTATTAGCTATTGATATTTTATTAGTCAGAGGAGCCACAAACATTTTGCTTTTATTTAGAAATCTGTAATTAAAGGCTCATCATTTGTATGATATTAAATATTTTATTTCGTTATCTATAAATTACATACATGTATATTTTATTAAATAACAATTCTCTCATCTTAGTTCAGAATACCAAATGAAAATATCGTTAAGATTTGGCCAAGCAATGATCGACAGTACAGAATAAGAAGAATTCGCCATCTTACTTTTTGCATTTCATCCTTTGTATTTTCACTTTTATCGTAGATACTGTTATAAATATTATTTTACTTTACTGTTTTAATTTTATTATCATAGTTACTGTCACAAATGTTAAATTTCCGATTTTTAAGAAATTCTATTCAACATTTACCTTTTGATTCATTAGTTATAAATTTGAACGTGCCAAAGTTTACTGTTCCGAAAATAGGATACAACGATATTATATCAAATGCAATATAATTACAATAAAATTGCAATATACAAGTAATTACAATATAATTCTTAATCTCCTTCTTACACCCATTGTATATTATTGCATAATTTGTGTATTTTGTATACATTGCGCAATATACTACGTATAATGTTGTTTACGTAATATAACATTAATATTTAATAGTATTTATATCTCTATAACTATTATCAAAAAATTATAAACAATTTAAATTTCACATAAAATATGAAATAAATTCAATTTAATTAAGCATAATTGAATATTATATTAATATTAGTTATAATATATTTTCATAACCGAAGATAATAGAAATGATGACATAAATGGAGTAAAACTGCAATAATTCGCATGACGTTTTGCGTCAGAAAATTTTCAACTTTGGTATAACTGAAATAAAAAACTGCTTCTAAAATCTTGCTTATATACTTACACGTTGTTCATAATATATACACATAAACACTAAATAATTTCGGAACCTAGTTCGATAGTCGACGATTGTCGATGTAAACTACGTTTGATTTTAACGAATTTTCCCAAATTCAACTTATTTTATAAATTAATTCCAGTATCATGCACAGTAACATTTATAAAGTCATGTATAAATGCGAAAGTTATGTTGATTTTTTACATAAACATTTTTATAGCAATTACAAAGTGATTTTTTATTATTTTTAAATCTTAATTTTAAATTGTTTTTATTTTGTACGATTAATACGTGTAGAGTAACGTATAAATAATAGTGCGCACTTTAATATTTTGAGTAATTTCAGAAAGATGTTTGTTATAAAAATAACGGTAAAGAATTGTCGATACCTCAAACTATAACTTCGCAAATAATTCAAACGATGAAAAATTCAAGAAGTCCCAACATTTTGAAACGAAAAGAAATCCTGTAGCAAGTTTTAAAGGATCCTTGTGAAAAGAAAACTTTCAGCCTTCAAAATTATGGAAAAATTTAATCACGAACATGGTATTTCAATAGTTTCAGAGACGTTAAAATTTCTTTGTATACTTAAAAGAAAAAAATTGTAATTTCTTACGCCCTACATGTTGTATAAAGTTTTCAAAGTGAATAGAAATTTGTGTGATATGTAGTAGAAAAAGAAATATAAATACGAATTGACATTGGTAAGACAACATCATAAGATATTAGTACGAAATATCTTACATGATGTGTGTGTGTGTGTGTTATATGTGTTACATATATAATTATACTTACATGTTAACGACAAAATCGCCTATAGATGATAGTAATTATGAAATAGATTATATATTTTATTAAAGCAAATGTATTTTATTAAATATGCTACTTTTCATATAATTCATATTAGCATTATATAATTTATTTTACCAAAATTCATTTTACTAATATTTACCATAATTATGTTTATATAATTTATTCTCTTTATTGATTCACTGCAAAAATATTTGATCTATCACGATGAGACATGTTATTTCTTGAATATAATTTCGCTCTTTACAATTATTATATATTTTATTAAAGTGATTACTTCTAAAGGAGTGATTACTATAACTACGGTCTAATATTTTTCCATTTGAGAAATTCCAAAAATGTAAAAATTATTGATTTTAAAATTAAGAAATTTTTGGAGCACGGCTTTATATTCTCTTTTAATCAATACATTAAAAAATTGTGTAGGTGACATGAAGAATGTCTTTACTTTCTCCAACAATTTCATCTAAATATTAACTTACGAAATTAATTAAATCCTTGAATTAATTAACTTAATTTATGTATTATATGTTGGAATTCAAATATTGTACATGACAGGCTAATCAAGATTTTATGAACATATTTCTCTGCGTAGTGAACCACGCGCAGGTCCTATGCATATATTATTGACAATAACGTCTCGGTAGAAATTTAATATTTGCTTTTATTATTATTAACAGTGTATAAACTCGAACGAACACAAGTCTAACAAGTTGGGAAATGGTGGTCACTGATGTATCGAAAGTAACTAATTTATATACCTTTATAATTTAAGAATAGTTGTCTTATTTAACCTTGCTGCGGTTGTCACATTGTTGTATCTCAATATCGCAATATTACTTAATGTAGAATTCTGTAATATCTAAACACTATTCTTGTCCTAGTAATTATTTTGTTTCTCTTGTTAAGTGTAACTTTGATTGTACAATGAAATTGAAATATTTTTTATTATATCTAACAAAGTCGCGTTTTTAACAATGTTCAGTTATTTCAGTACGAAATTCCAGTGCTGTAGCATGTAACTATAGAGTTACACCATACCGAAATTGTAAACAGTAGAGATTGTAGATTTACATAAACAGAGGTTATAGTAGAGTATATAATTTTATATGTAGACACAGTATTATATATAGACAAACAGGTGCCTTTAACATATTAAAACAAATTCAAAATTTTAACTCATAGCCTTGGACAATATTCAAGTAACATATTTCGTTTGTTTATTTGAACATCAGAACGATCTTTCTTAATATTATTTTATTATTTGCCTATCAAATGAAATTTATTGTACATCCTGTACTTGAATTAACTTTTATTGAAATATTTTTTCGTACACGAGAAATGTTATAAACAAACACTAATTTTTATTTGTTCTTTTATTTAAACACATTTTACGTAATGCAAATAAATAACAACACATTAGTACTGCATAGAAAATATATAATATATATAGAGACTAATTATATGTGTGGTTATGTTGCACATAATACACAAATCAATATTATCATATTAGAAAGTAATTTTGCGTATTTTTTATATTTTTTTTAGTTTCTGATTAATTTGTCTAATTATCTTACAATTATCTTACAATTTCTAGAGCTCCAGAAATCCTTGTGACTTCAGAAGACAAACAAAGAGTCAAGTCTATGATTGTCGTTATGCTCTCATGGTAAGTGATTTTCTATATTTTTCGTTGGTTTTTTGTTTTGAGGTATGCGGTCAAAGACTGATAGCTAAGGGAAAAGTTTTATCTTATTTTTATTTGTAGAATATATATATATATATATCTTTAGTACAATATATTTATATACCTTTTATGTAAATATGTACGTTATATAATTAATTAAATATGTATGTAATATAATTAATGTAATAAAAATGTAATAAAAATCGAAAAAAGTAGTTTTGCCTCAGAAATATATAAAAAATATTACTGCGCAAGAATGACAGCATATATTTAAATAATGGTCAGAATTTTCGTAAATGATTATTTTTTTACAGTTAATTAATCTCTCCTACTTTGTAAAACGTCTTGGTAACGATTTAAATAACTTTTTATAAGAGATGTAAGATTATTTTTAAGAAATTTATTTATTTTTGAGAGATTTGTTTATTTCTAAGAGAGTTTATTTACAAGAGATTTAAGTTTATTTCTCTTAAACATACTATTTCTAAGTACGTTTCATTTTTCGTTGAGATTTCTCCTCTTTTCCTATACATTTTTTAACATACATTCCTCAAAAGGTTTATATTGAGATCAGAAGGTGTCACCAATCATTCCAATAGTTGTTTAGTTATATGTGAACAATATCGTATATTAAACACGTTTGTAGCTACTTGCCAGGCTTCGATTAAGAATTTCAGGTAATATGTAAAACTAATGAAAATTAATAACACTATTCACTTTCTCAGAATATTAGTAACGAGACTTTAGATTACAAATTATTTTTCTTTGCAAAAAATAACTGAAGAATGTTAAAATTACAAACGTTCACAGATAAATTTTATTATAATGTGTACGTATACATGTACAATATATATGTACATAGTATCGTTAATAATTATAAACTCAACCATGCATACAAAAACTATTGTTTAAGGAACTCACTGCTAATGACTCTGATCTTCATCAAGAATATTCTCTTACCGACCCCCAAAATCTCGTTGGTCATTACATAATTACTTTATACAATATAAATTAGTGTTCAGATTAGAGTTAATGTGAGGCCTTCGTTTTGAAAATACGCGAGTTACTGACTGATTTCGAACCGTCCATGAGTAGTGATGTTAAATAATATACCAAAAAAAGTCTCGACATGAAACATTGAATTAGAACTGTAAGTGCAGGAATATTAGTATACCACGCATTATTCCACGTATTGATAGGTGTGAAAAGGCCAAAAGGAGATTTCTGATGAGTCTCCGAACGATAACTGTGTCTTAACGGCTACTCAGTAGCTGTGATCTCAAGATTACGAATAATAATATAACAAGATCACAATTACATAGAATCATGTGCACAGTATCGATTTCAATTATAGTGAAATATCCAGCCAAAAATATCGCCCTTAACATATTGCTGTTCCCGTTACACACATTACCGCCTCTTAGTTTCGGAGTACGAAATTGTTCTGAATTTTTAAAAAATTTCGGTGCTTCTGTGATGAACGATCAAACTTCATTAGTTCCTTCTAACAAGAACAACTGAGGTTTGATCGTTTAACATGGGGACATTCCGTCCATAACTCACTTCTTTGAAGGCCGTGATAACTGTCGAGAAACCCTTTTACTGAAAACTGTTATAAATTGTTATAAATTCGAAGCTGATTTGTATTTCATACCAATAGCAATACTTTATTTTCATACCTTATAACAACAGTAACAGTGAACGGGTGTAAATATTTTTATACATATATTTTTGTACATACATTTCTGTACAGTTTTGTACATACATTTTTGTACATACATTTCTCTGCATACACTGTTGCACCAATAGCAATAAAGTAGAATAGCAATTAGTCCCGGAAATCATTAGGACCGTCCGAATTGATGCAACTTAGAGCAATAAACGTAACTGACAATAAACAAGCAGAACTGTACAAGTTGATGTTGCGTACATGATGACTAATTACCAAGATCGATGGACTTTCAAATAGCAGTTTCTTTCAGTTTGCATTCTTAAAAACGAAGAACATCGTCAATGTATCGACAAATAGTATATTCATAGCTACGTAGCTATATCACCTAGCCACACGTATATAGCCGTTCCTTTACTTTGTACAAAATTAGCACAAGCACAATAGATTGGTTAGTTGCTGAGAAGAGCATTAACATATTGGCCCGATCTTTATCGAGTTGTTCCATAAGAATTTTCTTTTTGACGCACTGAACATGACACGTAGTAAACATAATGCCCAGTATATCTTAAATATATTCTTTTCTATTATAATTACATTGTTCAAATTTTTAACGCTATTCAAATTTCTTTTTCATTCTTTGCTATATTCTTCAAAAATTCCACATAAACAGATATTTTTTTATGCGTGAAATGTGTAAATGTCGGACAGAATTTTTTTCAAAACAAAAAGCACCTGTTAATTTCAATTTCTAGTAGAGAGTTCAAGATTGATATTTTATTGGAGACCAGTTTTTACGCAGCAATTACTAAAATCGCGTTAGAAAATCCAACGCGATAATGTTAAGCGATACAATTGTTTACATTAATATTCTAAAGTGTATATTCGAACTTTGAATATTAGGCTTAGACGACAAATCATAAAACATCAATAAAAAATCCTAAATCATTTTCGTCATTACGCTCGTTTTCGCTTAATAATATAATTCAATGAAATGGCAAAAGATACAGCATGACAAAAAAGAAAAACATCAGCAATATCATATTATAAATAAATTGAATAAGTGAAAGCTAAGAAATATTCAGCTTAGAAATATTCAGTTAATGAAGTACAAATAGGAAGCTTTCTTTCAACGGTTTCACCATGGATTTCATTTTTGTTGAATTCTTTCTCTCAATTCTTTTCTCCTCCTCTTCTATTCCGACCCACTACGTTCCGTGCTCGCCACCCCTCCCCCTCTTTTTTATCAATTTTTTTACACCTGTGGTCTCAAATTCCATTAGTCGATCGTTGAAATATATTTTCCAATACGAATAATCGGCGATCGCGACAGTTTTGCCAGGCTGTTTGCAGTTTTTTGCAATTAAGCCAGTATGCATTTTTTGCATCGTTACTTCAATTTGACATACGATCGAACTTGTCCAGCGATCAAATTCAAACAGACGATGTGACGCGTTGTTAAGGTCTATTTTTAAAAAATGCCGCTTAATTTCGTTTGATACCACAACTATTTCGTTAGGAAAAAGAAAAAATGTGTAGGTCGCGTATTCTCTTCCACTGTAATTGCAGAAAGTGAAATAAAGCGTTAAAACAGGAATAGGTATTAATTTGAAGGATGTTAGATAACAAATGTCACATATCAGATAATGAGAAAGATAAAAAAAATTGCAGTTCGATATTAAATAAAAAAATCTTAAAAATTCTCAATACTGCATTAAAAACATCTCGTCAGAGGAGTTGAAACTTTGAGATCTCATATCTCTAAGAAGATTGCACAATAAAACTTGTGTATTAATTATTCATAAATGAAATGTAACACATAAATCCTTAAAATTAGAAAAAAAATTGTTCAATTTTTGGCCAGGATTTTGGATTTCACACTTTCTTATTCGATGCAAGGTTTGCTTGTCCATTTATATCGCATGTATGTTTTATAAACGTTTGGTAAAGGTATCACCAAATTCGATAGATTTGACTGTTCTATTAACGTTATCATTATCTATTTATCAAAATCTATATAGAGCAGATATATATATATAATGACCATCGTAATTATTATGACCAAAATGGAACAAGTCATAGAATAACAATCATTCTTTTTAATTAAAGTTTTAGTAGAAAAATTTTTTTTTCATTACAAATAAGAGTCATAACATAGAAATAGATTAATAATTTATAATTTAATTAAGAGTTTAGCTTCAATTGAGAGTTCAACGTTTTTTCCGAACAGTCATTGAAGCAGTCCCTTGAATAGTGAGGTGTTCCTATATAGTGACATTAGTGTTGAGTGAATTTTTTTTTTATGATTTCCCGTGTCTTGTTGTTAACAGTTCCTAAAGATTATCTAGCCCTATTAATGAAAAGTAGTTTAATTTTTTGTTTTGTTGTTTGTTATGTTGTTCATGTAATGGGTTTGCAGGAGAAGTTTAAAAAGATCTGCATTTTCTATGTATGTTTTCTTGTGTTTCTTCATTGTGTTTCTCCCTACGCGCTGTTGAGTGACACAAATTGTTTGTGAGCAATTGTTCTTTCACATTTTATGTAAAAATATTCCAATACTTATAAAAGAGTTTCGATATATAGTCACACGAATAGTAATGATGAAATATATCGTCACAGTGTATGTACAATTTATGACGAAATATATAAATAAAGAATCATAGTTATCACATCCAGAATATGTATGTAGATTTTATTGCCTAGTGTTGAAGTTCAAGACATATAGTCTAATTGCAAGACAAAATTATAGGATACTCTTAGTCTTTTCGTATTTATGGAAAATAATGATGTATATTAAGATTTTGTGTATAGGTCCGAGATCAAATATCATTTCTCTAATAATAGAATCAAAATCTTTACGTAGGTTCTTTCTACTTTTTTAAAATTATGAATATTAATTCCATTGTTATTGATATTTTGTATAGTGACAAATATTTATATTTTAAAATTATATATTGTATCATTAATTATATTTTCAAATTCATATTGTGCCTCGTACTTGTAGCGTTTATTCTCTTTCTATTTTGTATTAAATGATATAATTATAAGCAGCATTATCCATATTACATACATATGTAGATATGCGTCCCTCTATTTAGCGTGGATGAATTATGTGTGTGTGTGTGTGTGTGTGTGTGTGTGTGTTATATATATATATATATATATATATATATATATATATATATTCAATATTCTGAAAACATCAAGTGGCGAATGAATTTATTATACATCGATATTTAATGAGTTCAAGAGCATGTGTTCAGAAATACGACAAAATGATAGAATATATATAAAAACACAAATAATTTAATTGAAGGCAAATCATCTATTCGAATTTTAATAATTATCTTCTAATCATTATTTGCGGATTCTTATCTATTTTTTGAAAAATATGGGAACTGAAAATGGATAGAACGTAAACTGTGTAAGAAAATATATAAAATATTCAAAGTACGATTCTTCTTAGAGCATTTAATAAATAAATTAATTTGTGTATTTAAATTCTATTTTTTTAATTATTTTCATAAAAATATAAAAATGCATAAATATGCGATGTCTGATCACATTATTGCTGCTTTAATACTGCTGTCTTCCTTACTTATTATTCAGCGCACTCTACAAACATCTTTTCCTTTCTTTTTGCAATATTTTATTTAGTAAGGACGTAGAAGGTCATAAAATTACTTCAAATATTCAAACTAAATATTTAAAAATTATGTGACTTTTAAAAATATTCCGGTGATATAGACAAGGTCATACAGATTTAATATAAGCATTTGCCATGAGAGACATCGTTGCCATCTTCCCAACGTAAAAATGAATTGGTAAAGGCACATTTCGAACGACTGCTGCTACGACAAACAGGCAAAAAAACAATATAGGAGTAAATCTAATTTTAAATAAAGAATTAACTAAGACCAACTACGTCCAAAATATCTAAAATGCATTTTTCTTTGTGTTAATTATTTCAAGCTCGAAAAATATATATATAGGCATTTGTGACTAATCGTACCAATGACATTCAAAACGCAGAAAATTTTTACTTAAACATATTAAATCACATTATACTGACGTTTTGTTTTGGATCGATTGTTTTAATTTACAATCTCCTCACCGACAACAAATAGAATCTCCTTTCGCTTTTTTACATTTTTACGCGCATTTCTTTTTAATTAAAATATGTGAAATAAATACTTCTATAATCGTTTATTACCTTATATTCAAAAAAATTATATTATATTAATTTAATTTTTTTACTTTCATTAAATTGGTAGAGTGGATTGAAAAGGTTATTTCTTTTCTTTAAATCGTTGAATCCTTGACGTCCAAACAAGTAAAAAGATAACCAGATAATCCAAGATAAACAAACTGGTACATATTCTATCTAATTTCTCGTACGTCTTCATTTTCTAAAAACAATCGCATATCCGGATATTCTAGCAAGAATAATCATTATCCGAACTGTTTTTCTGCTCTGCCATTTACATAGCATTGGTTTTCTCTGGAAAGCGTTACATGTCAAATAGACCAAGATTCGAATTGAAGAGCGTGGTGAGTTTATGAAATGCGTAGCTTGCATTGTTTTCTATTATTGAATTTTGTTAGAACGGGATCGGAATTAATAACAGATGTTGATTTGGTTTACACAGAGTGTGGCCGAACACTAAAGTGAAGATAGACCATAAGATAACATATGATTTATTACTAGGTGTTGAAAAGTTTAGCAAGCAAAAAAAAAAAGAGAGAAAAATGCTAAACAGTAATCATGGTAATCTCATTCAAATAACTAAATATTTTGCGTATTACTTGTAAGTTTCAGTTTATAACGTGATAAATGCAGAATTGCGTTGAAATCTTGTCCAATATCATGTATTAATAGATCAAAGAATAAAAGAAAAAAATTTACTTTGAGAGCGAAACATAAAAAACAATATTTAACGTTTCCCAGACAAAAAGAAATTCAATCTTGTTTGTCCAGACTATCTCCAATAGAGTAGCGTCTAATATGGAGAAATTTTCTTCTCCATATTAACTCGTAGATTCAGTGTAAATAGAAGAATGTCTAGAATTTTCGTATATATTGCTTTTAAAGAGAGTAAAATAAATTCCAAGTGAAACGACACGGCTCGATCTCATTATATAGGTTATCAAATGTCAATTTTCAACTTTTCTTTTTAATGATACATGGTGTGTTATTGTCTCATATTATATTACATCATACGAATTGTTCTTCTTATTCGTTTTCATTTGAAAAATAATGTAAGTTACGTATAATGTGTATAATTGAATAGTTTCAAAAATTTTCTGCTAACACTTTAAACTATAATTTACTAATATTTTGCCAAAAAATACAATATTTTCGTGATACAATATTACTATAATATTTAGAGGTTATAGTCATACATTTATTATGAGATATTGTCGAAACATTATAAAAAAAACAACTGATGCAGTCGGATTATCGAATCCATCATGGCTTGGATTTTTAGGGAAAAGTTGACCTGTCATAAAATTATGCATAACAGTTAGTAAATGTCATTTTAGAGAATTATGGCAACTGAACATGGAAGAAAATCTAACACTAGAAGATTATGGACAAATGAAAGATTGTTTCATGCTATAGAGACGAAATGTGCAATTCAAGATTATTTTGATAAATCTTGAAAGCTTGGTATATAATGTATGTAATGTTTCACAATAATTTCGAATGTGTTTTAATTCAAGCAATATTGTACACGTGATTCAAAAACCTAATAAACTTACAATTCCTTCCTCTGCATAAATAAATAAGTCTGTATTGAATCTTCTTTTCAAATTTAGATGAATTTAAAAACCAGAAATTATTACCATAAGTAATAATCAATTTCACTTTCAAGTCATTATCTCTATATCAATTGTGCACGTGTAAACGTGTTTATTTTTGAGTAAAGTTAAATATTGTAAGTTAAATATTCCTAAAAGTTTAAGACTATTTATTGTTCTATAATATATGTTTTTAAAATGTTTCTGGATATTTAAAACTTTTACACAGTGTGTATTCCATCGTATTCAAAAATAATATTCATTATTCGTATGACGTATAATTTTATGTTAATAAAAACACATTAGTTAGTTAACAATCATTTGTTTGCTAACAAAACATGTCACTCACTTGTAAATAGGTGTTATCTTTAAGCAGCATACTCGTACGCAAGGAAAAGCATGCATATACACGAAAAGCTGGAATATAAAAACTACGAATACCGATTACTCAACGTTAAAAACAGAACCGTGTTCGATAGGTATAAATCTTGCGATCGAAGATCTTAATAGAAACAGACATGCAACGATATCTCGTGGCGGTTTTGCTTGCCTTTGTGTTCATCAGTGTTTGTGTTCATCAAGTATCGTACTCTGTTTTAATCCATTTGAATCACGAGTTAAATTTATTTATTTATTTCATTTAAAATATGTTTCATTCGTGTTAACTCATACACTGGACTACTTTTACACTTGTTATATATAATATAAATTTGCTTACTGTATATATTCTGAAATTAAATTTTATGGTGAATCTGTATCGCCGAAGTCTGTACGATTATTTCACAATTTGTTTTGATTGACATATTTACTTTTAATATTAATTTTAATATTAATTTAATATTTAGACTGAAAATTTTTACGCACTTATAAGAAATAGGACGGAATGCGTATAATACAGAAAGATATAGAAAATATCCAAAGTATAGTTTCCTATATATTATACGTAAAAAGATTTTCCACATCTTCCATTATATTCATTATATTTCTGAAAATATTTTGCATAAATATATCAGTAGAATGTATACGTACATTAATACTATTGAGAATTGAAACATACAGAATTTTTGGTTAATTGCTGCCCGCAGATTATTCCGCGATGATATAATGTAAAGATTACTCGTAGAATGTTCCGCTTCGGGATGCAGTTTCTATTTCCCTTGTTTTCTAATTTTCATAAATATTTGTGCTAAATCAGGTTCGTTCGCCTCATCATGCTCAAGAAATGAGGAAGAATTGTGGAACTTATGTGGAAGAACTTATGTGCGAACCAAGTTCCGTTAATCCAAAACCGAATCCAGAATCCTGCTCCATAGTATTCGAAAACATTTTAAGCCGTTCTCATTTATTTAGCATTAAGACACGTGTCAATTTGAGAATTTGTTTTCAAAAGCTGTTGCTCTCAACAGTTGTTTTACTTCTCATTTACATGAGAAGGCAAGATTGGTACAAATCGTGTGAAATTAAAATATACTAAATCACAAGAGAATTCGTTCCTATAATTAGAAATTTCTTAATTATAAGCAATATTAAAACCTAACCCTACATTTTTTAAAATATTTATAGAATTATTACAATACAAAAGTATCACTTGCTCTTTAATTGAGTTCAATTTATTGCTTATACATTTAAGTTATTACTTGTATCGTTTGAATTGTATTTTGTATTTGAAATAATTTAAAACTGTCTAAATATTCGTGGTCGATGACGTATAACACATAATATATATATAATATATTATGTGTATTAGAAAACAAAAAACATATTTGGAATTATTATATCTCCTTGTAAGTAAAAATGCTGTGAAGAATACTTATTTGTCTCATTGTATTATACGAGTTCAAGATTTTACGAATTCACTCTGCAGTACACGTAAAATCTGCATGTGTATTTATTCTGCAGCATAGTTTCCATTTCCTTTTTTTTTAACTCTAACACAAAGACTTTTCTGAGTCACTCGTAATTGTTTCCAAACAAAATTTCTATTCTTCCTGAAAAAACTTCATTAGATAATTCAAATTCTTTTTTTACTGTTTACTAAATCAGTAAAAAAAAAAAAGAAAACAGTTGTAAACAGATGTAAACAGTTCAGTTTTCCTATGAACAATACAATAACAAGTTTGCTGACAGAGATTAAATATACGAAAATGATAGATACATCGATGTAACGTAATTTTATTACGAAGAATTAAGAAAAACCTTATCACAACGATAACTCGAAAATGTTAACACGAAACGTAATTATATTCAAATACAGATACAATGCATTCAATGTCATTGAAATGAATACTCAAAACTCATAGTCTAACTTACATAATTTTATTACAATTATACTAATAAATATTTCTAGATGTGCACTGAAATTACTAGCGATTGCCGGTGTGTGAAAGGTACTCTCAGAAATCAACACAATCAACACAATTGTTGGCGAATTGCCAAAAGATTGTTAATTTATGATTACTAAAGTAACTATATGTATCAATAAAGCATTTTCCGAGCATGTTTAAATAGAATTATTCCCCATCAGAATACATTAAGCAGAAAAAAGAACAATTCTTTTGATTATCATTAAATCACTTCAGATTCCTATATATTCATGGAAAATTTAAAAATGTAGAAAAGTAGAAATTTTTAATAGTACATAATATTTGGAAGTATATAAAATGTCGAAAATAGTTTATCTTTTCTAATATTTAATCTTTTATAATATTTATAATAATGGACAAATGTTTTTACGACTGCATTTCTATAGTTACGTTAATAAAAATATTAGATACTGCATAAAAATCTGCAGTTTAATTATCATTATACTTGTCGAAACATCATAATTAGATCATATATCGATAGACTATAGTGTTTATTAGAACTATTCGATAGACTATTGGATTGTTCTAATTAGATTAGTTATTGGATTTGTATGCATTTGTGGCATACTTGAAAATGCAAACAATGCATACAATGTGCAGAAATACATAAAATATTCAAAGGCATTTATTATAATACTCTGTAGATAAAATTGAGACATCATTTCTTTACTAAATGTTCATAAAAATTTAAATAATATTCAACGATCGAGATATATTTCTATTTATATTCTGATCTCAGAAATATGAATTTGCATAATTTATTTAATTAAATTTATATGAATACGTATGTATTTGAATAAAAATCTGTAGTATAATATTAATGTTTAATCCGAAATGAATTAATAAATATCAGTAGTTAAAATGTAATACAGTAATTAAAATAATTTATTTCTTTTGACAACATTCTTAAAATTATTTCCATGCATATTTGCCTTCAAGTATTTCACTTTATTGGATGAATATAATTTGTAATTTACATTGATACATTCAATATATGTATTTCTTTTTCTATGCAATTACAACTGAAAATAGATAAATCATAGAAAAAGAAATCTGTTATTGCGTAATATATGTACGCAGAAATAATGTGGTGCAATGCTAAAATTATGCAAGATCTTACGTTCATTCATGCGTATCATTTATTCTCTGTGGATAAGCTAAACAATGAAAAATATTGTTTTAATCTTCTTTTCTATTGTTACTGATGGTTTTGTTTATCGATTTGTTTATTGATCGTTTTGTTTATCACGTCGG
Organism: Tetragonula carbonaria; assembly: GCA_032399595.1. Classification (NCBI taxonomy): domain Eukaryota; kingdom Metazoa; phylum Arthropoda; class Insecta; order Hymenoptera; family Apidae; genus Tetragonula; species Tetragonula carbonaria. The sequence continues at coordinate 17,424,028 of JAUCRC010000007.1, forward strand.
TCGGATCTTTCTTTTGAATGAAGTCGCTTTTCGTTATTTCTCATCAATACTTGTATGATTCTAAATATTTCCCGGTATATTCTGCACTTTATTATATTATATCATAATAACATTGTGTGTGTGTGTGTGTGTGTGTGTGTGTGTCTATGTGTACTACTATATTACTATTATATTACGTACTATATTATATATTATACTATATATTTATATGTTTTGCAAATTAAAGAGCTTTAAAAATTACTTGAACTTCGACATCATTTTCTCCTTTCCGATATCTCTTACAAAGTTGGTTCCCATGATAAATAGAACAGAAGGCAAACAAAACAATAGAAATTACACTTTTTAGCTTGAATTTTCAGACTCAAGATAAATTTTGTATCAATTTCACCAAATAGAAGATGTATAATAGTCGTACCATGTAATTTTATGACATCATTTATATATGTAAAATAAGAGTTACGATATTTCAGATATTTTCAGTAAAATGTTGAAAAAAGTTATTAAACAAAAATCAGTTTGTAGTCACGTAACAATTTGCAGCAATGCAAATTGACAAACAACATTTCATTCAATGAGAAAAGTTAAGATTTTCTCAATTATCTGAACGAAAATATCGATCAATGCAACTTTATATTCTTTTTTGAAAATGAGATGGTGTTTATGTCAAGAAAAAGAAAGATTTAACCGGACTCTCAAGAAATTGTTATTCAAATTACTGTAAATTGTTCTTGGTCAACGAGATCTACTGATTCGTGTTATCATATGATATCAATCATTATATAGTCTTTTAGAAAATTGATAAAATGGAACAAATTAATAGGGGAAATGCATTTGCAATTTGAGCTATTAATTTGTTTCAGATAAATAAAAAAATTATAACTATTTAAATTTATAATTCCTAGTAATAATAAGAAATAAAAAATATTTGAATACCTTGACGTAATTGAAGGATGACATAAAGTAACGATTAATGCAGGTAATTTGAAATAGTATGTATTTCAATTTACCTTCATTTTATAAAACGAAAAGAAAGCAAGTAGTAAAATTATTTTCTTTATTATAAATAGCTTTCAATTTTCGTTTCTATAAGGGACTTGAACTTTTTGCAGAGTTTCGTTGAGTTTCGATCTGCATTGAAAATTCCCTTTTTTATGTCTGGAAGAAGAAAAATATTTAAAAAAGTAACACAGTAAGCTTTCAGTGGTAGCCGAAGACGATTCTAGTAAATTTTCTTCTTAACTGATATGACGACAATTTTGGCATCACCAAGAAATATTCCCAATTACATTCATCTTCCAGTATTCCAAATTAATGACATGACATTACCAGCTAAAATTTCCTGTCACAGTTTATATCATCGCGAAATACTCGCGAGATTAAAGCTGTAGAATTAACATGAAAATAAATTAAATTCACTCTAAAATTCTAACATATTCTAACCATGATTGCAACGATCGAAAACTTGTTGAAAAATTACGCAAACTAAAATCTCCATAAATTAAGTTAAAATGTTAAAATTTGTCCATGAACGTCACTAATTAACAAGGTATTCATCCATGTTATTAATTACGGTACATTTCCTGCAATTAACTAATAGTGTCTTAGTGTCTTAGACACAGAATCAATTTGACAAACTGATAATTTTGTCATTATATATAAGAATAAATTTTATCAATGTATCATAAAGATATCGCTTTCACAAAGATATTATTACAAATAACTAGTTCCAATACATTTTTAATCCACTGTATGATGTTCCTTGATTCAGAGTCTCATCGTGGAGTATTCTTCCACAAGTCAGTTTTTCTTGTGACTTATATTGATTTATCGACTGCATTAATTCGTATTTCCTAATATTTTTTATATAGAATATATACATAAAATGTTACTTTTAACTAGTTAGTTAATCATGTAATATTTTTGCATTATTTCATTAGAGCATTATTGATTATTCAATATATCCTTATATACATGTATCCGCTTTGAATCTCCAATAAGTGAAATAATTATTTTATTATTATAATTATAAGATTATCTACACAATATTTTAGTACGTGCCAAACAATCAAAGAAGTAAAATTATCTGCTGAAATTTTTATACAAAGAAAAATAGATAAAGGTCATCTCACAAACGACAAGGAACTAGTTCATCTTCGTGTATTATTAATTTTCATCTTTATTAGCGATTAATTCTTATTTTTATGCACGATAATTACGGATATTTATGCGTTTGCGTATGTAAAATTTTAAATTTTAAATATCATAGGACGTGCATGCAATGAAAAAACGTTCAAAATATTCAAAATATAATGCTTTTAGTAGCATTTCGTATCAGAATTATATTTGGAATAAAGTAAAGAATAAACAGTTTCAAGTAATTTATTATTGTTATTTTAGAAATAACATTAAAGAAGTTACAGTCAACGTGAAATTTAAATAAATCATTTATAGATAACCTAATTAACTGCTCATTGCAGTTAATTCGATTATTTAAATAAAATAATCTGGCATACGATTATTTGAAATTTATGTCTATGACGCAATTGAAGGATTGGAAATAAAAAATTGAGAAAATATTTCAATAAAAATTTTTTTACTCAAATATGAAGTTAAAATAAAAACTTATTTCATTCGACAGGCAAATAGTGAAGTAATAGAAAAATTATTTTTATGTTCAAAAATAAACTGTATGTATATGTATAATATATATATGTACAAATTGTGTGGTATATTTATATTTAGTGCGATATATTTAAATTTAATGTTAAATCGCCCATCTCATAATAGTATTTGAACAATAGGACGACAAATTAAGTAAAAACTGATTCAGAACTTTTCAGCACAAACAAATTCTTGATTTTTGTTTTTATATACTTATGTTTTCATGCAAAACATTCATCTACACTTTCATGCTTATAAGAAATCCTAGAAAGCGACGGCCTACGAAGTGTTAAAAATTTCGACTGTATTGATTTTTGTTTGCGGATTGTTTCGGAGCTAATGATCGGCATCGATTATCTACTGATCGACAAACCGCTGTTATAGAAAGGAATCGACCGTTTGAATTGGCTAGGACCAAATAATGAATCCATATAAAGCAGGTTCATAGGCAGAGAGAATAATAGGGATCACTAGTAACAGAAGCAGCAAATATCATCACATTCAGCTTACATTACGTTATAACAACGAACCATTATTATTGAAACTGCTTTTACTACTCTGCCATTTGCATCACATTGATTTGCATTAGAAATTGTTAACTAGCAAATAGAGCAAGTTTAGAGGTGATTTTGAGAAGAAAATAATTATTTTGAGATACAGTCTTCGCAACATTTTTCATTTATTATGGACTTATGAATTTAAACCATCGTGAGCTTCACCATACGAGGTAATTTGGTAGTCTCTTACGAGGATATTAACAACGATGGTGGAATTACTAATCTGTGTGAGTAGCTGCTTGTTTCTTTCAGTTCAAAATAGCAAACTTTCTGGATGTCGTCCCGCGAGATCAAGTTAATATCCGAATTTATTTCATCTGGTCTCTATCTTCAGACTTTGGTAATTAATAGTCTCATAGAATATAAGAGTGAGCGATCATTAACGGATGATTGTTGCTTGGTATTTGTTGGTGGAAGTTTCTGATACATTTATATGGGTGGACACCTTTAGCTAAGGTCCAGGTATTGTTCCATTCTTTATTACTTTTTTTTGCAATGATTTATCTGATTTTTACAGGGAATTGGAACGCGTTTGTGTTTATGTCGATGAAGGCGCTGTGGCTACTCTTACTATTTTACGTCGGCTTTTTCGTTTTATATTGTTTGGTAAGCTAGAATCCAGATAATGATGGCTTTGATATTAGGTCGATCGTGATGTAGCTATTATATTATACGTTGGATATTAATCGCGTTCTCATTAGGGCTTTTATTACATTTACGGAATCAATGTAAGTGACGACCTTGTTTTGTTGTTTGATTGAGTGTACTATAGGGCTTCAAAAATGGCGTAAGCTTCAGCAGGAAGGATGATGAGGAGATTTTATATTATTTTAATTAAGATGGCGTATTCAAGTCTAAAATCCGTTTGCGACCAGTTAATATAGATTTTTCTATAGTGAACGTATCTGCCGTTTAGTTTTAGAAATTGGGCTCTGTGATCGATTAATAAAGAATTTTTTTCGGAATTCGGCGATACTGATTAAAAGTGCTTCTATATGTTTAAATTCCATTTCGCAGATAGTAGTTGGAAAATTTTGCCAAGTACAATATGTAAGGAAGAGGAAAATTTGAGCCTACTGCTATAGACAGAATGCCTTGTATGCATTAGAGAAGATACAATTATTATAGAGAGGATAGTTTAGAGTAGGTGAAATTTTTATTGTGTGTTTAAGGCTTAGGAACTCTCTTCTGGATTCTAGGACCATCTCTTTGGCTTCGAATAATATGTTATTTGTAAGGCATGTTTGATATGAATCTGAATAATCTTAGAACTGTATGAGGAATTAATTCTAACATTTTTTTAATATGGTTTTTAGTTGAGTTGTAAACACTAGAGTCATAGTCTTGTTTGGAGCGAATTGGAGAATTTTTTGTTGGCATTATCGGAAAGAAATAAAAAAAAAAAGAAATTTTAATGATACTAAGTCTATTTATACAGGAACTTATAAATATGATGCTTAAGATTGCTTTTGGTCGAAACTAAGGCCTACTAATTTGATGATATCTACGAACCTTGTTTCTGTATCTCTCAAGAATAGATTAAACAGAAATAGTTTATTTAGTTAATATTTGTTTTTTTTTTATGATTAAAATGCCTTGAGTTTTGTGAGGGGGAAATTTCAGGCCAGGTGTATTTGACCAATCCTGGAAGATATCGATGACTGTTTACTGGTGTCCATTTACAGAATATAAATTTGTGTTTTCCACTGTATTGTATGGTAATAAATGGGTGGTTTTACGTTGGAAATGACATCGTTTATTCCAATTAGAAATAGGATGGTGTTCATTACTGATCCTTGTGGAACTACGTTTTGGATTATTACGGGATATAAAAGAGGAGATCCACTTGATCTGACTTGAATGAACCTATTTGATAGGAAATTAATTATAAGGGACAGCATGTTACTGTTTACTTTTAACTTGAGGAAAGAACTACGATCTTAGATTTCCAGATTGTATCGAGAACTCATGTCGAGACACGGCAGCTATTTTTCATTGAGGAAGGTGTCAGAAATACTAGATTCCATACATTAATTAGTTAGGACATCAATGGTGGAACAACGATGGCATGGAAAATCGTGTTTGTTAACACAATGGGAGGATAACTGTTTGGGTTCTGTTTACTTTCGTTTGACTTAGGGATTGTAATTACTATCGCTTCCCGCCAGTTATCAGGAAAGACTTTGTGCATCTAGATACAGACTAAAGATCTTCAGCAGGTAACTTATTCCGGCTTTTGGAAGCATTTTTAATAGCAAGTTTGGGATATTATTTGGCCCGAAAGCGAAATTTTTAGTTAATGCAAAGAGATGGAGCTTACTTTCTTAATCATTAGTGGTGAGCAATAGGTTGCTTCGGTCTGATCTTGAAGTACATAGGTATCGTAGTTTATGGAATATAGTAAGCTGTTATTTTTATAATTGGAATTTGCCTAATATTTTTCGACTGGAGTGATAGCGAAGTGATGTTATAGGCTTAAATTAGCTTAAATTAGCTTGTCATCCTTTGATTGCAGGAATTGAATATCGATACGAGATTTGGTTCCATTTACCAACTTAATTTTTTTCCATACTTCAGATGTTGGAGTTTGAGAGTTTATCGATGATATATAGTTTCTCCATGATTTCTTCTTATTTTTTTTAACGGTTCTACGAAATTTGGCTCGTTTCATTTTGAATTCGATTAGATTCTCCGTTGTGGGATATTCTTTTGCTCTATTAAATGCACGATGTTTTCTTGCATGATAACTTTACATTCTTTATTCCAGCACTTCACAGTTCTTTTCTTGATTTTTTGCAGTTTGAGAATTCCAAAGACTTTGTAGTTTGTTAGAAGTCATTTATTGTTTTGTTACTGTTGACTGGCAATTTCATTCGTCTGTTCCTTTTTTTGTGAGTTGAAGTATTATATTTTCTTGATTAATTGGCCACATTGATTTTCTTATATTCTGTTTTGTTCAATATTTGAGATCATATTGTTTTCGTAAGAGATTTTTGTGGGGAAATAACCACTGTTGTACATGTTCTTTTTAAAGTTTCCCATTCTATGTGTTGGAGTATAACTGTGGACTGGAAAAGTTAGATAAATTCCACTCGTCTTACTATTTCTGGTGCTAAAGTGTGTTTGCGAACCAGTATTTAATAAGATTAGATCCTGATGATTAAGTAACTTTTCGATTAACTCGTCTTTGCGGTTGATACCCAGAGAGCGTGGTAGCTATTAAAGTCTCCGCATAGTCTAACAGGTTGAGTTGTCTAACAACTTATTTATTTATTTCATTATCATTGAAATAAGATATTTATTTATCATTGTTAAATTAACAAAGCAAATAATACCAGAAGAAGATGAAGAAAATAAAATCAACAATTTTTGGAGAAACGATATCTAGAGAATTAAATACAAAAAGCAAAATGAAGTAAAGAATTTTTTTGTTTTATAAACAAATAGTAAAATAATTCGTAGAGGAATCATTTAATTTCAGAATTAAGAAGATGCGTATTATGAAATCGAAATACACGAAATTAATTCAAAATACATTTTTAAATATTGATTCATAATAAATGTTATAATAAGTATGCTTGCTCCAAATTTTCTTCGTTTTTCACTTTCCTCACATTAAATTGCAGGTATTCGAATGGTAGAGATGTGTGAGATCCTCAAATTGTCCTCGGAGAAAAGACACAGAATCAGAAAAGATCTACGATTATTATTGAGATTTCTGAGCGTGTCGAAATTCATAAAAGAATATATAAACATAATTTGCAATCTAATTATGTAATTATGTTTCGTTCAATTTTAATGTTCAATCAGATACGATGTTAATGAAAAAAATTGTTTGGATTGTACAAAAAATTCGCTTCGATGTGGTCTGGTAGAGAGTATATTAAAATAAATCTATTTCAATATGATGGGGAAATTCTTTATTCATAAAAATCTATTTATGATTAAAAAATCATTCTATCTATGATTAAATCTATTAATCATAAATTAACAATCCTCTGGTAATACACAAGCATGGTCTTGATTTCTGAGTGTTCCGTTAATACATCGACAACCGTCGGTAACATTGTTATTGCAGGCCTGGCCTTATTGCAGACATTTATATTATTATATTAGTACAACACAGATATGTAAGCTAATTCATAGTAGAATCTTTTTCGGCTATTATTCTTTTATTTTCTAGAAAAATAAATGAAAGAATAAAAATTGTGTTCCGGTCCTGCGTTACAATTTGTTGCTTTCGTATGTATAAAAGGAAAAAAATTTTACACTCCAGAGTAAAATTAGAAAGAATCATATCTGTATTTTATATTTTTCAATATATTCATAATATTTTTGTATGACATACATGATACAAAAAAATATTGTACTAAATATGGAATGCATATAATAATATCAAATATGTCTCTCAGTGTTTTTTGATATATAACCTTGTGTTTTAATATTATCCTGACTGTATTATTGTTTTCTGTATTCTTTTCCTTTTATATCCAATAATGAAATGGGGCATTACGATATATACTACCAAACATGTAAATTTAGATAGTTTTAAATTGTTGTAAATGTGTGTGTGTGTGTATATATAAATTGTATATATACAATATTATATATATATATACTGTATGTATACAATTTCTATATATATATATATATATAATATATATATATATATAATATATAATTTAAACGATATAAGTCAAGTGTATAGATAATAAATCGAATTCAATTGAAAAGAAAAGAAAGTTATAGTAATTCTGTAAATAATTCCAAAAATGTATGTAAACTGATATTATTAACAGAAATAACTATATTGTAATTTAATACACTTGCATTCTTGATAATTGCATATTTATGCAAATTCATTTCCTCGAAAATATAATAAAAGGTGTAAAAAGTTCTTTTATATATAAAATATCATAAACTTTAGATACTTTATTAGATCTTTCTGTATTACATACATTCTGTACAATTCTCTACAAATAGCTAAAAATTTACAATCAAATTAATATTAATATAATAAATATGGAATATAATATTCGAATATTAAAAAAAATATGAGTGTGTGTGTGTGTGTGTGTGTGTTTGTTGTGTGTATAATACAAACACGAATAAAGGATATTTTAAATGAATGAAATAAATAAATAAGTTTAAGTCGTGATACAAATAATTTGAAAGAAAGTAGGATTCTTACAAACACTGATGAACACAATGGCAAGTATTTAAAAGCTCTATGTCAATTCGAGTAAGTTATATCAAAATAATTGTTATAGTTATAACATTTTAAAATATCGAAAATTTTTCATGATTAGTTCAGTTATGCTCTTCATTATATGTAAAAAATAAGAGTAAGAAAATAGGAAATCTTTAGAATCCTCCAATAGAGTATACAATCTTCTATTTATATATTGGTTACAATTTAATGAAATGTTTGTGTTGAGATCTTCTCAAAGTAAAGGCGCCCCTGCTCTGCCATCACCAATTAAATTAAATAAGTTCAGCTTTATGTTGTTATTGGTTGTTCAGATAGTAATAAAAAACTTTCGGTAGTTTTGAATTGTAATTTTAATTGTAATTTTGAATCGTATCTATACAGAAATGACTAATATTTGGATGGATGAAGTAGTATTTCAAATAAAATGCAAATGTATATACTTATAGAGATTGTTTTCCACATAGCATGTTCTTTTTTTATTTGAATTAACTGTTTGTTTTTCTATTGATAAAAATATTATTTGAAATCTATTTGATTTTACGAGTACATAGAATTACATAATTTCACTTATGTATTCTTCACGATGAATTTGAAATAGTTATTTGAAATATTTAATATAATTAATTAATATTTTTTTCTCCACATTGTTTCTAGTTAATTTCCCAAGTAATATTCGAAACAATCAAAGCAAATTTCGAAGCGCGAAATATTATTTTAAATAATAATTTCTAATACACCATAAATAATACTTATCTAATATTAATATTTAATATTATTAATTTAATAATCATTTAATATTATTGTTTAATATTAATAATTATTGTTATTAATTCGTACTCGTATGTTTGAAGCAAATACTTTCAATATACTTTCAAATATGCATCACTGTCAAATAGAATAAATCTTTCAATAACATTTTTTTATTTTAAATAATGACTTTATTAGAATAAGATTTTTGACGTCAAAATACGTGTATCTTGCTATGATTTGTACTTTGGTTCTTGACCGAACCTGAGGATGGCTCAAAGCGTGACGAATTCCTAACAAAGTATTTAAAGGGACATAGGTTTCAGATTTCCTATTCAAAGCATACCTGCTGAAGTGCATTTTAAGAAGATTTTCTCTAATGCTGTTCTATTTTGTTCTAATTCTGTTTAATTATTTTTATTTTTATTTTTAGTAGACTTGTTATTTCTTAAAGTGTACATTCAATTATTTTTTATAGAACAGTATACATAACAAATAAATAAATAATGCAAATTTTCTTATTTTTAAAATTATTTCCGTTTCGTTTTCATTGTTTTCAGATATTTGAGGAAAATTCAACTTTTATTAATTAAAAAATAACTCACTTTCTGCTGTAATCATTGATAAAGTCAAATTTTCATGAATCAGTTTGTCTAAACAATATCGTGGAACTTGAAAAAATTTTAACAAAAGGAATAGAAAAAAATGACATTATGTCATATTTATACGTAGTCCTTTTTTCATCTTCCTTCATTATCTCAGAACGCAGCGATAATGAAGATAATAATAGAAAATAATAGAAATAAAGGCAATGACAAAGAATCAAGTAATAGAATAGTATCTCAACGTCATCAGTAGTACGTCCCATTGGCTTTAATATTTATTATTGTACTTTTGTAATTGTTTTGTAAATACAATGTTTCTATCACGAAGATTTATTGGAAAGAGAATTAACATTCGACAAATTGTATTTATGAAAAATGATGATATTATTTGCATGATTCATTTGGTTTTCTCATGCTCAATATAACGAATACGAGACAAATAGAATAAAAAATTATTTTTGTATTTTTTATATAATATTGAATCTAGAATGGACATATACTTGAAAATAAGAAATGTGTATTAAATTATTTTTGATATTATTTAAATGATTTTTATTTAAATAAAAATTATATTTTTAATTGTTATTTATTACTTATTATTTAAATAAAAATTTGCTGAAATGTGTCAGATACTTGTTGTCGGTACTTTTGGTGGACTCGGATAATTTTGGTTGAAGTTTGGCAAATTCAGAGAAACAATAAATCGTCTAATTCGCGTATTTCGCTAGTTTAACCATTAATAGAGTCGATGGACAGAACAATAACAGAAATGTGGCAACTATGTGAAATTTTTAGATTGGCAATTTAGATATGCTTTCGTCAGGAAATCCGAACTTGTTTGTGTCCCTTTAACTGGCTATTCTGTTGTCATTACACACAATAACGAAGGCAATTGGGTGAAAGGGTAGCTTTTGTTTCTTAAAGGATTAACTGGGGTATCGATTTCTAAATGATATTTAGGGATCGTCGAAACTAGTGAAAGAGTGATTAATCTATAAATTCACGAGCATTTAGAGAAAGACAATTGGAGGAAAATAGAAAGCAATATTTTGAACTCAAAATCTTAACAGTAACATATGTTATTAATTCATTTATATTATTTTTCTTAATAATTTAAAATAATAAATTACTTCGGTTGCAAATGCAACTAAGTGAATTTGTCTTAATAAATACATAGTGTGAAAAAAAGAAATACGTGTATGGTATCGTTTAAGAAAATGAATTCGACTTCGAAGTCTTAAAACATCATATCTAATTATATTGTTCATAAAAATCATATGTTGATCAATTTCTAATTTATAACGTTTTCGAGAAAACTGTCTTCACCCACTATATGATGTATAAAAATATCTCGGAATAATACGAATGACGCATTTTGAAAGTAGAAATTGCTGCAATTTGACAAAATTGCAATAGTTTCAATATTTAGCAACTTGATGAAATGAAATTCATTCTTTTTTTTTTCTTTTCTTATCGTACGCGACGAATATATTTATGTTGTGTTACGGATACGTATATGAATGAGATTCATTATAGTAATATCGACAATTTTTTTGTGAATATCTTAAAACTATTCCATGAAAAATAACCTTGATTTTTGGAATCAGCGATCCAAAATACATCCAAAATGACAATTTGAACTAAAAATATTGTTCGTGTATTATAATATAACCAAGATAAATATAGAACTACTCGACTACAAGATTCGATTATCATTTCTATCAACTGAAAACGATGTAACAAGATGTTATCATCAAGATGTTATCGTCAAGAAGTTATCGTCAGTCTCGCCCGGGTATTCGAAGCGACAAGACGTGCTCACATAGAGTTATCAGTTCTTAGCGCATTGTTGTACACTGTGTACTCTGTTTGAGCGTGTTTGTGATATAGTGAAGTTCTTGCCGATGGCAAGTTTAAATTCAAATGGCGCAGAGAAGAAAAAGAAGAAAAAAACAACAATCAAATGAAAATTATCATATCCAATGATAATATTTGCATTATCAGATCATTAGTGTATAACAGTTTAACAAACCTAATGGAAAGTGATACCCTGGCAGATGGAAGCAGCAATAGCGATACACCCAAGAAACGAAAAATAAATACACCTGATAAATTAATGGAAGAAACAGCCACGGAACATAATAAGTGACTGAATAACATACCGGTCAAGAATCCATTTAGAGTGTTGATTGAAATAGACGACGAATCTACAGAAAACATCACGATGGCAACCGAAATATCATAACCAATACCTCCATCAGTATACACAGAAGCTCAAGTCATTGAACTCCTCACGGAACTATTGAAAAACATAGTCAATGATAACTATATCAATAGAAAGCATACGCTGGTATTGAAAGAAAAGAATGCAAACTTCTGTACCTACCAAATAAAGAAGAATAGAAGCTACAAGGTAGTACTTAGAAAAGTGTATCCTAGAACAAATCAGCTCAATAATGAACGAAGTGAAAGATCTCAACCAGTAGGTAAGGCAAGTTAACAATATAGTTAAGCAAGATAGAAAGCAACCTCCGCCGCTGTTTTCCATTCAGCTTAAACCTAGGGAAAATAACAACAAAATTTACCAAATTGATAGGCTACTTAATTCTGTTTTGAACATCCTAGAAATGAAAGAGGTATTCCGCAATATCTCCACGTTGTCAGTCATACGGCCATACTAAAAACTATTGCAGAATCCTGACATGTGTTAAATGTGCAGGGATTCATTGATCTTCCAACTGTCCTATTGCTGAAAAAATAGCTGATGTTAAATGTTATAACTACCAGGGGAACTGCTCCGCTAATTACAAGAGATGTAGAGTGACAAAACAGCTGCAGCAAAAAATTTTTTTTTGGACTAAGATGTAAATCAGTTATAGAAAATTCAAACGTTTTAAACCAAACCGAAACTAAAAATGACAACAATAACATTCTCGCTAAGAATGCATCGAAACATAAAAATAAGCAACAAAACTTACGCCCAAGTAACTCGATCTCATGAAGGAGAACTAAAAATCAGAACTTGATACTAGATGTAATAGAAATTAAGAAATTACTGGTAGCGTCAACTAAAAATACAAAATTAATAACAAGAACTCCTTTCATACATGCAAAATAACGTTAAGAAATAAAAATGGCTACTTTAAAAATAGTAATTTGGAATGAAAATGGCCTATTACAAAGGTTGCAAAAACTAATAAAATAAATTCTTTTCGCACACAAATAAAATTAACTTGCTACTCATTGTAGAAACACATTTCACAATAAAACGCTTTATCAAAATTCCACTTTATGATGTTTATGATACTAAACATCCATTTGACAGGGCGCGCGGTGGCTCAGCCATAATTATCAAACAAGATATTAAGCACTTTTTCCAATACTCGATGGCGGCTGTACACATACAAGCTACCACTGTAACTATAAACACTAGTCGTGACAATATTGACTGCTATCTATAGTCCTCTAAATCAAAAAATATTGCGCTGTGTGCAGCAATACGAAACTTATTAGGGAAATTTATTAGGGAACAAATTTATTGCTGGTAGGTATTTCAACTGTAAACATAACTTATGGGGCTCAAAAATGAACACCGCGAGGTAAAATTTTAAAAAAAGATACACTCTCATTGGATATAATATGAACGGGCGAACCAACATATTGGCCATCGACACGAGAAAATACTCCAGATTTAATGGACATTGAAATTGTTTGAGGACTACACAAACATCAGTTCACAGCTCAGTCCTGCTTAGACCTTACTTCCGATCACTCTCCGATTCTTACTGATTACTCATCCAAGCCGATGTATACAAACGGAACAAACCATTTATATAACAATAGCACTTACTGGGTTCAATTTCAAAAACATCTAGAAGCTAACATAAATTGCAATATACCTCCAAAGATATCGGAACAATTCATTAGCAGTAACGAACTTCAGAGAAATAAGTTGAAACGTAAAATAGAAAGTATCTGACAAAGGCACGAAACACTACAAAAGCAAATTAAACCTTGTCACAAAAAAAGTAAAGCAATTAATCCGAAACTACTGCAACGCAGAATTTCACGACTACATAATAAAACTGTCACATGAGCTACTCTCTCTGGAAAGCTATCAAAAGCTTACATTTATTCTCTGGAAAGCTACCAAAAGCTGAAATGGTCAAACAATGCTCAACCTGCCATTAAGAAGAAAGACTCTAACTGAATCAGAAGTACACTTGAAAAAGCAAACGTTTTCGCCGAACATCGTCAAGATTCAACATTTAAACCCAATGCTGATAACACTACCATAGTTATTCCCTACGAGACATTGCAGGTCTTAACTGAGCACTCCGCCCAAATTATTGCATCAATCACAGTAAAAGTTGTCACCAAACTTATCTGGGAAACGCGGGATAGAAGAAAGACTGAAATTGGTATGATTAGTGGAAATATTCTCAAAGAACTCCCACCAAAAGCGATTAGGATGCTCTCCACAATTTTTAATGCAATTTTAGGAATTAAATATTTTCCTGTAAAATGGAAGATGACTCAAGTCATAATGCTACCAAAACCAAAAAACCCTCACTTACCACCGTTTTATTGACCGATCTCGCCCCTAATATCTAAATTATTAGAAAAAATAGTCCTAACCAGAATGAGGAAGGTAATAAATAAAAAAATAATTGCGTTTCACCAGTTGGCTACAGAAAAAATGGGCTGTTTTTCTCAGAAAAAAGAAAAAAAAAATAGAAAAAGGCTTCGAGAGAATATAGCACGAAGGCCCCTTATTTAAAGTGAGACAAAACTTTTCTTCAGACTACCATTAACTTTTGAGCTCGTACATTGAAAATAGAACATTTTCCATTAAGATACAAGATTCGTTTTCAGATATTCGTAATATCGAAGCAGGTGTGCTTCAGGACAGTGTCCTGGGACAAATGCTATACATTGCAGCATATTCTTACCACTTACGAGACCCCAATTTTTACTTTTGCTGATGATACTGCAGTACTAGCTTCGCACGATTATCCAAAAATTGAGCAATGACTAAATGCATGAAAAATAAAAGTAAATTCTGAAAAATGAAACCACATTACATTTACTTTGAAAAAAAGGGAACTCTTCCTTAACAATGCCTTATCATACTTTGAGCGAAAACTGTCAAGTATTTAGGTATACACATGGACGAAACAATGACATGGAAACACCACATAGGAGCTAAAATAGAACAAATTCGTATCAGAAGAAACGTACTGGCTGACTAGCAGGAACTCTAAATTAAACATGGGTAATAAACTCTTCTTTTATAAAACGATCTTCAAGCCAATTTGACCTTGCCTTATGGGGAATGGCAGCCAAAAAGTCATATAGCAAAAATAAAAGTACTGCAGTCCATCATTCTCGGAACTATCGTACCTCCTTGCTACGTGCGGAATGAGCAAATACGAGGCGATCTTATGATATGAAATCAGTAGAAGAGAAAATAAAACATTCATGAAATAGATTTATGACAATGCTTAAAAACCGCCCAAGCGAGTTAGCAAATGAACTAGGAAGATCGTGCTAGAAGATTATGTAAGAAGCATCCAAACGATCTCCTCTCCACGACATAAAGTGTAACAATAGAGATGCGTCCTTCTGAAGAAGCATCTACGTGCCAAAATCCAATACAGTACCAAAACAATTTACCAAATATCCTTCTTGGACAAATTGAAAGCATCGGGGATAGAAGAAAAAAAGAGGGAAAAAATATGTGTAGTGACAACGATTCGTTTTGTTTTTATGTACTAACGATAAATATTACGATATGAATAATAATATGTATAAGACCACAGATTTCAACAAAATTTTGAATAATCCTAATATAAATCGAGTTGTTTTTATTAAAGAAATTAATGGTTATAATGTAATTTGTTAATTCTGACTTTGTGATTGCAATCCGTCAAAGGTTGTTGCAATCTTAAAATTTAATTAAGAAAAAAAATTATGAAAAAAACCTGAAGATTATATGAACGTACACAATGTGTCGAATCTCCTTAGAATTCTCCTTGTTGAATGTGTAATCGCATTCCCTAAGATACGAATCTCTCCTTCGAACTGTAAGGCACCATTGCGTCTCAATCAATATGATTTTGAATTTATTGCAAGATATAGTAAGAAATGACAAAAATGAATGATAGCACGTACAATTTGCAAATATCTATAGGTGCAACAATCTTTTGTACTGGGAGAACAGTTCAACTGTGGGTGAGAAAGATATACCATGGAGATAATATAATGATAAATAATATAAATGATATCGATTAGTAAATAATTAACAACGACGTTAAATTAGATTGATTTTGAGATACATAATCGTATTTTTAAGAAAATTTCATGTATTTTTAATGTCATCGTGTATTAACAAGATTGAATCAGTGTATCAGCACGTTGGTGTTTGAAATGATGTCCGCATGCCGAGGTTCTCTCGTTCGGGGTTTTACTCCTGGAAAGATGTTAAATCAAAGAATGTTCTTCAATCCTTATATTTGAATGTGTTGTACAGTTGTTGATGATTAATGTGTGTGACCAAACTGACTGATGTACTGAGTCTTTTTTTGGTATGTATGCTTGTACAAAACTGACTAAACTGTCTTGCTAAACTGCTGAATTGCTAACTCTCAACTGCTCTCTAACCAAATCTGAACTGGTGACGTTACACACGTATAGATTCTATTGTGTTAATTAAGCTCAAGAAAGACCATTGGGCAAGGTCGGTCTCATAAAGTGCAATTACCTGTTTGTCGAAAGGTTCTGTATTGAGTACGTGTATTGAGTAGTCATTTTAGTAGTAGAGGTAGTTGTAGAAGAGAAAATTATTGAGTGCTAGGATTTGGACTCATATCATTTCCAAGGCTAGATGAGTTTTATATTCACCTTGGGGTATATAACCCTCATGTTCGGTACGCCCGAACAATCAGAATTTATTCCGTGTCTTCGTCCTATATAATATTTGTGTGTGTGCGTGTGTGTGTGTGTGTGTATTTGTATCAAAAATGGTTGCAAAGTGGTGTTTGTGACAAAATATTCATGAATTATTGAAAATATATATTAAATGTAGAAAATAAAAATTAGTTCGTTACCATTATACTGAATTTTAAAATACAAATCGTTACATTTATGGAACATGACACATGCTGACATAAAAGAAACATTTTTTTTTTAATATTTCAGTAATAATTTCGATATAATTTTAGTGATAATTTCGTAGAGTAGGAGAAAGTAGAGTAAAGTCGGGTCCCTAAAGTACTTAGCTTAATAACAAAAAATCGGATAGCAAAAGAAATTCGCATAAGGCTAAATCTCAAATTAATTGGAACTTTATGTAATAAAAAAAATGACCAAACTTTTTGGAAACTATTATTTAGCTCACGGGAAAATAAAATTTTCTAGAGATATGCAAAAATCTGGTTTTACCCTATAAAAGTGAGTAAAACCTATTAAAAGACGATTGAAATGAAATACAGTTTTTATTTTTATTGTTTAGAATGTAGTAAAAACAATTATTTTTAATAATCTTTACAAATATAAATGTATCCTATTTTGTCTGTTCTATAAAAAAATTATGTTATTTACTAGTTTAGCAACTTTTACTCTGTTTATAAAAAATTTAATCTAAGTTAACATATAAACAAAACTCAATTAACAAAACAAAAATCGCAAATGTTTCTCGCCCTCTTCAATGTTTGTACATATCATATGTGCCCATTCGTAACACGTAGTGTATTAAATCCACTGTTCTATGGATTTGGAATGTGTAATGAGTTATTTACAAAATACATAGCATCATTTGTAGATAACACACTTATTCTTGATATTTGTATCTTATAGAAATTTTTTCTTCTTTTAGTAATATCTTACGATTCTATATTCTTCGATTCTATGTTCTTCAGATGTTGTTATGTTCGTTTTTTCCTTTTTCCTATTGCTCCTTCGCTCTGCTGTGGGGATAGGTTTAATTGTTTAGGACGAAAATGTGGATGTTGATTCATAATCAATAAACAACCTTGTGACGGGGATGGAACAGATGCTTCTGCATCTTTTGATGTCGATAGGAAATTCTTCATTTCTGTTGATGTTAATGGTAAAGCTTCCATGAGTGTTGCTCTTCTGATATTTTCACCTGCTGCTCCATCATGATAGATTGTTGTTTCCGATGGGGCATATAGACGAACGGGAAATAAGTCGGGATTAAAAGGAAATATTCCAATCGCTCTGAACTCTTAAACAAAAGTTTTTGTCGCTGCTGCTCTAAAAATATACAGCTTTGTACAACATGGCTATTTCGTAAATTGTGACGCTCCTCCCGAAATTAGAAATCAACCACTTGTTAATCTCCTGTTCGTAATAAGTATTTAAAGATGCCGTAAATATTATATCGCAATTACTTTCACTGGGCTCAATGCTACTGTCCGAAGGACGCGCATAAAATAATAACAATTTAAATTAAATGACCAAACGCATGAAAGCAAAGTGACATGTACGCAATACACAAATAGTACGAGGCAAAACTGGGTATAGTCAAATTACCCGGTTTTCTCCTAAATACATTCATTTACTAAACATTATTTCAGTATGAAGTAGAATCAAAATACTCTGTAAGAACTGTAGAATACAAATGTTACTTACCTGAATGGATTCTTGAATGTGATGACACTAAAAAACAATTACTTAAATCACAAATCATTGAAACTATTGTCGAAAATTTCTCTATCTGTACGGAATGCTATGACGTTGATTGTTTCTAAAATTTATAAAATGGGATCCACCCGAGTATCATGCCACATATCGAAGCTTTTTTATTATAGAAAAACAATGATACCCGGTTTCAGCTGCATACCCGATTTTACCCTATTATTTTCTACCTAAACATAAAAATTTGACAATCGTAAATCCGAAGAATAGAACTTGAATAATTATTCAACGAATGCTTCTCTTAAATATAAAAAGAACTTGCCTCATAATACGGAATGGTACTAAAAAATAACCGATAAATAAATAACAATTTTAATTAAGAAATGTTTCGAATTAATTTACACAGTTAATCATTACGCCTAATTTATAAATTGATATAACGTTTATATATATAGTTACAAATTTTTAAAGTTTCTAATTCGTTGGAAAAATGAAATAGAATAAAGGGTCGCTGATTTATTATTTTAGTACCGCTTTGTATATTTCAATAATCTTAATCCATTCCCCGAAGCGACAATCATCAATTCATTATATTTATATGTTGTTAACTGCATTTCAAATTCATTTCAAATAATTTCTCCAGGCAACAAGTCGTATTTGAATATTTTGAGTCACTGTATAGCGAAAATCCAAAACAAATTTGTTTATTATGTTCTACGACAGATACTTGTTGCAACGAATTATGTTGAAACCAAATAGTTACAGGGCCATATTAAGATAAAATAAATAAGAATTCGCTCAAACAACTCAGTAGATTTATAATCCATATCAATTCGTGTCTCTCTATGCGATGGTGAACATACATACAAGTATTGGCATAATGCGTAATTCCATACGAACGCTTCTAACTATTGAAATAATTTCTTTATAACAATCTATTTTTTACCTTTATTTACAATATCTTACTTATTTATATATGGAAAGAGATGTATATGGATAAAACAGAAAATAAATGTAAGTAATAAATAAAAATATCTGTTACGATCTTCTTACGTCTGAACATTTTGTTCCATCAAATATTTTGTTGCACATCCTTTTCGTAGATCACGTAATTTGAGACATTGAATTGATGAATTGTTTTGTAAATTCTTATCTAATATTGCTTTATTCTTGCACTTATTAATTCTTGCAATCGAGATTTATTAGAAATGCTGTGTTCTTTTAATGTTATTATTTTTCTAATTCGTACTATAAATTTTCTTTCGGATTTAGGTCGGAGGATTTTGTTGGGAGGTATCTTTAAGGTCTATAGAGTATTATACACGATCTACTGTTCAATTTTACATGGGCATATGTGAGCAGGAACGTTGGTTGAGAATAAAAGTTACACAGTTAATTTAATTTTTCCACGCCCTCCTTTCAAATTTTCTTTCAAATTATATAAATATAGGTGTTGAGGACTTAATACCTATATTTAAATAGCTCATGACTAGTGTTCATGTCGATCGTTGCCTATATCCCTTACGGACCTTGGGGTTCGAAGGACCACCCACTGATGTGAGAAATGAAAAACTATGATAGGTTTTGCTAAGCCTATAATTTATTGTTAACTTATTTGACTAACTGACTAACTGACGATTATTGTAGCTATTGATGTAGAAAAACTGTAACTGTCTGATTATTATTATTATGATACTATTTTTTCTATCTAACTAACTGTGTAACTGTGACAACTGGCCTTTACTACCTACTTTAACTGTAATAATTTTTGTATAATTAACTCTTAAAAACTATGGCAACTGAACTTCTGTGACTTCTGAATGTTATAACATTTCTTATGTTATCCTTTCCGAGGGACATTGAGAAATTGCAGAACGAGGGATTAAAAATTGTGGAAAAAGTTTCCAAAATTTCTCATCGCCGCCCATGAGAGCAGACTCGGATGTAGTGGGATTTCTGAGAACTGTTATCCCTCAGAAAACTATCCCATTCTTCTCCGAATACGTGCTTATGACATGGCAACCACTATGGTGCAGACAACCTCGTCACACTTGAAACTAGCTGAACTTTATGGGGCGTATAGTCAGAAATCCAAGTGACACATACTTATGAGTTCTAAATACAAAAATGTTTGGATATTCGTAATTTGCTACGCCGAGCTGGAGCACGTTCCAAGTGATACGTACGTTCAGTCTTAACTAGAGATGAGCAATCCGCGACCCGCCACACTTTCTCCTGCGGCCCTTCAAACATTTTACATTTTGACTTTTAAAAATTACACATCGGCATTTCTTAGTATGAAATGTTTCGCTTTCGTTTGACTGATAATGCTACGCACATGTGCCGCAAACGCTGCATCGGCAAATGGCGTAAAGTCAAAGATCAAATGGTTTCATTTCAAATTTTCGTGGGGACCTATACGCCTAATCCTGTCAAATGAACAGTGTTATTATTTTCTAATAATATGTTTCACGAATTGCTGGTTACGAGATAGTTCTCCAAGTTTAATTAAAAGTGTTTTCACAAATCATGGAACTTTCTTGTGTGTATTTTGTATTGTCTATTCTATGACTTATTACCGTATAATTGTAGTAAAAAAGGTAAGCACTATTTTTATATTTGGAAACTAATTGTATCGACCGAAAATTATTTTTTTATAATATTTTTATAAAAACTTACCCTATTGTTATAGTTGCAAATATGTCCCACCAGCAAGCAAAAAAAAACGAAAATTTGGGGATGAAAATAAGAGTTTTAATAAAAAATGGAAATTGGATTACTTTTTCACTCTAATGAAAGGTAAAGCTGTTTGCCTTTCATGCTCAAATTTAACATCCGTCTTAAAAGAATATAATATTAAATGGCATTATGATACGTAACATGAGACAACTATAAAAACATCCAAGGCCAAAATTCGGAAGGATCAACTGAATCAGTTAGAGAAAAGTTTAATACAACAACAAGATATACTCAAAGTTCAAAGATTTTCATCAGAGTTGGCAGTGAAAGCTAGTTATACTGTTAGTCAAATTTTAGCCAAAAAGATGAAACCATGCTGATGGTGAGATGATTAAGGAATGTTTAACTGTTGCAGAAATAGCTTTTCCCGATAAGAAGGACATTATTTCCAAAATTAGTTTTTCAAGATTTACAATTGGAAGAAGAATTGAAGACTTGTCCGAAAATATAATTGGGTGAACGCATTCACAAATTTGAATGGTGTTCCTTGGCGCTTGATGAAATCTGTGGCATCAGTGACAAATCACATCTAGCGATATTTGTAAGAGGAATCGGTTCGAATTTTAATATAATTGAAGAACTATGCTCATTAATTCCACTGAAAGGGAATACAACAGGTAAAGACCTGTACAATGAACTAAAATCGATGTTAGTGAACTTATCAATTCCATTGGATAAAATTGTCGGCATATCAACCGATGGAGCACCGGCAATGGGAATCATGATTGTAGAAGACGCGGGAACGTTATTTAATGATATTAAAAACTTAACAGGGAGAGAAATATTTGTTAACCATTGCATAATTCACCAACAGAATCTTTGCGCAAAAATTTTAAATACGCCCAATGTCGCAACGCCTGCAATAAAACTTATTAATTTTCTCAAATCAAAGAGCGTTGAATCACCGCCAATTCAAAGAATTTTTAAATGATTTAGGAAGTAAATATGGTGATGTAATTTACAACACAGAAGTACATTAGTTGAGTAGAGGTTCTATGTTAAAAAGAATGTATATAACTTAAAAAATGATATTCAATTGCTTGTTTGTGGAAACGAAAGAATATCCGTTTCCCTATTTCAAAGATAAAGAATGGATTTGTGTAATTTTGCCTTTCTCGTCGATATAGCTCAGCATTTAAATGACTTCAACATGGAACTTCAAGGGAAAAGCTAGTTTATTCATGACATGTTTGATAAAATTAATGCTTTTGAAAGCAAACTCAAATTTGAAAGAAACATCTGCTGTCAAGCAACACGTACCATTTTGCATACTTAAGAAAAGAAACTTCTTCAAAAACCCGAAAATATGTCCAGCATTTACAAAAATTAATAACGGAATTTGAGTTTAAAAAATCATTCTCAGCTTTAACATTTTTTCTTCACCATTTACTATAGACGTGGAAACAGTTCTGGATGGGTTACAAATGGAATTAATAAATTTACAAAACGACACGGATTTAAGAAATATATTTCAAAATGTTGACACACATAATTTCTATCAGAATTAGAAAAATTACCACTATTAAGCGCACATGCAAAGCAAATAATGACACTTTTTGGAAACACCTGTGCGAATAATTATTTTCTGCAATGAAAGTAATTAGAAGCGATCACCGATCGAGATTAAATGATGTACGGTTAGAAAGCTGCGTGCGAGTTGCTGTGTCGTCTATATCTGCAAATATAGACCAATTGATGGCAAAGAAACAATGCCATATTTCTCATTAAATAATCTCTTTCCACATATATCTTTCGCCGGTTTTTTAACAGCTTTTCTATTAATGAGCGTTTTATTTCTGTAACTTTTTATACTAGGTTTATTTTGTTAATACAGAGATAATTTGAATTCGTCATTCAGTGTTTGTATTGTCATAAGCTTCTTACATGCGGCCCGCACATTTTTAAATTTGTAGCTGGCCCGTTGTAAAAAAAGATTGCTCATCCCTGGTCTTACAATAACTTACTATTATGTTTCATCGAGGAATATAAATTCTCTTATGCTGGATGAAGATCTACATCAGCACACATGTCTCTAGCTTGTTTGTATTTTTCACATCTTTTTTTGAATTGTGATACCTCAACACTGATATCTGGCAATTTGGCATAAATATATTAGAATAACTTTCATCTGAGAATTAACTTTTATTTCAATTCGAACTCAATATCTTCATAATGAAACTATTGCAAATTCTACTTGTCTTTTATTATTCTTCTTACTAATGTCAGGTTCCATTACGAGCAATACATGGGGAATATCTAGCATTTTTCAGTACTACGCACTGCTTTATTATTAAGATTCGTTTTCTAAAGGTATCATTCAGAAGATGTGACATTCAGATTTTTCTTTATTATATTAATTATTTGTCACTCTTCCTTTACATATAATTTGCTGGATCGACCAATTCTTAAACGATATTCTGATTTATTCAAAAACTGTTTAACAACACTACGATCTGTGAAACGAATTCTTTGCACTATTTTTCCGATTCCTGTATAATTCCAATTTCATAAATTCAAATATGATGTTTCTCTCTTCAAGAGTAGTTTACTTCTCTTCCTCCCACATTTATATATCATCAAACTTTACTCGCAAAATTAACTTTTGCAAAGGCATAAGGTTAACTAAAATGACTACCAGAATCATTTTTACTAATTCTTACAAACGAATTACGCTGCTGCAATGACGAACTGGTTATAAGCGAAGAACTTCAGTTATGAGCAAACATTTACATATATTAAGTTATAAGAAAAATATGACAGACATTTCTATTTATTATTTACTCTGTATTGTACCGATATATTTCTGTTTCTGTATATAGACAATATATCGTAAATAAAAATCTATGCAAGAAAAATTGATATATTATGTCAATTATGTCAATAGTTATATTTGTATGTGAAATTCCATACTAAAAACACTTTTGTCCACCACATATACATATCATAAATGAATAGAAGTGTTAAATGAATGAATTATGAGTGTTCAGAAGCATCTAGGTTTACTACGTACTAATGTATGAATAACTGCTGCCAGTTTGAAAATTTTTTGTTATTAGTAATGGCTTCTGGTAATAAGGTTCATGATACTCAATTGATGCAACGTCCAGTCCTATCTTCTATGGATGAAGATAATACAGTACTAGCAGTGTCTCGTTTATTTAAAAAGTTTTATAAAGTGAAGTTTGTATCTTTCTGCCAAATTAATCGTTAATTAAGATAAACTAAGTAATGAAACAATAAAAATAAAAAATCACTTTTCAACTATCAAATTTTTAATCAAACGAATATGAAAGAGTAATTATTTCCAATGTTTGTCTAATAATACCATACGACCTGTTAATAAAAACATTGAAGAAGAAAGGCATAATTTTGCTATTGCGTATTAAAACAATATTAAATACTCGTATTTTTCATTCCGCAGACATATTCAGGAGAAAGACGAATGTATTCTCCCGAATCGTTAAAATTAAGTTGTAACAACACGTCATACTGACTGTATAAGTTCGACGTACTGCTTCGTTTGCAAACAGAACGGATATGTAGCGTGTCCAAAAAATATTGAAGATAATAAGATTTGCAATATAACTATGAAATACAAATCTCAGATGACATTATTATAAATTCTACAGCCTCATAAGATAAACAATAAAAAAAGACTTTCCCGATTACCTTGTTTTTCTAATAACCTTTCCTAAAGACAGGATGTTATAATTGAGCATTAAAATTCATATTTAAATGAATTTAATCAAGATGGAAAATGAACTCAGTCTCCTTTATTATTGAGAAATATTGAAAAAAATCTCGCATGTAAAATAATGGAGCGCTTACAATTAAATGATTCGACTTCAGTGGATAATTTACATTCGGATATAACTTCACTATCATTAAAGCACGTATTTAAGAAAGATTCAGTTAAATACAGTTTATGTTAATATTGTTTGAATTATAATCAATTCGAATCACTTTTTGAAAAGAAAAGAGCACGTGGTCATTCCAACACGTTTGAAACAAATGATATATGTGGTTTAATTACACTGACCGAGGAAATCAAGCACCATTTAAGTAATATGAATTAGGAATATTTCAGAATATTATTCAGTTCAACTATTAGCACGAAAGTTGGAAGATAACTATTTCTTATCCTAAAGACTTAAGATATTATTTGAAATGCGAAATATATTGTAATGGAAAAATGAACTAAAATTCTCACAAGTCATGTTTTGTATACGTATGTAGAATCCTGGCTCTCTGGAGAAACATTTTTATTAAATTTTTTAATTTTTAAAAATTCTATTTCAATGATTTCACAACTTTTACAAAAAGGTCTCTTATGTTCCCATTTTCGCTGTTACCAATTTCGTGTCACATCTTGTCATATCAATTTGGGCAAGTATTACAATACAGTGTTGGTCAGCGTTACCGTTTCCATATCGAAAATTGTATATAGAATTGAATCCGGTGATATTTTATTACCAGCAAACATACACATGTATGTACATATAATAATCATAATAAATAAATGTGTATTAATTTAGTAGATATTATTTAAAGTTTCTATCATCGTATAGTACGATCTTTCACAAAAGTGCACTGTTTTTTAATGGATCTCTTCGATTTTCTTTCAACGATTGAATTTTTTCTACATGTTATCCTGAATAAAAATAAAAAAAGAATAGAGCATAATGTTAAAAATTAATATATCTTCAAATGCTTCAAATTTTATATAGGATGCAGCTTTTAAATGAAAAGTGTATGGTGTATTTTTGTTTTTAAAAAGAAAAAAATGTTCGAGATAAAGTTTGTTTTTATAAAGTAAATGTTCGAGATGTGTTGCACTTATTTTAAGGCGCACATTCATTGAATGTGAAAAGAAATATTTTCAAGAGCATTTTAATGTGAAAGTAATGGAAACATATCGTTGTCGATTCTCTTATGGAGATTATTATTATATAACAATTAAAATTTAATTATCTGAATAACCATTTCCAATCATTTAATACAGAGAATATTTTTTTTGGAACAAACCGTTTATTAAAGAGATTAAATTACATGTTAAAACAGTAGAGATGTCTATTGGACTAAAGTAAACACAATGATCTGGCATTCAATGTGCGAGAATTAATATAAAATATAAAATAGATATGTAGAATGATTTTGTGAGATAAATTATGTAATTGATGTCTATTCGGAGGAATTGCAGTTAGTCCAGATCGTTCGAAAGCTCGCATTGAATTGTCCGTTCAGTCCCTCCTTTTCTTTTTTTTTTTTTTTTTTTTTACATAAAGCAGCAGCCTATCTTCTCTAAGAACTGCAGTCTATGTTTGTGTTTGGATACTACCACGCGGATACTACGGAATATACTTACAATTTAAAAATTTAATTATATATTTTTACATATTTTATTAAAATTTTATACGAAATCGAAATGATATATTCTCATTGAGAGCTGCTCATTCTCTCTCTTTCCATTTGATTACATCACGATTGTCATTCTGCAGAATAACAAATGGAGAGAGAGTGAAAGAGACAGTTTAGTATTTCCTGACGGAAGCATAGTTGCCAAATTTATAAATTGAACATGATTGCCACATTTTTGTTCCATCGATCGGTCCTATGATCCATGAAATGAAATAGGTGACTGCATGATTGCTCGTTGTCGAGCTCGACCAAAATTATCCGATCAGATTCAACCCCGAAATGTCAAATACTCTCAACCGGACAAATTTTTAGATTAATTAAAAATGCAAGTCTTATCATAACTTCCTAAAAAGAATCATGTCACACTCAACTTGAACTTCTTTTTGTTTTAAATATAAAGCTTTTGCTTCGATCACCCCGAACCGTTGTTTTTTTGAAGATATTTTTATATTAAGTAGCAAATGAGAAATGGAAGAAATTTCTATTCTCGAAATTTGTAAGAATTCAAACGTTTTTAAGAATAATGAGAATTTTTTTTATGACTGTAAGTCCATCACAGAAAATTTAAGTTGTTTTCTTTCAATGATACTTTAAAACTTGCTGTAAAGAAATTCGGTGTATGCATGTATATAGAATCCACGTAAAAGGAGAACTGTAAACATAACATAAACGCCGAGGATCACTAGAAAAGATAAGGCTACAGTCTCATGACAAAGAACAATGACCGACAGGCGAAGCGGACAAGCAATTCAAAACGAGCTCTCGAACGATTCCGATGAACCGCAAATCTCCTTAATATATACAATTTTATAATTAGTCCTTATGTACAATATATTTCGTTATTCTATTAAACTGTGATCATTAGGATTAGAGGACAAAGTATTAGGAATTCTCGAATTCTTAGCATTATATTAGCCTGTACATTAGTAATGTTTATAATATTATAGTACGCAGAATTTATTGTATTTTATAATTCTCTAGTATCTTAAAAACTAGCCGAAGTTGAAATTTTGTATTTGAGGTATTCTGGCTATTTCTCTGTAGTCCTTTTCAAATATCACGCGATTCGTTTCTGGGACAGAATTGCGGTCCAATTAGTTAAATTTCAGTACAAAATAATAATATTATTCCAATTGATTCGCTCCTCTCCTCTCAGATGTTCGCTGAACTCGAAAATTTAACTGTTCGGAAGATAATTTTGCGATACCTTGATTATACGTAACGTATAAAAGCCAACGAAAAACTAAACGTGGTAATGTAAATTAGATGATAATTACATGATGACAATGTTCTGACAATCGGCTGTTATTGTCTGGAAATGCATTGTTGTCTGCTTTTGTTTACTATAGGCCAGGGATGAGTAACCTTTTTTTTACAACGGGCCAGCTACAAATTTAAAAATGTTGTGCGAGCCGCATGTAAGAAACTTATGATAATACAAACGCTGAACGACGAACTCAAATTATCTCTTTATTAACAAAATAAACCTAGTATAAAAAATTACAGAAATAAAACACGCATGCGGCCCGCGGGCCGCGGATTGCTCATCCCTGCTCTAGGCACTCGAATTAAGCTCGATGCAGTTCGACGAAGAATCTGAGGATGGTGGTGCTTTCGAAGAACAAGGACGCAAAGATCTTTTCTGTTTCATAAAATGTAAAATAATAAAATATTATATCTCTATTCCTTCAAAAGAGTCACTGTTGCAATGATTTGTCACAAATAGGTTAGGTGCATTGGGCTTAATATTAACTGCTAATTTCTTCTTCTTATATTCTTTAAAGCTCTCGTAAAATTGAAGGATTTACCTTTCTCACAAAGAATTCTCGAAGCTTAGATTTTATATGTTTGGAGTTACACATTTCACATCTTTCAAATTTTATTTCGATCGGTGGCCATTTAAAACGAAATAAATAAACGGTAGTCAATCAGCAGTTGCCAACCAAAACAATTCAGGAAATAATGGTATTAGTTGAAAATTATTTTTATAAATAATAAATTATAAGTAATTATATACATGAAATGTATATTAATATTAAAACACTATAGATCTCTTTTTGACACATATATTGGTGCATAATACAAAACGGAATTGTTTTAGATACTGATTTCTTGTATCATAATCTGGAGGCATAAACGAGGTATATGTAATTGTGTGATTTTTTTTTTCTGGTCGGTATTACAGACTCTGA
Source organism: Tetragonula carbonaria (assembly GCA_032399595.1). Taxonomy (NCBI): domain Eukaryota; kingdom Metazoa; phylum Arthropoda; class Insecta; order Hymenoptera; family Apidae; genus Tetragonula; species Tetragonula carbonaria. Next base: position 17,452,820 of record JAUCRC010000007.1, read on the forward strand.
GACACGACACCCAATTATTGTCCAGTCTATGCTAGTTAGTCAATGATTCAAAAGGCGGGTTCCTTGTTCCGATACGGAATAATTTAGCATTCGTAAATCTTAATAATGTCAATCCTTCATATAGAATTGGCTTATATAAAGATATAAAATGTAAAACCAGTAATTAACTTGATTATCTGTTAGAATTCTAGATTCGATTCTTTCACAATTACAATGGAATGAGATTTTTAATAATATTGACGAAGACAATTACATAATTTTAAGGGATGATCCTAATTTGCATAAAATTGCATAATTTCATAAAAGTTGAAACTGTGACAAAACTAACATTAATGATATTAGACTTCTAAATAATTTCAATAGTTCGAACTTATTTCTCCATAACCTTAAGTCAACCACATACGTATATTTCCATAATAACACAATGTCCAAACTTGACTTAATTTTTTTTTCTTTACTTAATTAAATAATAATACAATTTTTTTTTCACTTAATTAAATAATAACACAATGTCCAACCTTGACTTAATTTTTTTCTTTACTAAACATAGCAGACAGGATTAATATGAAAGTTAATGTTGACACATAATTCTGCTCACTTTCTCTTTGTCAATGTAAGCATAGAGAAAAAATATTGTATATCCTTCATTTATTATCATCTTTGAATATAATATATCATTCAATGTAAAATCTTTGAATGAATATAAAATCAATTGTAATGAACTAAATAACCATTTGAAGAATATTATTATATGTTAATGTTTAAATATAAATATTCTGAACAAAAATATTCTGCTTCCATGGACATAATAATATTGTTATTAAGATTTAAGCGTACATCTAAGAAAAGAATTGTTAATCATAAAATCCATCGTAATTCTACGCCATAGTAGCTCTAATCTGAAAGATTTCTAAGAAGAAAAAAAGAAATAAATTTACAGAATTTGCAGAAAGTATTGATTTCAGTAATCTATACAGATAGTACAAGATATGACTAGATTTGTTGTAAAATTTTAAAAACAAATGGACGAAACAATTCTTGTCTGTGCGTCGGAAAATCTTCGGTTAGAAGAGGAATGAAATAATATTGCTTTAAATAAAATTAATCCTCCATAGAGTCGTTGTAACCTTAATTACTTTAAAATAAACATAATACCTTGACTTCTCTCCTTAATTTTGCGAAATTTAATATTGCCTTTAGTAACTGGAACGTATGTACATTTTTGTCCTAATTTTGATAAAAATTGCTTACGTAATTCTAAACAAATTTCCAATTAAATGTAAACTAATTCTTTTAGATATATTTAAAGAAATGTTCACAACGAACGGTTATCCAGGGCAATAGTTGAAGTTATTAATTATTAATAAGTCATTAATTAATGGCAAAAATGTTAGAATTATCCCATTATCATTCTTTTTATGTAAGCGATTTGAATCTTTAATAAAAAGCAAATTAGAGTGGATTAGGGAAGATAGAGAGTAACAACTTTCTTTCTATAGGGTCAGATAAGGATAAGTTTCAGAAAAGGGTAACCCACTATACATAGTGTAACTTAACGAAAAAGTTTTTAATAATAAAAAAAATCTTGTGGATATTTTTTAAGATGTTAATCATGTTGCTTTTTGAATCTGAACGAATATAGTAATCTTGTATACTCGATTTTTAAAATTGTAAGTTATATTTTTAAACAGTATGTTATATAAGAAAATAATTCAATATTTGTATCATTAATTTTTTTATAGAAAGAAAATAGTGTAATATTTCTTTTTGAGATAATAATGTATCAATTATTTATATAAGAAAATAATGTATTGCTCATTTATCTCATGTTTCATATAAAGAATATTGTACTGCAAAATCATTTCTCTATGGAAATTAAAATTGAAATATGAAATAGCAAAGATAGATATATTCTAATACGTCGGCTTGTTTCTTAAAGGAGAAAAACAAAGATAAATTTGGGTAATAAGATAAATTAGTAGAATACAATAACGTGAAGTTATTGTATTTCGAATTCTATACTTGTCTCACGAAGTCATCAATCAGTCTTTACTCGATAATATATTAAAACTCTATTAATTTTTCTATTAAATTCTATCACTAATTCTATTATATTAATTATATCAATATTCTATTAAAATTCTAAAAATACATATGATGATGAATATATAAAATGTTTTGAACATGTTCTTATACTTCAGAAAACATTCTTAAGGATAATTTATATTTATATAAATCTTTAACTACCATTGTAATTTTGTCCCCATTTATTAGAGGCTATTCTTATTTGCTTATATTATAGAAATAAATTTCCTTCAAGTTTATTGTAGTTTTAGTAGTAATTTTTAGCAGTATATTAAGTATGACGAATGAGATAAATATTATTACATTTACTTACTAAAAAATTTTCTTACATTGTTTACGATAGCAATATGCGATAGTAACGAAAACAATCCATTTATGAGAATTGCTTTATACAACAACAAAGTAATTTCTTCGCCTCTCCTCTCATCATGAATCTTTACCATAAATGCAACTCAAACAAATAAAAAAAGATTAGAATCACGTACATATATTTTAAGGCCATTGAAATCGGTGAGGTGTGTTTCTTTGTAAATTTTTATGTACATGTAATGCACATGTAATGATGTACCAAAAGAAAGTCATTCAAGTATTTGAACAGCTAAAGGACAAGCGATTCAACAACTATTGATACTGATATATTTAGTATAGATAGATTGATGTAAAAACATCTTGTACAGATGATCAGATTTGCACAGTGATAATGAGTTCCAAGAATTCGGAAACGTAGATATGCTAAAGGAAATGTAAGACTTACATAGAAATGGAAAACCTTACAGGCAGAGTGCCGAATTACAGGAAGATCTAACAATTATATTATTAGCAAATCGCAGAAACCAACTCCGAGAAGATTATTATGTACAAGATCTAATCTCTTTAAATATAAAACTCATTCGACAATTGCCAGCAACTTCTAAAATGATGTTCATCCTAAATTATGTTATAGAACTTTGTTGTCATGTTTCGAGAATATCCAATGTCCAATTTGGGAAAACTAAAAATTTACGTCTTATTGCATCATCACGGCGGCGATTCTGTGATAATATCAGGGTACATAAATAGAATTTAAGATAAATGTAAATATTTAAATATTTTAGAGAAAAAACTTGAAAGACTTAAAAGGAAATATTATAAGTATATGTAGTGTTATTGGAAAACTTCCATTCATAGGAAAACTATGACTTCATACTCTCGGAATTGTAAAAGGATTGTTCAAAATCCAGACATTGATCTCATCAAGCATTATATTGGCGGAAATCAATAGAAGATTAGTTAATCATAACATAACGTTACAAGATAATTAGAATAAAGTTTCTTGAAATACCTCTGACTGTGAAAATAAAAGTTATATAACAAGCAACATAACAAGCAATTGAAGTTGACGATAGATCAATTAAATATTAGTTCAAAATTAATTATGTAGGGAATATATATCAAATATCCCTCTTTTAGTATATCTTGATAGTGAATGTTACACAACTTTAACAACTGCTATCCGATTCACTCAAAATTTTGAATATAAAATCTCCACATCTGCGTCTTAGTATTATATCGTATACTGTATTTACTTTCAATCAACATTATTTATATCCAGCATGTATACTTCTATTGTTTACTGCTTACTTAGAAAGTAAGTAATCGAACATTTTTGTAAATCACCGTACACTCAACGTATAATAGTTTCAAGAGCAAGAAATTATTATCAAAGAAAAATTACCTGAAGAAAATATATGAGGTCTCGATTTCAAATACTTGAATCTGAATTTCGTCAAATTTCTTCTTCTAAAGTGCGTAGTCCATTCTCCTGAGATACGCCACTCTCCTTCGAACTCCGAGACACGACTGCGTCTCAATCGATCTGTTGCTAGTAATATAACCGCAATATTACTGGATTTATGGCAAGATGTAGAGAAAGAGAGGGCAAAAATGAGTGACAGCGCGTGCAATTTGCAAGGTCGATGCACGGTTTCTCGTGTTGTGAAGGTGCACACAATTCAACCGTTGCCGAGAAAAATGTACGAAGGGGTGAAATTATTACCAGTGTCGCGCCAACTGTCTCGACGTCGTTTCCCAGAATCCACGTAAGCACATTTATAATATTCAACCGTTATTGATTGTTGCATTTCATGCACTCATGTAGTATTTATAGCGATATACAAAGAATTATTAAATTCCTAAGGATTAAATAGTTCATAAATGGATAACATCTAAAGATGAAACAATTAATCGTAATGAAATTGCAAACGGAATAATTAATCGATTATCAGTTTCTAATAACCGAAATTGATCCGAGTATTTAAATAATTTCTTATATAACAATTAATGTCATAATTATTAAATTCAGGATACCCAGATGATCAATATCATTGATGACCAATAGCTTTAATTGAAAATAAGGATTTAATATTTCAATAAAAGATAAAATTTTTAAAGATTTCATTAAAAGATAAAATTTTTAAAGATGGGTAACTAATTATTAATAAAATGAACATAGGTATTATAGTTCAAATAATTTCAATTATATGATTTTTGTAATAAATTTAAATCTAAATATTTATTTATTACAAAATCAATAATAAAAAATAATGTCACGAAATAATTATAATCATAAATATTATAACAAAATTATGAAATGAAATTAAGTATTGAAAGTATTTAAACAAATCACGAAAGATGTTTATCTTTGTATATTCTGTGTGCAAGCTAGCATTTTTTTAATTTTTATTATGCATTAGATAATGAATTAATATGACAATAAATATAAATCTAAAGGAATAATCTAATATAAACGTCATAGAAATAAGTCTTAGAATATCTTCTAACGAAAGATGGATCGATTGCTTATATGGATGACTGCTTATAAGGATGACTACTTATATGGATATTCCATGCGTTGCTAACATTTCTTTTTTATTTTGATATCATTTGTAAGGGGCGCATTTCTCTTCCCTCGGTTCTACAATTAGGGTCAATAAACGTATAAATGAAATGTAAAGGACGCATATCTGGGTAGAATCTTTAGGCCTATAAAGTAATAGCGTAAATTACTTTATGGGACTGTCCTTTGCCGACGGTACATCTTGGCTGAAAACTTGGTCGCCTTACTTTTCCACATGATCGAGAAGAATACAGGGACCCTTGTAGTGAAAAGTCGTGCCTACAACACTCTGCGTGTTTTAATAGCGAGTACCTAATTCAAAAATAATAATAGTGTAGCTATGTGCAACATGTAAATTTACTCTGTAAATCTACATGAAAAATTAGTGAACATTAGTGATAAAGAGCAATTCACATATTCCTTGGACTAAATCCTTCCACTTCGGTGCAATCATTTCACCGAAATGGCATCCGCAAAATGAAAATATCGTAACCCAAACCGACAGCAAAGTTTCTAACCACAAATCCAACAGCAACACAAAGTTAGTTTTTTTTTATATCCAGTTAGTATGATATTCTAAAAAATATTTAATATTATACACAATTTCATGATAGCCCTCTCCTAAAAAACGGGCTCATCTGATAATTTGAGAGAGACTCGCTTGTTTCTTTTTATAATGATATGATAATATTTTATAATATTATAAAAGAGTAATTTCTAAACACTGAATTAAAACATTATATTCTAAAGAATTCAATACTTTTAGCTAAAATTAGTAGATTATAGTTTAAAGATAAGCAGAAAATTTTTGAAATTATTCAATTATATATATTATGCATAATTTACCTTATAATCAAATGAAAATAAGGACAAGAGTTAATATGGTTCGTGATCAAGATACAAAATACAGTACACATCTTACTCGGAGTTACTCTGTTTATATCTTTTTAATTTTCTATTCTAGTATATATTCATCGGTATGAAAAGTTAATCCTCGTACAATGAATGTGAGGTCATTTTTAAGATAGAAAGTTATTACGTATTACATAATCATGTATTATCACATGACGTCTTAGGTCATTTATAATGTTACACGCTATTTATATATGTATCATGTTACACGTTGGAAAACATTTAGCAATGTATCATATGTTACAATAGTTTCATTGTTAATAATGAAATGTGAAACTTTAAATTGATGTAGAAAATTCGAATGTGATATCACGTAATTTTAACTAATATTTTCCTTACTTAAACACAGTTGAACTTCTAATGGCACATTTATCATCTTGATTACTTTGAACTATTAGTATTATTGTTCACTATATTGATTGTGTTTTTTTATACAAAACATAAACCAAACAAAAATTTAAAGTCAAGAGCGAGAAAATTCAAAAATACTATTGGCTGTCACACAATGGAAAAGAATATACCTGATTATTTAAAATATTCTTCTTAAAAATAAATTTTCCTGTATTTTCAGAAAAATAAAATAAATTCAATTAAAAACGAGAAAATAAAATAAATTTAATTGAAGAAGGCATGTCTACTATTAATGAATACAAAGAATTTCTTTTCTGGGACCTTTACTTTAATATAAAATAATATTTTAAATTTGAATTAAAAAGACAAGGCAACTTAAAAATTAATTAAGCAAAATTAATCCTTAGTTAGTAATTCGGTCACTTCACTTTCTATAAAGTAAAATAAAAATTTTCCATTTAGTTTTCTAATGTTTTGCATAATTAAAAATATAATAAAAGATCTATTTGAAAAATCTATTTTTGCTCCAGAATATACATACATATTATACAACTACTGGTAACATTTCAAGCAACAATATGTCATGAATGATCTTACAGCATCACTTAAGTACGAAATGGCATGATATCAGATAAGGTTTAAATAAAGGAATACTTTATTAGCCTTTTTTTCTATAAATAATTGACACTTTGACTACGAAAGACGTATATATACGGTTGCAAGAGCATATCAATATATACGAAAGCCGTATTTGTACGCTCTCAGAAACAAAGATTTAGAGAAACAGAAATTTCTACGTGCCAAGAAAATATTCGGACATGTATTCAGGATTACAATCGTTTTATGAGTGCTGTCGATAAGAAAGTTATAAAAAATTTTTTTCTCCATTTATTAGATGTAAATATTTGGAACTCTTACATTTTGTATAAATACGTATCTGGTAATGAGTTACATTTCGCGACATTTCATTTACAACTGATAAAGAAAATATTTGAAAAATATCTACGAACTTCAAATGTAAACCAAGGGAAAAGAAAGACGATCCATTATGTCTTATTGAAAGACATTTTCCAAGTACATATTTTAATCCGTCTCCGAAGAAAAAAAAATCAAACGCGAAACTGTGTAATATGTAGTAAACTTAAAATCGACGAGAAAGTAAATATCAGTGCAAAGATCCCGATCTATACTTTAAAATATATCACATATAAATTGAATTATTAAATCGCTTATCTTATCTTTATCATCACTATCTTAAAATTGTCAAATCAAATTTGTTCTTCATTACCAATTTTGGATTTTTTCTTTATATTTAATTACCAATTAAAATTGAATTTGATCAATGAACAACCAGCGATTGGCATGCGAATATCACGCCGTCTATATTAATGATTCTTTTCGAGAGTGCGCCGCAGTCAAAGAGTTAAATTTCGTTTTTGAGATAAAATAAATCAAGCATAATCAGAAACATTTATTTTTATTTACAAAAAAACTCAATTTTAATGTAGTATTATTGTATCATATATTCCTGATCACTGAGCAAGAATCATGAGAATGAACAATTTAAAGAATATTGCAAAGTGCAGACTATCAACAAGAAAATACTTCCTTTCTTAGAAAAGGAAGTATTATATTTATTACATAGAAAGGTATTATATTTATTACATGAAAAGGTATTATATATATTATATAAAAAGGAATATCTCTCGTAAGTTAAGAGAATTAAAATGTTGTTTGTCGGAATATATTCGATAAAAAATCTAGGATGAAAAATGTTGGCATGAGATCAGCTATCTACATCTTCTCTAATGCAAATATAACTTGATACAATATTATACTCATATTATACTCATATTACTCATATAATATTTTATACTCATTTACTGAGTATGGTATTAGTTGTCGGCTCTATTACAATAGACGATTTAAACGATCTCTGATACTATAGTTTCAGAATTTTCAGATTATATCTTATTAATTTTTTGACTTATATTACTTTTATACTAAACGTGCATTCAAATTTAAATTCTCGAAATGTTTTAAAGACACACGGAAGAATAAATTAAAAAGAATATTTTAATTTATATCTAATTTCCATTATATCTAATCCATTATATCTATTACATTATATCATTTCTTTCATTACATCTCATCATATGATACTTTGAATACTACGTTTTATATTCATAAAGATGAGAAGGGCTGAACTTTACTTTATTTAGAAAAATGTTTCAATGTTCATTAAATACATTTGTATCATATATTCATAGGAATACGTTAATTATTTATTTTTAGTTATCATATATATTAAATATTGATAAATGCACGTTAAATGTGATTTGTAAATAAGAGACGTAATTAAATATATACGCGTATTTAATAATTTCACAAACTAAATTTTCTCGAAAATAAAGCAAAGAATAGAGAAAATTTTTTCTAAATTTAGATATATAAACTGATTGATAGCAAAAGGCCATGGACTCTAAATGTTTAGTGCAGAATTGTAAGTAAGAGGATAATTGGATCATATTCAGCGGTGACGCAATCTGGACAAAGTTATACAAATTTTTGAATGGCGAATTTGGAAGTTCGTCAGAATCTCGTTCAATATAAGATTCAAATTAATTTAAAAATTTTAAAACCTAAGATCATTTGATGGTCACATTATAGACATATCTGAATACATGTGTTTTTTAAGACGCTACGTGATGAAATAGAAAAATATTTCCCACTGTCAACTACATGAAATTATAAAAAAGTAGTTAATAATTTAAGTTGCAATATAAATATGCTAACAAACAGAATTGAATAAAATATTAATCAGAACAAACAAATATCAAACAGAAGAATTAAATATTAAAGTAAATTCAGTATCATTAAATTAATTCAAGTGGATAGATTTTTTTGTGCAAAATACTTTGCATTTGAACCCGTGTTATTTATTGTTGTCAGATTCTGCATAAAGAAATGACATTTGTAGCATTAGACATTTATTGTTTTAGTCTACATTCCAACTGCGATATTCGAAAGATTACATCAAAGTATCTCTAGTTTTCTTGATGAAAAGGAATTTTACTTCCCTGCAAGTTTTTTTATATTTATATTTATGGCAAATCGACGGGATGTCGCGAGGGCAGAGGAGGAGAAGCGTAAACGAACCAACTATGAATAAGTGTTTCTTTAGGAAAGATTATTACTGACTGTTATTACTCGCTGTTAGCACTGAGCCAATGTTATCAGGCCTGATTGGTTATCCAACATTGTATAAAATTTTATTCACTGAGCATACGAGAAGTTTTGCGTATATACATTAGAATAATAAGTATGGAAAATTAAATTTATTTATACATATTTGGTCCATACTTAAGTGTAATTGAACTAAATACATGTAAATAATATAATTATGAACTCAATGTTAATTGAAAAGCGCTGCAGTTTGTCCGACTTGTTCGATAGCTCGCATAGAATAGAACGTCCATTTCTATTTCTGAGCGTCATTTATCGCCTGCAAGTGGCATCCTTATCCTTTTTGGGAATATAGTTTCTAGAAGATACGAGGATATCTCTTGTATCTGTTTTATATCTTTCCTCCAATATCAATTTTACGTACTATACACATTTTACATATATTACATAATAATTATTAACGTAATTAATGACATAACAATTATTGATAATAGATGAAACAATTTTTCTGCCATTGTGTTTTTCTGCCATGTGATGGAAATTTGGAATTACAAATATTTATAGTTTTTGAAGATTTTCTGGCATCAACGATCGCCGAGCCACATCCGATACCCTATCTGCAAACCATCTGTAGAATATCTTCCAAACAGCATCATAAATAACAGTTGTCCGTCCTAGGTAATTTGGCAATCTCATTGGCTGTAAACTCTTTCAAAGTTTTCTATAGAAGAACGGCAAAAAGACAATCTCAACTCACAGATACGAGCATAGAAATAACAGGAAGATCACACACAATTTCATACAAGGATTCGATACCGCGCAGTTCCACAACTCATCCAGCAACCTGCGAATAATACAAACGAGCTTTCAGAGATATCAGTATTTACACCCAGTGCGTTTTCGCTGTGATAATTGCTAACTGGCAGTCAGAAAAGGGTCTACTCACTTACAAAAAAAAGAAAAATCAATGGACTACAGCAAACTGTAAGCGAGGATTAGTTATTACTAAAGTAATAGTTATTGCTGTCTGAAGACTATCATCATTGCTTCCTGATTTTGCACACGTCACCAAGGTCTATGAAACCGGAGATACGGATATTATTAGTCCGGATATTCAAATTAAGAACAGGTACAATATGTTTGCTGAGTGTCCGATAACGAAACAAGACGCTGCTACACAAAATACACAATTCCTCACGGGAAACATACGAAAATTCCACAGCTAATCCCAACCCACCAGCCATAAAGTTCCAGAATATCAAATCCCCTTCTATCTGCGTACACGGCGAAATATCTCGTCCATAATAAGAGTAAATAAAAATTACAAAAATTCTAACATTTTGTAAGTACACGTTTACATACATATCTTTAATTTACATAGGTACACTAGCGTGCAAAATTAACACTTGCACAATGAACGCGAACTCATTTTGGTTAGAAATACATTGCTGTTATATAATACGAAATTACGTATTATGTTTTATATGATCGTATTTAACATCATGGAAAAGATTTATTAGTATCGTTGAAAATCACCTTACATACATCGTTTCTTGTAATTAGTGCGAAAAATTTCAAACAATGGATACGGAATAGCGGATGTAGAAAATTTGGCAATATTTTTGATTGAGAATAATACGTTTAGCTCAATCTGGATAGACGAAATAAATGCAGAGAGAGAGAGAGAGAGAGAGAACATTTAACGAATATAAATACTAAATGGCTCATTTAAAATTTGTTTAAATTCTCGTGATGTTATCCCTTTTTGAGGAAACACTCAACTTGAGGGATACGAATCAAGGATTTTTAAAACTTCGTATCTTCTCTTCCATTGTGTTTAGTCATATAAAACTTTGAATACTGTGTTTCATATTCACAGGATGAGAAATGTTATGAAATTTTATTTTCGAAAAAGCTGTGTTTCAATATTCATTAAATTTAATGATAATATATTCATATCAAATGTAATAGATATGGGTAAATGTACGGTGAAAAGATTCGTTAAAGACATAATTAAATAAAATTTGTAATCAGAGATATATAATATATACGCGTATCTAATGATTCCACAAACTATATTTCCTCAAAAACGAAGCAAGGGATGAGAAATTTCTTTTCCAAATTCATATTTTTATCTGTTCTTTTATTTTGAATCACTCAGTTACATGATATTCTGTAAAATATAAGATCAAAGTTTCAGTATAAATATAATATCAATTTCATACTGAAATGTATAGTTATATATTTCAGTATAAAAGAATTCATTCCAAGTAGATAAAATTCTGTAATTACAATTTTTCGCATTTATAAAAATGTATTATTTAATGCAGAAAATATTATTTATATGAGAAATTTTATTCGTGTCGTTAAATTTTATACATATCGTTATACATTAGATAGTAAATAAAAATAGGATATTAAAATAGGATATTAAGTTTATTTGTATGCATTGCAAAAATACTTATGCGTAATATAATCTTATGGATTACGTAATAATTATTTCACCCATCCATGCGTAGATGAAACAATTTTTTTTATGTCACTATGAAGAAAATTTGAAATTACCAATGCACGTGATATTCGTACTTTCTTCATGAATACCAAAAATTAGCAACGTATAATTTATATTAGCATATATACTATTGGCATTATATACTATTGTAAATGTGTCAGTGTATTGTTAACTACTATACTTTTTTTTGGTAAAAGAAAAAGAAAAAGAAACGGAACAGGAAAGATAACGGATATATCAACTACAAATATTTTAGGTTAAGATTATATTTTTATTGACATAACATCTCGATAACTGTTTTAGAGCTGCTTTAATTTTAACATCGTTAAAAAAATATTTCACGAAAATGTATATTCAATTTCACAATTTTCAAACACTTGAATGTTGCCGTGAATTACACAAAGCAATCAAATGAATTTGATTTGAACTCCTCTCATTTCTAATTTCTGATATGAAACATTTACGTTTGAAATATAATGTATTCTAAGATACTATAGAGTAATGTACTATAGAGACAGATATTAACAGAAGTAACGTTAATGTTAATAAAACAACATGTATGTTTGTTCACACCGTAGAGAAAATGATGCAACTGAAAATATAGTGCTCGGAGATAAGTGAATAATATCATGATAGCTTTATGTTTCTAATTACGAGATTGCTCACTAGTATTTATATTGTCACTAGAGATAGAAATCATCGCTTTCGCTACAAATACGTGATAAATGAAAACTTCAAAGATCGATTTAGACACATGCAAATCTACACATACGTATTTAGGTAACTTTTTTACATTTTTGTCAAATAAATATGTATTTGTATTTAATTCAATTTATTTCACACACGTCTAAAAATATAACGTACTTACTTGATCCGCGAATTACTAATATAATATACTTTTAGCATTACCTGAAACAGAAGATTTCCAACTTCGAATCATGAACGTACTCATAGCAGTAGCAGATGTTCCTTGTTGAATGCGTACTATTCCAAATTCATTCAATGATTCGTATTAATCTGTCAAATGTCATATTCATTCGTCGTACTACTATATGTTTTTTTTATGCAATGCAATACAATTAATGTCGGTGAATAGTATATAATGGTCTTGTTATGTATTTCGAATTTTGTTCAGTCATATCACAAATTTTTTTTTACACCACATATTTTTTTCCGAAAATAGAATAGTATCAACAGTTAAAATGAACATTAGGATTTTTCATTTTGAAGATATATTTTATTCAAGCAACATATGCAATGATATTGATATAACTATGCATTAGTTTATTTGAACATGATACTTATTTAAACTATTTTTTGTTATCGAATGAAATAATTTTCCATTTCATTACATTTAACAAAAGAATATTATTGTTATTAATTTAACAAATTTTTATTCAAACAATGATTCAAATATAATTCTATTCTTTTTATGTCAACATTGTCAATAACTTAATAATTTCATGATAACTATTCATGTTAGATTATGTTTAATTTGTTTAAGTCATCGAATTAGCTCGTATAAAAAATTATTTAAAAATGATTGGTATGAATTTTATTCTAAATAAATATTATTTAATAATAATAAATTAATTTAAATACTTCATCGTTATTTCACTTAATTTTTTCACTTAATTATTATTAGTTATTATTTATCTTATATTATATTAATTATTATTAATTATTAGTTATTTTAGATACAGTGTGCTTTTCTACTAAAACATACTGATGCGACGAGAAGTACTTCATGCGAAAACATCACTGCACTGTTTTAGATATGAATGCATACACTATAAATTGTATCATCGCTTCTCTAATGTTTCATATGTGATTCACACATTCTTTTTCTTTTTTTCAAACATTCACGTTGGACCGAACTCATTTTACTAACATTCATTGAAGAGTATAACAGAATCATGTAATTCACTCGATGATAAACATATTCAGCGAATTATTATCACAATCAATTAAATTAGAGTATAATAAAGATAAACAATGTGAAAGAAAATGATTGAAACTGTCTGAATTTGTAAACTTGGAGAAGTGAAATTTTTTGTTGAATACGAACTTTTTTCACATCCACCTTCTCCAAAGTCTGAAGCGCGACTGCGTTTTCGATCGATCAGTTGTCCAGATATGCTATAAGACGTCTGACATTGAATATACGAGAAAATATAGAGAGTGGTGGCAAAGATTGGTTGCTTTATTTTCGCGCGATGGCAAACTGAAGTTTATCGATAATAAAAATATACTAAAAATATACTAGGAAATAAAGTTACACTTAACTTTTCTGCTGTCGACTACTAATTCTGAAAAAAAAAATAAACTGAGAATTTCACAAGATTTGAAAAAGAATCACAAAAATTTAGATAATAACTAAAGAAAACATATTAAGGAATAAAGAATATAAATAAATAAATATTTCAGAATATAAATAAATAATTATTTTATGCTGTACATTGTACGGCATCGAACAAATGAGGACTTGTCATTTTTAAGCATAATGATACACGCAATAAAAACATATATGTCATCCTCTTTATTTTTCTTGAGTATAGTCAATAATGACAGAGTTTTCGTCATTGAAAGAATTGATATTGTATACCGATTCTCTTAATATCCCGTATTTTTTAAAAACCCAAGTGAACTCTTCATTTAGACTCTACATATTTTAAATTATTTTTGATATATTGCAAATGTTGTATGACTAGATACTACATTGCTTTCTGCTTTTTTTACTCCGATGTATAAATTTTGAAAGTTTTGTTAAAATTGAAAGTTTGTGTATGCTGTATGCTGTGTATTGGAATTAATATGGAGAATATAATAAACGAAAATGCTGATTTTCGATAGAATTGGAGAGAACTTTTAATAACAATTTATTTGAAACAACAAAATATTGATTATCATGCATGCTAATAAAACGAAATTGCTGATAATTTAGGAGTTTTTGTAAAAAAAAATGTTACAAAATGTTACAAAATTATTTTCTTTTCTTATCGTAATTTTCTTATTGTTAGAATAGGAAAACAACATATAAAAATTTTATTAGCTTTGTTTATAGGAAAAAGTGAGAATTTAAAATTCTTTTTTATGTGTTAGGAAATATCGATCTCTTCTCAAAAAGTACTAAAGTATGTTACGGAAAAAGACGCACAGTGCAAAAGAAAATCGATACGTTTGCGTGACACAATGAACGCCTTACAGGGAATAATGATTTTGACCTTACTTAATTCCCAATGATGGAACTTAACTTGTAATCTTCTTCTCAAACAGACATAGGAAATTTATGTAAAATTCTACAAAAAGTGTCCAACACTCGTGTGTGCTTAACTTAAAGCTGCATATCTATTGAAAGAGCTACAACACTGAGCCACAATTCCGTGTCTTTTGAAAACGTTAGATATTAATAAAAATGAAGAAAAAAAGAGAAAAACAAATGAAAACAGGAAACAATTGCTCCTGCATGACAATGTGTAATGAGACCTTCAGACACTTAATCGTTAGATGAATATAGAACGTGTCTATGCAGTCTTGGTATAACAAGATCAGTGTCGTTATATGCCCTTATTTGACGAATAATGTATGAAATTTTGAAAATTCTGAACTTACACTTTTCACTTCTTTCTTTTTCTGTTATCATTGAAAACAATAAATGCTGCAGCTATGTTGGAAGAAGAGCGAGTGTTCTTCAGTAGCTGAAAAAAAGCTGATGTACATGTGAATAATATATTAGCAACAAATGACGGTTTATCTCGAAGCAGTATTTAAGGCTAGAGTTTCTGGTGGTTTTTATAGCTATATAGTTTCAGTTCGTTAATTGTAATTTTCGAGTTAAGAAGATTATGATTTTCTGGGGAATCATTGACTTCATAGCTTCTGGATTTTTCTATATTTCTTTTGATTTAGAGAAAGTTGGGACCGAAATTTTCATTGCTCGAGTTATTTGCAAAGGTATCGGTTAGATATTTCCGAGATAGTGAGATCCGTAGTAATTATGTTCTCGGAGTGTTTTTGATTACTGTAATTTAGAGGTTTGCGTTTTGGCCATTGATTTTCCTTATTCTATGTTGCATCGCATAGAGTATGTTTCGTTAGCGAGGTAATATAGTTGACCCGAGACTCATTTTGCTTGTTTACCTTTTGACATTCTTCGTTCTACCACGGTACATTATTGTTCCCTGAGTTTTTGATATAAATTTTGTCGCGGCCTCAATGATTGTTCTTTCAGTCATCCAAAATTTGGTTCAACATCTTATAATTTGTAGGACTGGAAGTTTGTAATAACATGATATTCTGAGTGATGTAATGATGGTATAGCGGCCAGTCGGCTTTATTTAAATTTCCATCTGGATTTTGTCATCAAGTCGTTTGTGTTTCTTTCTGATAATTCGATGGAAATATGATCACTGTTATATAGATCGTCGATTGTAGTCGTATGTTCGATAATGCAGAAAAGATTACGCCTACGGTCAAGTTTATCGAGTTGTGCGATTCATTTGACATGAATGAGTTCAGTAGCGTTCAGAAAGGTGATTTCTGATTTGACAATGTTCTCGATTATTTTTCCTCTAGCGTCGGTGGATGTGGATCCCCACAATGTGCTGTGGTTGTTTAGATCTCCCACTAAAATGAAAGGTTTGGGGAATTGTTGAAGCTGGTTGATTAATTCAATTTCCTGCAGCTGACAATTGTTTGGAATATATATATAAATATATGTTGCAGATGCAAATTTTTCTTTGGTGTAGGATAATTGAAACCGCTATCGCTTCGATGTTCAGGGGGGTTTCGGTGTAGCGGATATTCCATTCCATGTTAATTGCCACTCCGCCGCTTGCAATCAGAAAGTTTGTCCTATTTATGTGAATTTCATTGAAACTTTTTATGTTTATGGATTGGTTTGCTTTAAGATTTGTTTCCTGTAGAAATAGTATGCTTGGATGTTGGTCTTGTAATAGTTTTTGTAAGAATTCAAATCTTGTTCTAAGAATATTATAAAACCTGTCATTTTGGTCCATTTGTAGTTTTACTTGTGTTTAGTTTATACCTTAGTCTTCAATGTAGTGGGGAATGTCACAAAACTCTGAGAGGGCAGCATGTTGTGAGTTCAACTGTGGTAGGTTTATCCAATTTCTTTATGATTCTATTAAAACGGTTTTTGATCAACTGTTCTGTGAGGTGCGAATAAAGTCCGCTCATAAAATTTGAGAGTACTTGTACGTCTTCTGTGTATTTTTTTGCAATTTCTTTTGTATTGGAGGATCCGAATGAATTTTTTAGAAAACTTACCATTTGGTAAAAGTTTAACATTTTAACCGGTTCTTCTATTAGTTGTCTGTCGTATGTTGTTTAGATAGTAGCAAATTTTTTGTTTTCTCAAGGGTTTCATTTGAGTCATCTGTTATTATTCATCTTGTTTTAGTGTATTCGGTGGGCTATCCACGTCCATTTTTTCTGTTATTTTAATGCTTTGAGTTTTTTGTGGTTTCTTCGTGCGTCTATGTTTATAGTGTACTTCGTGCGACTATGTGTGGGATATAGATTGGGTTGTTTCAACTTCTTGGATGTTAGTGGCTTTAGTTGATTTTATTGTTTGTAGTATGTCGAGAATTTATTGGTTATCGTTGGCTTTACAATTTTTTGCCGGATGTCCTTCTAATTTACATATGAAACATTTCAATGTCTATGTGGAGAGATAGATCCAGTATGTGGTTTGATTGTGTTCGATTTTTATAGAATACGGAATTTTGCTAATATCGTCTGGGTGAATAAATACTTGACGGAGTATGTGTGAAACCATCATGTGATATACCGACTCTTACAAAGGAGATTGATTCTCTTTGCACGCCCAATGTATCGAAGACTTCCTCGATTAATGAGTGTGGGATCGTTGGATATAATTAAGCGTTAAGATCTGCTGATTTTCTGATTAGTGATTTTAGAGCTAGATTAGTACCATTAACTAAAATATGTTTGTGTTGATCCGTAATATCGTCTGCTATTCTCTTGCTCGCCATAAAAACATATATTCTATTGTTGGATATACGCGAAATGAATCTGACGTTTGATTATCTGACATAATCACTTATTATATATTTAAATTCCATCTTCAATTATAACGGCTTTGTCCTCTTTTGGAAAGCAGTCACTTTGAACTACATTTGTGTAGCTTTTGGATTTGTGTTGCTGTTGGATTTGTGGTTAGAAACTTTGCTGTCGGTTTGGGTTACGATATATATATATATACTGTATAATATTAAATATTTTTTAGAATATCATACTAACTGGATATAAAAAAAAACTAACAATGCGATTATGGACAGAGGAAGAATTATTTGATATCGTAAAGGCACTTTAATGTGGCAAACTGCGTGAATACTGTATCTAGAAATTTAGCATTCCAACTTCTAACTCGTTAAGGAGATATGGAATATAAGGAAATACTTGAAATACGTATAAAAAAATTTCAAAAGTACGGGTTTGCAATAAACAGGTAATTGTACAAAATCTATGGCTATATTTAATTTAATAAACTTGGTGGTAAATCATAAATTTATCAATGAAAAAATACAGGTTGGATATAATTGGCTAAATATTTTTTAAAATGCTATTCTGATCTCAGAATAATCCGAAACTCAATTTTTTTGTTTCGGTGCCAGAGTATGAATAGAATAGAAGTTGACTCGTATTTTCATTTGTTAGAGCAAACTTTACGAGACAATTGAAACAAATTGAAAGGTATAGTTGACATAAATGAGACAGGCCATCATTGAATAATTAATTAAAAATTAAGCTCAAAAAGTATATAAATATGTACCTCGGCTATTTGAGCCAGATAGTCCGAATGTGATAATCTGCAACATAAGATGTTATTACCTTTGTTTCGGATATTTACGATAATTTTTTAATTTTTTTTTTTTTGTAACGTTATAAATTTGTATATATGTAGTTTTACAAACATATATTTATTTTTTCGATATTAATTATATTTAAAATGTAATAATTCTTTTTAAAAAAGTGAGTCATCACTCTCCGACTTAACCTATCTTACGATTTAAATTATCTATTAAGGTTCGAAATTTTAAGCGACCAAAATATTGTTTGACAATTATGAGAGATACTTTACTAATTACGTTAGACGTTTTTTTAATTGCTCAGGTTTAGGACAATCATTTCTGGGAAATTTTTAAATCTCATCCTATTTACTTTGTTTCTTGTCGAAGGCTGAAAATGAAACGTAGAAATCACTTCATGGTGACGGATTACCACAGTTGCTGACCAGTTAAATTAATAGGATGTACATTCTGCACTTACATAATGATATTGTACCGTAAATGTATGATATATCTCCATATATCAGCAGCCATCAATGGAATTATTTCATAACTCAAATTGTGGGTTAAACAAGTTGTTCAACAAGAAAAAATCATCATTCACTCACCAATTAAATAAACGTGCTTGACATTTAATATGAAAGGATGAATATATTTAAGTATTTAGAGTTCGATAGAGTTTCCTAAAATTTCCTGTACAATTTCAAGTACATCTGCACCTGGTCATTTATATACATGATAAGTCTAGAATAGTAATTCTCTTCAAAAATTCTAAAATATTATTTATATTAGAAAATTTGAAATATATAAATTAAACGTTTTATTAAAATTATTAAGGACATTCACGACTAGTGTCGATCCTGTATCACTGCATATATCCCTTGAGATTCGAAGAATCATTCACTGATGTGGGAAATGAATTGATTTGACGTATCTTGCCATGACTTGTACAATAAGACTGATGGTTTATGCTATGCTCGAATCACAAGTATTATTACTGATGTCGATATGTGTTTACGAGAGTGACGAATACTGCTGATATACGTGGCAAGATGAACGGTAACTAAAGTCGTGAACGACTTGGACTGAACTAACTTTTCTAATCTTTCAAATTCTATGCCGAGTCGGCCTTATATAAAGTCGACTTTATTTTGTCATTAAACCGATCACGTGGTTGGATAGGTGGGTCATTTGGAACAAGAGATAGCTTCGGGCAAGGTCAGCTCCATAAAGTAATATTCGCAATTATTTTATGGATTGTATTGTCAAAGATGCGTTCCTATTGTGTTGGTTAACTTTGGCTGTGGGCCCAAGGCCACAGTAACGCGTCCTCTAAATCCATCCTTGACCTTTTTTTTTTTTTACGTAGAGCAAATCTTCATAAGATACCTGAGAGTCTTTTAAGGAAAGACACAGGTAATGTTGGATTTTTACCGACTAAAACGGTAACAATAAACAATTATACGATTATTATTAGGCGGACTTGGATTCTAATGTAACAGGATTCCAAAGAATCGATTCTAAAACTAAGAAGTCGTTTTTCACGAAGTCATATCTGCCACAATGTCTCAAAAACTACTGTACCGATCAATCTCAAATATTGCGTGCATTCTCATTCATGGCTATAAATGATATCACATTCATGCTAAAATATTTTAATTCTAATTTTTACAATTTTTCAAAGACAAAAGTAAACACAAGAAATCGAAACTTCCAAATGCTACTATTTCGTCAGTTTAGCTGTAATAGTAATTAGTAATAATTACTATTAGTTACTTTCTTTCCTCTTAATATTCGTTGAAATTACGTACATATTATTTAAAAATCAATTTTTTTGTTTCTGAAATAGCTTAAGTTATGACAACTATCAATGTATTTTCTTTTTTCATACCAGAAATTGACATTCCATTATGGACAATTTTAATTATTTTTCAAACATTTGTGATCATTGATTTCTTTAATTATCGTATATAAATAATATAAATAATTGAATACTTTTTTAAATTCTGTAGCCGCTTTTCGTGCTGTTTTTGTATGTATCAGCATAAATGTGCATCAGGATAAATGGGGAAATTCTAGATACAGAGTAAAGATCCAAGAATTTTTCATGACATTATTGGAAATGTCATTTATGATCTTTTGAATTGAGAATAAGCTGCCATATTGGAAAACTGTGAATGTATTATTATGAAAATAATAATTGTAACCTAATTTGACTACAACCAGTACTAATTTCATCCAATAATCTTTGATGCCAGATCCTACCGAACAGTTTTTGGAATTGGAACTCGGTAGTATATCAGTGCAAATCTCTTTTCGCTGAAAGATTTTATGATTTTAATTTAAAGTAATGTGGTATAGTGACAGTGTATGCATATGTAGTTTCTATTTTCTTATTGGTATTTCTTACTTATTGGTGTTGCTGGTCAATTTTGCAGGTATTTCTTACACGTGCCTATTTCATCGGCATCTTAATGAACAACAATTATACTACTCTCTCGTCAAAATGTTCTGATGTATTGACGAGACATTGTGAAATAATAATGAACCTAATGCCATTTTCGGGAAAATTTCTTTTCAATATCAATCGATCGGCATCTCAGTCAGATTTTTTATGCATGCGGTCCAAACCGATGTATGGACAAGTTTACACGTATCTGAAATTGCCAATTAGCACATGTCAACTCAATAAAGATGCAGCTTAAGGGCAAAATGAAGCTGCAATTGCATGAATTGGATGCATCTTTCCCTGTACTTGAACTCTCTTTTTGCAAGTATGTCCTATAACATTTATATTACCGAAATTTTATATAATATTTGAATATCTGTATTGAGATCTGAGTCAACAAATATATTTGAATTGGAACAATTTAAGTATACTTTATTATGAGCAAGTAAACAAATAAATGTAATTTTAAAAGAAGTTCTTTTCGTTTAAATTAACGTTAATTTTTGCTATTCAACACGACATTAAAAGCCATAAAAACAATTTACGTGAAATCTCTAGTTATTGGTTCACTCAAGTTCTTCACTGTGAGAACAAGACGTGCCTTTTCGAGAATAAGAAGCATATTGGAACGAGTAATATGCAAAATATAGCAGTAGAATTGTTGTACATGTACAAAATTACAATGTACAATATACAATCTGTACAATGTTTGTATCTGTGAAAAATTGATGGTATTATATTTCTATAACGCAGATTGATGGAAACACAGTATTATTAGAAACAACAAAATATCTATTCGTACTCATAAGTATGTGCAATTTGCTTAACTTCTTCCCTGAGATGAGACATTATGTACAAGTAGAAATTTCATATCGATTAATTAATGCATTCTTATTGTACAAAAGCTTGTGCAATCTTATCGTAAATAATTTGTGTGAAATGTCTTCTTCCTCGTCATGTCCTTCTTCTGTTTTGTGCTAATTAGTCTTCCACTATACGGGTGAATAAACAACTGATTTAATTCTTACGTGCAATTGCCTTGCAATTGAATACTGATCGATTAATTATATCGTAATTTATATCTTTTCTTCTTTGCTCTGTTTCATTGTTTCATTCATGAAGAATGTAGTAAATATAATGTAAAGAAAAATATAAAGAATGTAGTAAATATAAAATGTATGTCTGAGAAATTAGGTATAATTGAGACGATAAAAAAAAATTTAATTTGAAATTAAAAAAATTTAAATAAAATGAAATTTATGTCACATATTCGTAAAAGGTTAGAGTTAATTTTATTCATAGATAAACGAAATCTTATATCTTAAATTTATTATAAAACATTTATTCTTGCAGTTGTTATTAAATTCATAGCAATTTCGACGAATATTTAAACCAATTCAGAAATGTTCGTTTATTTCATAGGAATAATACTCAAGTATTATTTCTCACATGTATAATTTTATATACTTAGAAAAAGTAATATTTAACTAAAAGCAGTAATGCAATATTTAATTAAAAGAAGCATTTAAAAATTTGTCTCAGCTATATTCAACAAAGATAGTGTATTGAAGATAGTATGTATATTTACTATGGAAAGAAATATACATAATTGCCAAGTAATGACACGAAAATATTTTGAAATCAACAAAATTTCTCATATATGTAAGAACATATAAGAATACGTACCAAAATATTTTCATTTTATTCTTATAATACTGATTGTATGTAATTTTTTATGTTACTGTAGTATATCCAAAATAATATTATGCCAGACTTGAAATGTGAAATTTGAAGTTAAATTTCACTGCAACCTGAAATAAGATAAAAATATTTTACCATAGATATTGAAAAGTTTTGCATTCTGAAAGTCAACTGAGTCTATAAAAAGTGTTTTTAAAAATATTTTTGAACAGACACTCGCTCTGTTGATCTAATACACTAACGCATGAAGTTTGAATAGTGCACTTGCAATACATCACCGTGAATATGAAGAACACATGATAGGACAATGATACCATAAGAGCGTATATAACTTGACTTCCCGAAAGACTGTGTAGTTGCACTGTGTTGCATTAAAACTGAAAAATCAAAGGGAACATGTGAGTTTAAGTGAAGTGAACTTCTCTTACGTTATAGAGGAAAATTTTTCTTAAAAAGTAACATAATTGTGCGAAAATTACTGGAAACCAAAAAGAGAAAGAATAGAAGTAACGTTTCTTTTCAGAAAGATACTTATTATTAACGCACATCGATCGATAGCTATTCTTTCCTCATGCGTAAGTCATAACATGCGCATCATAAAATGGCAATATTTTTGTCCCCATTTTTATTTCTCTTCGAAAGATATAAAGCCATTGTTGCCGTCAAACGTATTTTAACTGTCAAAGAGAATTGATTTTGTTTACGACAAGTATTTACGACTCGTAAGACTTTGCTTTTTCGTTATTAGATTGACGTCGTACAAACGCAGCTAAGCATACTGCACACTATTATCATATATTTAATATCTATGAGTTCAGGATTCTTGATGGTATGGTATGATTACATTCGTATGAAATATAATTATTTAATCTGAATATGAACAATTGTAAAGATCCTACTTGTAGAAAAATTAATCTTTTGTATTGTCAATCGTTACAGCTTCCTTATATGAGATACCACAGCTATTTTTATGGCACTCACAATTCACGATTACAACAATATGTATGTCCATATACATTTTACTACTCGAAATCTGTAAATGTAAGTTTCGAAATTTCCGAATTTAATCAGTCTTTACATTATCTTACACAATGCTCGACTTTATCTAGTTGTTATTCCTTCAAAGTTGGAACAATGGTTAAGAGATGTAAAATGTGATTGTAGTCATCTGCGAAATGAACATAAAACGTTTCAGCTACATATACCTACAGGAGATCGTTATATAAATATTTATTTCAGTAAGAAGCAAATTAATATCCTCATATATCGCGACAAGTATATTTTACATTTACGATTATATATCATTTCAGTTATATTGTGTTTTAATTATATCGTTGCTGCTTTAGTACCATCTATTCTGCCTCTCCTAACTTCTCAATATTTCAACTCTGAATGAGTCTCGTTTATATCATCTATCGTTTCCAGCAGTATCATTTCTGAAGACATCTCAATATTTTTATTTAGCTCTTTATCTTGCATTTACGTGGACTGTATAAAATTGCTGTGAGTACAACCTTATTGAATTATTATCTATAGAAATAATAACTTGATATTATGAAAATTTGTAAGCTTGCTAGTTAGAAATAACCGGCTCCAAATAAAATATCGTTACGCAGAGAAATAGTAAATTCAATAAAATATATAACTTAATAATAAAATTAGTATCTTTTTAATGGGATGTCTGAAAATATGACTCAAACTATTTACGCAAATAATATTTTGTGATTTTAAATTTAAATACTTCTGTTCACCAATGTTTCTCTACATTAACACGAATGTAAATTATACTGCAAATACTTATGTATTAATTCTTTTTTCTTTTTTTGAAGATGGACTATGTATCTAAAACATAATTTTTCTTTCTCTTTCACAATATTCTGTATATCAGTAACAATTTGTTATGCAGTGGTCATATTTGTAGAAATTAACATTCTAGAATGTTTTGAGCTAAAATCATTGTATATAATATAGGGTATATAGAATAGAAATTTGATGACTTTTTAACCACAGATGTCTTTAATAATTTCAATTAACGGTATGCAATTTAAGATACAAGATATATTTACCTCAGGAACAGAATGTAGAATTCAAAATTTAAAGCAACGGTTGGTGTAATATTTAAAAATCAGGATTGAGTAATAAAATTACAACGATTACTAACAGTATGATTGAAAAAACAATAAAATATCTTTGAATTTAAATTAAAACAACCTCTAAAAAGTAATAGAATGTTTCTATCTTTCAGAAGGTATCGAAAAACATTTTGTACGGATGTAAAGGTCTTATTGAAAAATTAAAGGCTTAAAACATAATTTCATTTCAGAAATCGTCCCCAACGTATTTTGTTATGTTTTACAGTATATTTTTCCCAGAACTTCAAGATAATACCCAATGAAATTAATCTTATGACGACTATGAATTTTATAATTTTTATAAGCAGTATAATGTTAGCTATTAGAATATATTATCTAATACAATGTGTATTCGACGAAAGTCAGAAATTTTTTTATATTCCATAAGTTATTGCTATTTGATACTAATAACACAAAGTTACAACTGTATTCGATTATTCGACTGTATAAATATTCTAATACAGTTGCTTGTATCCGGCATTTTAAAATAAAAATAATTTCGGAGACAGTTTTAACACAATAGAGTACTGATATGATCGGTTTCTTCTAAATGTTAACATATTGAAATAATATTTTAATATCAAATATATCCTTTAGTAATTTTTAACTTGTTAATTTTACAAATATTATGTTATTTCGGATGATCTTGATGTATTATCAGGTTGATCTCCAAAAGATTTTAGCCATTGTTATTAGTCATCGTAAAAAGTTATTAACAAAATAACTTTCATAAGTAGAACGTATCTTTTCGACACTGGCTATGCGTTTAAGAAGCTCGTGATATACACGTGTTTAATATTTAAGATTCTTTCTGTCTATTCTACCGATTTTTTCTGTCTGAGATTTTCCATGATATCACTTATAGTCAGTTTTGTGTATATTTTAAAAGCATTACCAACTCTCGAAGTATTATACATACATAATCAAGAAAAGAATCAGTTTTTTCCAACGTGATATTAGCATTGGTTTGAATCTGGATAAATCTCCAACCGATGAAAGCCGGTCAACAACACTATTACAAATGAGAATCATTCCGGCTAATGTATACCAGTGTTATAGAAATCGATAAAATAGACTCTCTCGTGAATACAATCTAATCATTTTTTTTCTCATAACATTTGAATGAATAACGAGCTATAGCTAAAAATTTTGGAGTTCGATTAGGAGTGTGATCTTGATAATATATGTGAAGGTCAAGGTGATTCATATAAATATTCTAGGTGGAACATTCAATAATAAGTACAAAAAAATTATGAAACAAGAATGAAAACTTTATAGTCAAGAAAGGATTAGTAGAGAACATTACTGGTAATTCAGTTGGAAAATATTTCATTACCTCATTTATTACATACGAAAGAAATATTATGATTATATCTTCTATACTGCTTGTAATCAGTTTGTCATTAACTCCGTATGCAGAAATATTCTATCATTATTATAGTTGGTATTTGATTCTGTATAGAATATAATTTTATATATAACATTACTCATTAAAAATCAGTTATTTACAGAATATTACAGAATTATATCTATTAAGTAGAAAATGCATGATGATGATTCTTTGAATACCAAAAATTATACTTTTTTATCGATTGATTGACAACAATTACCAATATGTTAGTTATTAATTGCTAATTCATTATATGAGATTCATTCTGTGTCATTGTCTATTATTCATTTTTTGCTTTTAATCCACATAAATCCTAAAGAATGTATTGTATTTACCATTTCATTAATATTTTTGTACTTATAATAAACATTACATATTACATGTTATAAGTAATACGTTCTACATATGTCATTTTATAGGTGTCAAAGAAGTACTTTGTCAAATATTGGTATCATATTTTATTGTCACTGAGGAGGAAAGAAAATTAGATAAATATAGATTCAAAAACTTCTGTTTTCCGAGAAATAGATGGATTTTTTCTTAATTGAAAATTTCGCAAACTATCACAAGCAGAATTTCTAGCAGAATTTGAATTCTTTTTATTGGAACATTTTGAAAGTTTAATATACGGGTGTTTAATCTACTGAGTATTTTGAAAAAATATTCAAAAACTGAGTTATCCTCACGTGGAAAAATCTGAAATATACTAATTGTTTAACATCTTGGACAGTCGAGGAAACGCATATGTTGCTATAGAAGAATATAGATCTTTACTAATTTCTTTAAGTTGATCCTAATGCAATATTCCTATGTTACTTCATCATAACCAAAAAAATGTTTGTGTTTCAAAAGAGTAAGAATTATTGAATCTACTATATTTATTATACAATTTTTTTCGTTTTTCTCTTTTTAGCGGCAATAGAAAATCTAGCAAAATCTAGTGATCTGTTTCTTTGTATATATAGGAAATCAAGTACTGTATGCGAAAATGTGAAGTATAAATGAAGTGTGAATGGAATCGTTTCTCTTGAATGAATAAACAATTCTCTGTATAGTCTGTATTGGTTATTAAAAAAAAAAATCCCGGAAGTATGTCCATCCAGATAAAATTCGTGACCATCATAAGATATTCTTCTTAAAACACAATAAGTTTTACTGGAAACATTTTTTACCGTAGCTATACTTTGGAAGATTACGTGAAAAGATTAAAATGGAACATTCTGTATATCTACAAGCTCGTATAAAGAAATAAATTGTTGAGTAATGGAACATCGTTACTATTAGTGAAAAATTTTAAAACATGCTACAGAAAGTGAAATCACATATACAAACAGCATAAATTATTACATTCCTTGTTACATATTTATTACATACTTTATTACATATTTTATTACATTTTATGCATAAATTATATATTTTATTACAGTTACAATTATAAATTACATACTTATGTATGAATGACATAAATGTAATTATGTATAAAATTGTAACATATTTTTTGTATTGTAATGCATTGTTATGTATAAAGTCATATGTGTAAATTACATATTTTATTCTAATACAATATTATACAATTTGTCTTCTAATCTTAACGTGGTATATAGAATAGATATAGTATGGTACAATTTGCCAATATCAACACAGAAATTGCTATTTTTTTTTTTATGCAAGAGACTGTAACCCAGTAGTATTAAATTTCTATGATATATGGGGACCTACGTTGAAAAAAATTGGGGCAGATGAGAAATTCTTTTATGAAAATTCAAAATACATTAAGTGAATGGAAATATTTTTTAGCAAGCCAAATTATTGGTCTTACTTTATGCTACTGTATTCCACTCAGAATTAATAATAGCATATTTACGGACTGTAAAAGGATATGACAAAACTGATTTCTGACGGATTTCTGAACCCATCGACACCACACTAATTGCAAACTAATTGAACGACGTATTCCCAGGTGACGTACTTGAACCTATCCAAATTTATAGCAATAATCTCTCATAGTCGAGAGACTTCTTGAATTTATTGCATGCATTTATTGCTTGCAACAGTCACACTCCGAGGTATACGGATTTTCATGTAGTCCCTCCCTCAAGTATGCAATTAATAGTTGTACATCTACAATTGACAAACCAATCCGCGCGTCTCAAATAAAAAAGGGATTTCGAGAGAAGTCGAAAGAGAGTTTCTTCGGTGATTTGAAAGTCAGTTCTCTTACGCTCTTCGACTAAGAATCAAGCTCCAGTTGTCTATGAATCGACTCCTCTGCATATAGAAATGTACAACTGCATACAATTGTTTCTAATCAATCTACCTTGTTTCCAATCAACTTTATCCTTCTCCGCCATTCCAACAGAACATGGAGAAACTGATCACGCAACTCTACACAAGGTAAAACAGCTCGTGACCGTAAATAATTTGTTAATCAATTTGAAATTTTTTCTAATTTTTCAACCAAAAACAGAATGACTTGGTCATTTCAATTATAGTTTGTGTATACATTGAAAAAACTATTTATTGCTGGGAGCAATGCCACGCGATATAATTCAATGTTTATTACAATTTGCCATACAGATAGTTAATGCGGATATGCATCTTCATATAACCATAGGGGATTTGATCAATGAACTATAAAGCAATTGAAAGCAATATGACAATTATAAATCAAAACTTCTCAATCATCAAGTGAGAAATTTCCTTCACTTCGTCAAAGCCAACGGTATATACTAATTTCATTACTTAGACATTTGTGCATATTTTTTCAAAATCAGGTAAATTTCGATTAAATTTCGAGTAGAATGAATTTTTCTTGTACAGTAGAAATTTTTAGAATTTTTCTTTCATATCATAAAGCAAGTGAAAACTAGGAACATTATGTTCAAATACCACAGACGAGGTATATGAACAGACACTCATTACTTTTTCGGTCACAATTTCGAGGCATCTCGATGAGCACCTCTATGTGAATAGACATTGTACCTTACACACTTTCATGGTCCCGTGAACTGAAATATCGATATACTAAAAAAACACTGGTCTTTTTAGCGCACTCTACGTTTATACAACGGTGAGTTGGGGAACTTAACATAAGCAAGCATAGATTTTTACAGTGTTGTCACACTTTCAATACCGAATTGTGAAGCTAGTAAGCATAGACGAAATAACCGAAATCATTCTACTCTATATCAGAAAGAACTCTGTCCATGTTTTATGGATTTATTATAACCTTTTTAAATATATAATAATTAAAAAATTTTAAATTATTAATACATGGTTTTATGTATATATTTTTAACTAATAAAATTTTCAACCACTTTAAATTATTAAAATTAAAGTTATTATATATTCCTCATTTCCACATATTCCTTGTGTTACATATGCAAATTTATGTTAAATTTTTAATAATTTTATTACAACTATGCAGTGCATTGGTTATGACAAATAACATAAATCCTGTAATTCATTAGTTACGCTTGTTAATCAAAATATTATTCGAAGTCTTTTTATAAACTACTTTATAAATTCTATCAATATTATAACAATAATAAAACTTTCTTATTTATTTAATATAATTTTTTAATATTTCATGAAGGGTTAATGATAAATATAAAATTACCTACGGAATATATCCTTATATATCTCGCACAATCGATCAATGTTGAACGTGCTTATAAATTTGATACAAAGGTATATTATGTGATATAAATTATATTTTTGGAGATCAAGAAATAGAAGGAAAATTTATATTTCATAGAACTTAACAAGACAGATTTTTCACGCGGTAGTTTCTTGACGTAAATATACGTATACTTTCCTCTGATTTGTTTGTACTTTGGTCGTTGGCTGAACCTGAAGACGATCCATAGCCTGATGAATACCTAATAAAGCATTAAAGGGACATAGATTTCAGATTTCCCATTCAAAGCATATTTGCTGAAGTGCATTCTAAGAGGATTTTGTCTAATGCTGTTCTATACGTCAGGAAACGAAAATACAAGAAACATATACATAAAAATAATTTAAAATCAGGAAAAAAATATTTAATAAACAATTATTTTAATAAGCAATTTTTTAAAATTTCTTTTATTAATATTTCTAACAAACTTTCTTATTTCTTGAAATATATAAATTTATTAATTTTTTATAAAACAATATAACAAATAAATAATACAAATTTTCTTATTTTCAAATTTTTTTATTTTTCAATTTGATTGTCATGTTCAATTTCATGTTTCCTGGCCTCCCTGGCACTGCCGGACTATTCCGACGCCTCCGGGCGGCCTTTCTTCTTCCCCTTCCTCGCAGTTGTCCTCAGCAGCAGGAACGAGTCATCGGTGTCAGTCTCATCTGAATTGATCACCATGACCATATCCTCCCGTTGTGTTTTAGCTCCGGTCACTCTATTAGTGGGGCAGGTCTAGGAGCACCATCTGCTCACATTTGTGGTCGTTCGATGACAATCCGGAGGGGACAATCCGCTCAGTCGTCCCCACCGTAAGGCGGGCCTGGACGCTCCGACTCCTCCTGTACCTGTAACTTTGTTGGTGCTACTTTGTACTTCCATCGTAGTTGTATTCTTCCCAGTTGCAGGCTGAGTGTAGGGCCTGGGGTCTATTATGCACGCAGTTGTTCCGCAGTCGTTGGTTGACGATGTAGCGAAGACTTGCTGGGTCATCTCCGCTGTACCGGGCATAGGAGCTCCGAGATCCCCTGCACCTGTAACTTTTACAGTATGCGTATACTGTCTGTCATGATTTAAAATAAAAATATACTACTTCTTCCTCTAGACCATTCGCTTTTTCGCACTCTGTTTCAAAAGACCATAGCCTCATTTCCACAGAGTCCCAGGAATCGCTACAGGGAGGTGAGGTGAGTGGATCATTTGATCGGTACAAGTCCTCAACTTCGCCGAAGAAACACTAAGTCATCAAACCGATTGATTCTATTCAGGATTCCCTGAATAGAATCAATTGGAAAAACTTGCACCAATCTCCCCTAGGCCGACAACCTTATTATTTTCGCGTCACATCCTGTTGTATCAATTTTGCGACCGCAGCACTACTAGTGGATAAAATTTAAATTAAAGAATGTGAACAGTGTTGCCAGATCTGTTTCGAGAATTATTTATTGAATTGAATGGTACATCATCAATGAAGGAATATAAACAGTGAATTTAAAACAGTGACAAATGGAAATTGGGAAGAAAGGCTTAGTACATATTTGACTTAGGACATATTAACATCTATTTAAAAGTATTAGAAAATAATTTATTGAAATATGATATCTTTATGAACAACATAATTAGATATGCCGTCTTTTTATTTATCAATTTTTAAATCTACAACCTGAATGAATTATCTTTATCTCGTAAACTCCATTTTATGAAAATTTGAACTTGTCAATAAAATATTTCTACAAATATTATTTGCAATAAAGAAGCATATTATGTGTCGTAAATTACTTTTTGCAAAATTCATCCGTTTCGAAATTTCGAAGTAAAATTTATTTTCTTAGACAATATGCATATTTCCTTTTTTATAGTACGATGTTACTCGTTAAAACG
Organism: Tetragonula carbonaria; assembly: GCA_032399595.1. Taxonomy (NCBI): domain Eukaryota; kingdom Metazoa; phylum Arthropoda; class Insecta; order Hymenoptera; family Apidae; genus Tetragonula; species Tetragonula carbonaria. The sequence continues at coordinate 17,484,812 of JAUCRC010000007.1, forward strand.
AATTCGCTAAATTGCATTTTCAACGAGCGAAATAATTTATTCTTATAAATTGTTAATAAAAATGATATAAAGTATGAGTGATACACACACACACACACACACACACATTGGTATTAAAATTTTATGAGTTTGAAACATTTCTCATTTTTATATTCCTCCATTCTGATTGCTGGTGAATTTGTAGATTAACCATTCCTTCACTAATTTCCTTATATATCATTCAAAAATCGATACTTGAACGATCCTTTCCTCTAACGAATAAAGTCCAACATATCAGTTACAGGAAATAATATCTTTGCAATACATTAAAAAATCACCGACATCGGCAGAGGAGCAGACAGTCTACACATTCATCCAATTACCTTAGCTATTGTGCATAATGCCAGAAGAAGAGCGAGTTAAGGGACACAGGCAAGTCGGTTCTCCTAACGAAAGCATAATTGTCAAGACCTAAAAATCTCACATGATTGCCACGTTCCTGTTACTGTTCCGTCCGTTGACTCGATGAAATAGTTAAACTAGCGAAACAGGCGAGTTAGAGGATTTTTCCGATGTTTTTCGTATGTTTCCGAATCCAACCAAAATTATCCGATTCGACCCGAAGTATCGACTACCTGCGATTATTTAAATCATTTGGGCTAATTTTTATTTAAATAACAAGCAATATACAATAATCGAAAGTATAGTTTTTATTTAAATAAAATTTAAATATATTATTAAATAAAGTTATTAAATAAAATCAGTTCAATGATATCAAATATAACTTAATTCATATTTTTGATTTTTAAGAAAATGCTTGTTTCATATTTTAATTAAGTAAAACAAAAATAATTCTTTTTAATTCTCATATCCGTTATATTGAATATGAAAAAACCAAATGTCAAAGTCTCGGAAATTGTATCGCTTTTGCCATGAATATAATTTGTCGAATGTTAACTCTCTTTTCGACAAATCTTTGTGATAGAAGTATTAGAAATATTGCATTTAAGATATTGTATTTACAAAAGTATAATAATAAATATTAAAACCAATATGACGTATTATTAACGACATGGACATGCTAATTAATTTATTTAATTATTTCATTCATCGTCAGTGCTTCTGTTTCTATTGTTACATTCATTATCACTACGTTATAAAATAATGGGAAACTAACAATAACATAAAAGAAAGTCATCCTGCGTATAAATATATAGTTTCAATTTTTTTTATTTTTACTTTTGTTTAAATTCGTACGAGTTCCATAATATCGTTTCGAGAAAATTAGGCATAATTCATAAAAATTTGGCTATATCAATGGTTGCAGCGAAAAATAAATTATTTTTTAATAAAAAGTTGAATTGTTTTCAAATATGTGATAAAGTGTCAAATTGAAAAAGAATAAAAATTTTAAAATAAGATAATTTGCATCATTTATTCATTTGTTATAATGTTCTATGAAAAATGAACGAATATATATATTTCTAGAAATAAGAAAGTGCTATTGAAAGTAATAATATAAGAAATTAAAAAGAATTGTTAATTAAAATAATTATTTATTAAAATTTCTTTTCCTGATATTAAATTTAAAATATTATAGTTCTCACATTTTCGTTTTCTGACGAATGGAACAGCATTATACAAAATGCTCTTAGAATGTACTTTAGCAGGTATTCTTTGAATAGGAAAATCTGGAACATATATCAATTTAAATTCTTTGTTAGGAATTCGTCACACTATGAGTCGTCTCAAAATTCAAATCAGAAAAAGATATAAAGACGCGTCGAAAAATAAGAACTTAATTATACGTTCTTAATTATATTCTTACAACATAATAACGTTTTCATTTGTCATTTCACGTGGGGTTTTTAATTTCAACCGGACCTCAGTTTATTACGTGTCATTCTATTACAAATATTATAGCCTCAATCAGACTCAATTCAGATTTATATGTATTTGACTAATTTAAAACATCACCTGCCCACTAATATATAACGCAATTCTAGATATGTTTCAACAATAAATGATGTCGTACGTGAGTCGTTGAGTTCGTCTTAAAATCTGTCATGAAAAAAAATATTATAAAATTCCATTTCATTTGAAATTTATTCATTAACTCGAAAATATAAAATATAATTTGCACTGTATAATGTACCTCTTTGTACCAAATTTGTAAAAATAATTCTTTAATCGATTAGTGAAGTGTATAAGGTTATATTTCATATGTACCTCTATATTTTTCATTAAATCTTCACGAAATATTAAAGATTTATATTAAATAAGTAACAAGAAAGTAATTAAATAAATAGTCGTTATTATCATAATATTGATAAGCAAGGTAGTTCATGGAAAATTTTCGAATAATATTTCAATTAATAAACGTAAATTTTAACCAGTGAATTATGGAATTTATGTTATCTGTCACAACCAATACATTGTACAATTATAAAATTGTTAAAAACTTAAGGTAAATTTGAATATATACTATAAGGAACATATTATAAATGAGGAAATATGATAATTTTAATATTTTAATATTAACAATTTAAAACGGTTTATTTTTAAAACGTTTATTTAAAACGGTTTAATTTTTAATGGTTGAAAATTCTGTAAAGTATACATAAAACCATGTATTAAGTTAACATAAACCATGTATTAAGTTAAAAATTTATACATAAAACCATGTATTAGTAATTTGAAAATTTTAATTTACTGTGTATTGAAGAAAGTTGTGACAAGTCTGTAAAACATGGATGGACTTTCTAATTCAGAATGGTTTCGGTTACTTCGTCTATGGTTACTAGCTTCACGATTCGATACTGAAAATTGACAACAGTGTAACGGGTTCCAAAATCATGTTGCTGGTTCATTCACTAGTTCCCCTACTCCTCATTGTCCAAACATTAGAATGCGCTAAAAAACCAGTGATTTTTTAGTGTGTCGGTATTTCAGGTCACGGGCCACGAAATTCCGTAAGATGCAATGTCTATTCGTATACCTCGTCTATGGCTGCATCGGAAGGAGAAAGAAATAGATTCTCTTCCTGTAACTCGCGAAAAGGAATACGAACAATGAATTGCGAGTTCTGCCCCAAACTCTATGATATCTGATTCGATTTTACATATATTTACTTTCGAATTCCTTTCCATTTAAGGTAGTTCTCATATTAGATGTTTTCACATTCTTTGTACTAAGATTTCACCAATATTCAAAAAGAATTTTGTTCCATTACTTCTTAATTAACTGTCCGACGTTGAGAAATATTTATGAGTCTCTAACTTTTTGATTTTCCATAGATTCTAAATGCAATCTCAGATTTCTCAAAGTTTACGCAGAAATGCTTTTCGACAACCATTAAATCATGGGCATATTCAAAAGATAATACAACAGCTACGGTGTTGTGTCGCATATTATAGAACCATTAAAAAAATATTCATAGGTGTTATTTTCACTGCTGCTTTAGCATTTTAGATAATGAAAATTGTAATTTTTCATCCGTGTTTTTTCATTTCGCACATAATGGAATATGTCGTTCAGAATCTGTTTTTCACAAAGCTTTGTGATCTTGACGATTAAAGTAATTATTTACATTTTCATCGTGTCATATTAAAATGAGAATTTAGCATTTCAACATTCGACCTAAGTGTAATTTAATTACGTGCAAAAGCGAGTTAAAAGAAAAGACAATATAATCCTCTGATAAGTTTTGTTTCCGAGAAAATCGAGATTGAAAATCATGTGTATTTGGATTTAGTTAATCTCGAACTGTAGACATGAGTAATAGATATGAGGTTATTGAGAAGAAAAATGCAATTACGGTATATGATACTTCATTTTCAAGAAAATTGAATTTAAAAATTCATTAAATACATACATATGGTATATATGTTCCAACTTAATTCTGGAAAACATGATCAAACTCTATTTTCTTGAAGTCATAGCCATAAACGGAGAAATTATTTTCTGCTTCTTCGATCTACTTTTTCGTATAAAACAATCTTCCCTTGGTTCTCGACTGTCTAGTCCAAAATTGGACAACTTCAGGTTGTTTGAACAAATTTTTTCTAAAACAAGGTATCCAATGGCAAAATGTTATTCTTCGACTTCTGCATGTAGAACCACAATCTGAACAATTATGTCTTGGAAACATCGTTTAAATATTTACCTTTTGCACTCCTTAGGATTGTAATATATATTTCTCACCTTCATCGTCGGCGGCGTAATTCGATTTTCATAATTTATTTTAGTTAACACTGCTGCTTCGGCTAAAATTTCACAGAATATAAAGAAGCATGTTTTATTTAGTTCATAAGATATTAACTATGGTTCAGGTTAAGTAAAGTAACCTGTGGCGAAGATGTATAACAAAAGTTATACAATTCGTTTTTTATTATAACCACACGTGTGTTGATACATAGTAAATATATTTTCAGACAATTCGCTTTTACTTATTCTGAAATTATGTTTCAACGCTGCGTTAAACAATTGTCTACACCTGCTCCTTTACTATTATACCCTTTATGACATGTTACATACTATTATCTTTAGATGTGAATGGACATTGATGCTTTAAACTATATAAAATTGAGTATAAATCATAAATGTTGAGTATAAATCATATATATGGGAATTATGTATATAATATATAGTTTCAATTATGTATTGACTAATTACGTACGGAAGAAACCCTACTGGAAGATTTAGTCGTGGTACAAATATTTACAAAACACATCGATTGGCGTCACATAGTTAATATACTTTGCTCTGTAAAAAAGTATTTTATTATATTTAGAAAATATTTTTCCATTACTATGAAAAATATGTCGTCTATAAAAGTTGCCTGATATAAGATCTCTCCTGATAGGAAGCTTATTTCCAAACTTATCTCTGCCGCATGACTCTTAAATGTATTCAATGATTTATCTGCATGTTGACATTGAAATTATTTAACTGTTGAGTAAATACATATGTCATTGGGAAATACGTTGCAGAAGTTGTTTTCGTTTGATGAAATTATAAGTAACTGCAAAATGTACAATCATTTTCATAATTACTTTTGTAATTGAAATTTATGGCTTCGTAATTATATGTTATCATTAAATAATGAAGCTTAACATCAAAGCTAATTAATTACTGAATATTATTTTTTTTACTAGATATTCCGTTCAATTAAATCTTGTTTTAGATAGATTTTGCTGATAAGTTAATAAGCTAAATAGTACAAAGATCAGAAATAGATGTCATATACCGAGTATGTAAAAAAAGACAGAAAAAACAAGTTTCAAAAATAATCAAATTTAATGCTTTGTATTTCTTTACTTGTGTATAATTTTTTGTAATTTGTATTATAATTTTCATTTTTATTTTATTATGGAGCAATAGAAATATTTTTACTAATAATATTCTGTAGATTGCAAAAAGGTATACGAAACAAATTTTATGGCAACTATGGGTGACTTCATATCTTTGGATCTATGGAGATTCGTTAAAATTTGCTTGTAGGCCGTAAAATTGACTCTGATCTTGAATTTCAAGGATAGATTCTTTTATGTTTGCAAGGCAATATTCTACTACGGGGATCAAATTTTAGTCTAGTTGTAAGGAACCATGCGACGCAAATAATCCATTTCTTTGGGAAACGTTCCAAAAGTTTCGTTGACTCTTACGTGATATTTATTAACACTAAACGTACCATGACCGGTCAAATGACCGGTTGTAAACTTTTGATTAGAAAATTCGCATAAAATGTTTTCGCTTTTTTACATTTTACTTCATGACTTTTTCTATTAAATATATACAATTAATTTTACATCATTATTTATATTTTTATTTGTTAAATCTGTTAAACACGTGTATCCTAGCCGTTATTTAGATAGGTCATTTACGAGAAATATTTACTCTCTTTAAGAGCATTGGATTCCAAAATCTAATGCGCATTCACATTCTACGTATTATATGAGTTTGTGGTACACTTCTGCAAAGGCTGTTGCGTAGTAAGCTCAATCAAAAATAGTTGTGAATTGAAATTTCAATAAAGTACTTAAAATTTCAAGTTGCAAGTATCAGAAAAAGAGGGTAAAAAAAAATAAATACTGTTGGTAGCTTGTTTATATTTTGCTTTTTAGGGCGTTACTCCATTACCGTTACATCACTGTTACCGTTTACCCTGAAAAATGTCGAAACAATCAAGACAGTCCAAGTACTTAGAAGAAATAAATAACATAGGCGAAGAGTTTTCGGGAACTGATGAAGATGAACTCTCTGAAAGTGAAGATATACTATTTGGAAATGACAACGATCTATTAGACAGTCTACTGAGTCTGAGTCTACAGATACCGACGATGAGGAACAAAATATTGTGGATAAACGTGCAGGATGGAAAAGAATGAGATTGCTCTCAAGCACTTCTGAAGAAGAGAATGAAAGAAATGATCGGCATATTTCAATTGATGGAACTGTATGGGAAAGAATGCAAATAGATGTTACACCTGGAAGAGCAGCAATTCATAACATTTTCAGGGAAGAACCAGGTCCAACGGGATGCGCAAAACGTAATATTACGAAGGATAAGATGAAGACTGCATTTTCGTTAACCATTTTATTGACCACTACATTATGAAACGAAATATAAGAATATGCACAATAGAAGAAGCAAATCGAGTTTTAGAAACTGAATAGAGTCTATTTGAATGTGGATAATGCCTGGATATTGTATAAGGAATGACAGGAGAAAATACATCGAGACAAGATTTTTTACTCCAGTTGGCAGTAGAACTTGTCGCTGATTATCGAGAAGCAAGAGAAGAACAAATAAGAATAACAAATACGAAAAGGACATCGACTAATTCTACGACAGATTCTAATAAACGTAAAATATGTCAAATAAAGTATTGTAAAGACAATAAAACCCCAAAAATCTGTTCTAAATGTAAGAAATATGTTTGCGGAAAATGTATATTGGAACCTCCCTGTATCTGCAAAAAATGCGGTCCGCAATGAATTACCTATTATTAAGTTTTTGTTTTTTATGGTAATGGAAAAAATAAATCTTTGTTTAATTATTACCTTAAAGTTACTTTGTTTAATATTTCCTTACTAGAATCAATATTTTTCCATTCAATCAGGAAATACATAGTCCTTACCTAAAAACCGATCATTTGACCGGTTGCGGTACAAATAGGTATACATTGAATCTCGGTACGTTTAGTGTTAATAACGTGTTTACATTTCACAATTATACATATTATTATTAATAACGATAAAACAAGAAATATTTCTTAAATAACTAACAGAAATGCTCTAAATGTGATGGATATTTTAAATAAATTTATGACTTTTTATTACTCGAAAACTGTTGTTGTATGAGAAAATGTCTGAAACGGAAGTTGAAGGGCAAGATTTGGTGTTACCATTTTTTGTGCAGATGGACACACATAAAGATCATCTATGTTTCTCTAAGTGGAATCTTTGAAATATTTCTTAATGCGTGGTTCAATTTAATTTGTTAAACCATGTTTTGTAAAAATTGTTTAGGTTCGAAATTAATTATAATCATCATTATATTTGCTTTCACAATTCTATATTTCCTATGTTAGTAGTACTTATTTGAAATAATCTATTAAGTACTTTTCAATACGACACAACGAGTCGTATCGATCGATAGATTAAAAATGCGACTTCAATTAAAACGTAACCTGTATGTGTCCTCCTGTATAGCTGGTACCTATCTGGTGGTATCGAGTTATGTGCCCCTTTGAAACCGGACAATTTTCGTTTCAAACATTTTCTCATACAGAAGTCAAATCATTATCATGTTATAATAGTCACAAAGTACGTGCAAACTATGTGCAGTGTCCATCTTATTCGTAACATTTTATGTCAGATATTCCAGTTGTTAAAAGACTATTTTCTGTTTCATCATTAATAATACACTATTTACTTTATCTTTTAATTAGTACTTTTTTCATATGTTTTGAAACTATTTAATATTATCTTTCACTCATGGACAAGATACCTATCTCGTTTATGCTACTGCATATGCTAAGCGATTTCATTGCGATAAGATTTCTTGCTCAAACATTGTATATTCATCAATAAAGACTGTGCTGCTAAAACATTAAAAATCTTTCTGGAAATAAGTCACTTGCGATCCACGACAATCTTTGATAAGTGCGGTTTCCGCGATTAATACGATACGATGCATGCATAAAAGAATTTCACATCAAAGTTAATTTTATGTTAACTATTACGCCAATCTATAAGTGTAACATCACTTATACAAGTCTTGACACTAAAATTTGTAACTTCTGGAACGTACATATAGCGTATGTTTATTCGTATACACGGTGTTATTTCTTTAATTGTTGAACATAAACGAAAAATATTTCAAATAAAACTTGCATGGTTTCCGGAACATAATATTTTAACAATTTTATCGTTATTTTACTTTTTTATAGAAATATGAAGGTTACTTTCAGCTTTTTAAATAGAATGATACGTTTTAATCCAATAATCGATGCAACTCGACATTCTGTACAAAAAGATATTGATGTATGTATTTGAAAGATTATTGATTTAGAAGATATTTCAAGTTTAACTTTATAAAATTTATGCATGAAAAGCAGTATGAATACAAGAATACTGCCCCTGTCTTTCCTCGTCTCTCATTCAGATAGATTTTACAGAATTAAGATTAATATATCTCTCAAACATAGTTTTTCACAATACACAGTTGATACTTTTTATAGAATATGTCGAACTGCATCGACTAATGGATCCAAAAATACATGATTATATTTAAAAACCGATTTAAAGAAGATGATTTTAAAAAATTGAAAATGCAAAATAACAATGAAACAGGATATTATACATTCCCCTGAAAAGTGTATTACTCTGGTTTGAAATATTTTTTCAAGGAAATGTTCTTCATTAAGGAAATAACGGTGTCTAGGTATACAAATAAATCAGACATACCACATATTGAATTTTAGTAAAGTTAATTATTATTTCTTTAGGGAAGGACTCTGATATTTACTGTTAGGCAATATCCTTTATCTTACTCACTACTCATTGTCTGAATGTTTGCAAACTTACTATTTAGACGTATCTAAAGCAAGAAAGTTCAAATATTACTCTCCATGCACATTTTATTATAATTTCCGTCAATCTGATTCCTAGTAAAGAAATTATTATCTGAAGACACTTATATAAAAAATGCTACCTTCAATACCGTTTTTACATAAAACTTTTTATGACACTACAATTTTTATTGAATTTAGACTACTCGAAATCTTAAACGTGCTATAGTTTTATATATTTTTAGTAAAATTGTAAGTATCATTAACTATTAAAATGTATATTAATAGCATATAGTATTGTTTCTGATAATTTATATAACATTTCGTTATACGTGAAGAGCAGATCTAAACCAATAACGATGAACTATTATCAATAATTTGAACTGTCACTATTTTATTTGGAAGAACGCTCCAGTAATTCATTTGGTTTCATATTAAAACCGGAAGATTTTGCTTTGATAGTCGTTTTTCATATATGATTTTACATCACTATGTAACGAATAGTAAAGTAAGAATATTTTCTTCTGGAGCATTGTAATAACTCTAACGTCTCGGAGAAACGATAAACAGATTTTTGTACGACTATGCTAAAGATTGAAGTCTATAAAATTTGCCATTTTATTGAACATTACAATGTTAGTGTTGGATAACAAAATACATATAAGTATTTCTTAAATTCTTGGCGTTTATTCAAAAACATGAAGATTCAGTAGAACGGTGAAATAAAAATTCGCAAGTTCAAATCTCTGTAGATTTCGTTCTTCAAATTTCATTCATCCAATTTCATGTTTGACGTAGTTAAGAAAATCATTTTGTAATTGTCTTTAGAAATGGTTGAATTTTTAGTATTTTCGAGAAAATCATCTTTGAAAAAGACTCAGAACTATCGAAGTAGATTCTTTATAGTGAGAATAATTGGTGGATCGTTGAGAACGTTATAACAATTTATGTTTACGACAATGTTTCACTGTTACTCATACAATTCTGCTTTTCACTATATATTAATGAAGAATGTCGATTATAAAAGATAACCGTATCTTCAAAGTTTCCTGAAAAAGGTACATATTGCATAATATAATAAGAATATACTGATAATGTGATATGTGTGTAATACTGTGAGTGCTTTGCATTTAAACAACATATTTATATACGGATGATTGTATTTTAGTAACTAATAAAATTTATTACTGCACTGCAATTAAACTCTTCAATTTTATTAAAAACGTGTAAAATGTTGAAAATCATGTGAGCGATTATTGTAGATTACAGTACACAACTACTTAAATGTATGTTAAATTCTAGGATATGTCCTACAATGATTATAACTTTAGCTGTATGTTTAGTAACTAAACGATAATGTTGGATTCAATAATACCTCTCTCGAACTCGTCCAATGAAGTATTTCACGGAATTTCCTCACGATCGAACGATATATGTTGATATGTTCTTTTTTTATACAATGTGTTCGTTGTTATAACTGGAATGATGTCTGCGACTATAGAATTGTTCATCAATATTTTTGCTCACTAATTATTTAGATTATTTACAATTACTAGGTGTGAGTAAAATGTCAACTTTTCGTAAATTCCCACACGCGTTAGATGAACTGTGTGTAGAGAGGGATTAAAAATTTTGTGTCATGGTTTGTACAGATCTCTGGACCGATGGAGTTTTGTTAAAATATAATTTCTTGCGATATCTACTTTGACATTGAAATTCAAGAACATATTCGTTGCGTAGTATTATTTTTTACGAGAAACAAAGTTACAAAATCACTGCACATCGCAACTTGACTATTCTCTTAGAACATGTTCTTCCATTAGCAAACTTCCATTATTCCATTAGCATTTACACAATTGATACTATTATATAGAATGCGCAAATATTTCGTAGTTAAATGGAAAGTAAAAACTACGTCATCAGTGATGGAACGAGAATTTGTATTTTTAGCACGAGATATCAAATGAACCACTCAAAATCAAATGAATCTCCTGGAGAAATATAACTTTACTAAAAAATGTGTATTATAATCATAAAATTAGAAATATTTATAACTATAAAATGTATTTATAATCTGAAAATTAGACTGTGGATTTTTATACATTTATGAAAATGGTACCATTTGGTGGTGGAAAATTGGGCAAAAATATGTAAAATACTCCAAGTATAATTTTTCTTATAACATTTAGTAGATAAACAAATTTTCTATACAGATTTAATTTTTTCATTATTTGCATAAAAATATAGAAATAAACATATATCTGCGGTTTAGTAATAATTTTATAATAAATTATTTGAGAATCGTTTAATAAGATAAAATTTTTAAAGGAAAGTTGAATTAAATCAAAGATTTGAGTAGTTATTAACTTTTTTGCAGGTGAGATAAAAAATTTTTAAATTTTTATGATATTTTTCACTGCTTCGATCGATACAGCTCGTTAATTTATTAAAAAAAAAATATATTAAACTTTATGTGTCGAAAATGGTTTTAATCATTATCTTAATATTTAATAACACTGACTGTTCAACATCGCCTAAACTAATATTGTTTACTTCACACAACTGTTTAATACTTTTTGGTGTGGTACACTGAACGAAATATTAAAAAATTCGATTGTCAATTCAATTTATATGCTTCGCTTGTAGAAATTAATATCATTGATAAACAATAATGTCAATGATAAACAATAATATCCTTGAAATTAATATCAATGATAGTCAATAATGTCCCCTTCGACATCATTCAATTTTCATTTGAAGATTTCTGTCCGACAGCGGTTTCGAACAATTTGAGATCATAAAGTTATTTTAGTGTTAAACGCTTAAAGAAGATGCTGAAATTTATTCGATTTTAATCAAATACATATGGAAACTAATGGCACAACTTTGTTTTACATAAAGTGCGCAGTCAATGTAACGGATTAATTATGTGTATGTGTAGCGTGTCAAAGACAGCTAAACATTGTACTGCTTCTAAGAAAAAAGGAAAGATAATATTAAAATCGTTTCGAAAATTTTTTTCTTTTCAAGATATACTCACAAGCAGGCTCTCTTAATTTGAACTTTTTGGTTGTTTATTCATAGAGACAGTTTGAAAGTTCAACATACGATAATGACACTGTTGGAGAATTGGAAATAATAAAAAATTGAATTAGTGCTTCATATAGAAATATCACAATACACCAGAAATTTCTAAATATCTACATTTCAAATATCTTTGAAACGTCAATACGGAACATGCATTGTTGCAGAAAGAAATTCAGCAATTTCTTGAACTTTTTGCAATACTCCATCATAATCGAAGCATCTATATATCAGAAAGAATTTTCTGATAAGAGCTTATATTTGTTGACTTTTTCTCTTTTTCTTGGCACAACAAACACGGCACCGCAATTTGGTTCACTGTTTCTTTGACACACTGTCTAATGTGTTCGGTATAAAGCAGATGATTACAACATCTTAGATCATTTGATTAATTTGAAATATATGTTATGAGCGGTGAGAACCTTATTTCAATAAAGTTTATGACATGTATGATGTGGATGTATATGAATTATATATATCAATCCTACACAATAACGATATAGCTCTCATAATGATAAAGAAAAAAAGTAATGGAAATAGATATAAAAATAGTAAATCCCAAATAATATCCTTGTCACAAGTATAATCGTTTTCTTCGTAGAAATTTTTGATACCATTAATAAGAGTAGAATTATTTCAAGTCAATTCCTCTTTAAAAATGAGCTCTCGATTTTTTGCAGAAATAAAAATATAGATACCATGTATAATTCCATAATTCTACAATTTCATAACAAAATTCTATAAAATTGTCTATACGATAAGAAATACTAGTCCGACTATTTTGACTTCAAAATTTGCTTTCTATTTTCAAGGAAAGAAAGTCAAGTAGCCAATAAGTTCTGTATAGGTATTAAGAATTTAAATTTATTGTGTGCATTAAATTACTGAATATATATATATTCAGATTATTTGATCACAAATTAATCTAGGAAGAACATTAAATATTAATAACAAATGTACGAAGAAATTCAATGTTATCAACTCATGTTAATGGCAGGTGATTATTCTAACGGTTGACTTACCCAGATTGAAAACGTCTTCTTCGAAAGTTATAAAAACACATAATATTTTTGGTTCTTTTATTAGTTGATTTCTTCGTTTTAATGAAATGACAAAATCTTGAAAGAAAAAATGTTATCGAAATGGACAATATTCGCTCTATATATATATATTCGTTCTATATCTAATGTATATACCAGCATCCTTTATGTTAGAAAGAAATTATGTGATACTGAAATACTGTGGTGTTTAAAAGTTGGCCAAATCGTTTTTACAATTTCTCCTTGCCAAGTTCTAAGGCATTTTTTTAATATAATAAACAAAGGTACGTTTATGTGGATAAATGCTGCATAAAAGGTCAACACTATTTTGTTTTTAAATTTATATATTTAAAGAACATCTAAATAAGTCCGTTCAAATGTTCCTAACCAAAATCTATAAGTTATAAGTTTGTAAAAAATTAGTGAGTATTTACATTTCAATAATATTACGCGGAATTGTTATGCAGAATTACCTCAGTTAGTAGTTAGTCGCTAAAACGAAAACATGGTCCGAAAGATCTCTGCTGAAACGAACAAAATTGTGATAGAATTGTCAGAAGTGGAAAGTGGCAATTTTAAGGGGTCCTTAAAATTGCTTCAATGTTTTCTATCGAGAAAAATTTAGTAAATGATATAATTAGATGTACTATGCTGGACACGGCCACGGAAGATCACGATAAGACCACGAAAACAGTTGTCAATTTTGGACCCAAATAAAAACAGCGATGATATCGCAATATAATTATAAGAAAATATAGCCAATATGAATATATAGATTTATAGTCTTAATAAAATTAAACAATGTAGAACTCTTTGATGTCCAAAGACCATCAATAAAAAAAAATTAACGGATTAATATTCGCTAAGAAAATTTAATGAAAAATTAATAAATTTGGAAGTAAGAGAAGACATTGCTATGCAAATGGTTTACATCCCATGCAGTTGTAGCTAAAATTAATAAATTTTATTAAAATTTTCATTTAATTAGTTCCTTATTGGCATCAGATTATGCAATGAGGCACCACTTTTAATCAGTATGTAATATCTTTTCAATCCTGTTTCACTTTTAACGAGTGTGAAAATATCTTTCTAAAACTGTCAAATATTTACCAATGTAAACGCTCCCTTCAAAATAATATGGTCTTATTTATATGGTTTTTCTAAAATAACGAATACGACACGGGGTTATTAGCGATTGACAATATTAATGATGTTTCTCATCTGTGACCAATATAAAGTGCCAGCATTCTGATTTCGTTAGTGTGAAGAATACTTTCATTTGTCATCGTTAATACACTTTGAATGAATTTCGTATCGTCAGTGATTGAAACCCACAAACAAATTTGTGGTTTTTCTGAACTCATGGTTCAATATCGCACTTGTAATTTTAAATGGTCTGAAATTATTATTTCAGAATTTTACAAATAATTCTATTCAAAAGACTACAATTATTAGCAACAAAATACATAGCCAATACATTTGATATGTTATGTTGAGGAATGTCTTCGTTGTATAATACTTCCAATTGATTTGCATAATTTAACAATTTTCTGTATCATTGACAATGTTGGTTTTATTTTTAGAGATGTCTTCCTACTTGGAGATATGTAGTTGTCCACTTGTTCGTAGAACAAATACCAATCTCCACGCAAAGAAACTAATTGAATTTTATCTTGAACTGTTGGAGATATTTTCTTTTTAATTAATCTTCTCACTAGTAAACGACAATTAATGAAAACAACGAAATGAAATGAAATAACTGAACTGAGAGGAATCATCACGTAAGCCTTTAGTATTGCATATACGGAATTTGAGAAGGATACAAAGATAAGAATGCAGCTCTATCTTGGCTTAGATGATGCAATCTTGTCAAATCGCTAATTGGCGATTTACGCTCACTTGACTCCGTAGTAATTAAACACAACATAATTCCTTAAAATATATTGCAACGCAAATATACTAATATGCAGATTGTCTAATTTTTCTCAAAATCCACTAGAATATTATAGCAAAGTCATTATGTAGTTCTATTCTGAAAACTCAACTTACCTTGAAATCTCGTCCATTATTCCGTCCACTAAAATATCATTAATACTATATGATGTACTCTTTTATAGCATGAAACATTTGTAGGAACATTTTTTTCATCCCTTCATTCGCTTATGAGATATTTCCATTCTGCGAATTAATCGTGTTATAAGAATATCATAATGTTGCATAAATTTCCACATCATATTACACTAGTCATATTAACAAATTACCATGTTATGGAGTAATATTCTAATTATCGTTCGCTTCAGAAGTGAATTAACAGTATGAAAAACATATATACACTACTCAAATAAATAAACTAAAAAAAGAAACTAAAAAAAAATATACTCAAATAAACTTGATTATTAATTTAACATATACATCGCGCAACAGTAGTATTAAATTTTACTGCAAACAACAACAAAATCTGTAACTATATTACTAAAACGAATGCATTAGAGTATAATATGAGAATGACTCACTCATCATCTAAAATACAAAAGGCTTTAATTAATTGAAATGACATGACGTTTAGATAATAAATTATCGAAAATATTACCGTCGAAAAACCTTCGTGACACGCAACGAATAGATTGGAAAGAATGATCTCACGTTCCTTGGAACTTCTCAACATTACAAACGATAGTAACTTTTGCGCTTTCAATGGAATGTAGTACCATGTAGAGTCGTACCTGCACATTATTATACCATATCATTTTATAATTACAATAATATATAATGAAGAGCATAATCGAATCCTTAACTGCACTTTTGGCATGAATTATTTTTCATTGCCGTTAATATTGAAATGTACAGAAGATGCACAATGAACATCAATTTCAAAGTTGGAAATAGTTTTTTTGAACAAAATTCATTGAGTCAATGTCATGATATATGGTATGAATAAAATCGTTACACTTAATAACAATAGCAACGGCAATAGCAATAACAATACTAACAATAATAAAACTAACGATTTTAGTAACATTTTTATATAATTTTCGAACTCTTGGATTAATCGCAAAAGTATGCCATTCGCACTGAAATGTATCAAAAAGTAAATTTTCTTTGGAATAATGTATAATATATTTTATTTTTCTTTTCATGGTATATAATAAATTATGTGTTTATATTTATTTAATTGGTTGCCACAATGTGTTAAATTTCATTGTTTAAAATAAATGTTAAACAGTAAGGCAGTTAAATATTTATTATACAGGTGTAAAGTACTGTAAGATTTCGAACTACATAAAAATATCAAATAGTATCACACATATATATCAAACAATATTACATATGGTATTATAATTTATCAACGCATATCTCTTAAAGTATTTATTAACAAAAAAAATGTTTCAAATGAAACTTGTGTTTTGAGGGGGATATCTCATAACAGCTATTAGATTCGTTTAGGACGTTCCTTAAAATTTCAACGTGACTGTTATTTCTTTAATTAGAACTATATCAAGGTGGACATGTAGCTTGTTCCATATCGTCTTTAATATATTAATGCTATAAGGACATTCAAAGTTATTTTTGTTAGTATACGAAAACAAATGACCCTCAATATCACTCTTCTCAGTTTTAATATTATTAGTGAAAGAAAATAATTAAAGTTGATTCATTGAAAAATAATTGAAGAAAATAAAATTGTTTGATCTTTATATTACATAATTTTATTTATATTTTCAATTATATTTTTCGAGATATAAATCAGTTTGCCATTTTTTAAAATAAAACCTTATATCTTATTTTTCAATACACTTTCAAATAAAAATAAAAATTTAATAAAAAGTTAATTCTATAACTTTTAAATAAGTTAATTCAATAACCGTTCGGAGCATTTAATTTCAAAATAATTAAAATCTTTAGTTGAAAGTGTCGATATTATAAATTCGGCAATTAATAAAATTTCAGTAGAATTGGGATTCTGCATTCAGAGTAAAATATGAACAAAATTAACTGAAAACTTACAATGCCCGATGCACAAAGTGCTAATCTCAATTCCATTTGACATTTATAAATGCTTTTCGACATTGTATCATTGAAGAATTAAAGAACAATACTGACTATTGTTACAATTTTGTACGAAACATTACGAAAACGTATTAAAACCACTGTGAAAGCTGACAAGTTAAAAAGTAAATCTCAGTAAAACTAACAAATTTGATTATGAAATATATTGTGCAGAACTGAATCAATGAATATTTTTTTGTTGCAGGCATCTAAAAAATCGTTCACGGTATTAAAATATTATTTATATTATATTTAATGAAGAAACCAAAATGTTTCTGTTTATTTTTTGTACATCTTATTAATATATTTACAGTAATAAAACTTGCGTAGAACGTGCAAATAATGATCCAATTGTGCCATTTACTGTAATCGAATTATTTACTTAATGAGTGCATAAACTTAGACTCGAACAATAACTGAAAAAATGATATGTTTTATCTTACGATTAATGAAATATGTCCCCACTATTGTTTATTACTAATTGTCCAATGTAATTATTTAATTGAACATAACGATGAAGTGTAGGATAACAATTGAGATACTAGAGTGAGAGTTCCCAATCCATCATTTACAGGTATTACTGATTTGCAAAACTAAATAAAGAAAATTTATAGTTTTGATTAATTCTTCAATGACTTATCATCTATATAGCTATTTCTATAAGTACATATGGCGTTACAATTTTGTAGGAATCTAGATTAGTGCAGAATTTTAATTGCTATTAAGTTCAATATAATTGCATCACGTTTAATGTAATTGCATTATCCACAATTATTACCGACTTCATTTTATGTCTCTTTATGCAGAGGATAATCATGTAAAATTGTCAGCCAAAGCAAAAAATAGAGAGAATGGTTTATAGAAATAAGAATATAGAAGTGTTATAAAAATATTTCTCACATATATTGATACCAGAAAGTTAATTGTTATATTCTGCAAAACCATGCATAAAATTTATCATCTGTATTTAATGCCAATTCAACAAAGTGCAGTATGTATCCTTTTTAAAAAGATATATGTTAGCCATTGAAGAATTAACAGGGAATTTAGAAAAATATGTAGCTCAAGTTTTGAACACACGTTTATCAATGAAAGAATACTTACTCTCTAAAAACTCACAGGAAATGAAATAACTAGTACAGGACTTGCTACTACATAATCCTTATCTTACTCACGGAGATATTGTTTAATCTTCACATTAGCGAGGAAATATGCCCCAAAATGATTCAAAATGTAAAACAAAATACTATTAAGATAAGTGGATACGTAGATAAAGTGATCTATTTAAATTTACTAACACGATCGCTCTGTTGTGAATATCAACGTCTTGGTGAATATCCAAGAAATTCAATTCAACTTGCTGCAATAGTGAACTTGCTTTAGACAAATTCCTAATGGCCTTTCGTAATCGGTAGCTAAAAACATATAAAAAGTTGTACATAAATATGAACTGCGAAAAAATTTATTTATATTTTGAATCAGTTTTATTTAATCGACAGTCTATGATATACGTTTCATGATATTGACATAGATATAAAAGAACCGAATAATTTTAAGGAAAAACAACTATTATTAATGTAAATTTTAGAGCTACATGTGAATAAATCTAATAATTTTACTAAACTGGTTATTTTTTACATATTGTGACAAGTGCCCTATTGTTTCAGCTACATTCAGAATGCGGGAATTCGAGTATGATGAAAATTAATCCCCTTAAAATTAATGAAAGTCTTTATACAGTTTGATTCAATCTCATTGAATTTGTTTTGATTAAAGCTACAACTTCTAAAATTGACCAGTATTTGATTTTAGAACAGAGCAGAGTGTATCTGTAATTTGTAGATTGAATTCCTTTGCTTAGGTTTTATAAATGTCTAAATTGGAATAAAAAAGGGTACTCGATATTGGAAAAGTATTTCATATGTTATACTTGTTGGAAAATAAATTTGAAACTTATAATATTTAAATATTGGAACTTGATATAACAAATCTATAAATAAATTTATTTCATTCCTTTTTCTTAAAACAAAAATGTAATTTCTCCTCTCAATTGTTAGTAACTTTCTTCAAAGAAGGATAGTTTAAGAGATAGTAATTAATCAGATTTATGCAAGGCAAGAACACAAACTAATCGCAAAAATAATACGCGATTTGTATAAGCATACGTGTTGAACCATGATCGCATTCAATATAACCACTGTATTTACTTATACAGAGTAATGGAAAAGTTATGTTTTACGATTCTATATATTAAAAACAGTGGGAATTCGTTAACAACAATTTAAGACAAAGCATTTGGCATGGTTCATTCTGTCCTTTTTAAGCTCTTCTTATCTTTACTTTTTCTGTTAGAATTTTCTGTTTAATTTTTGAATAGGTTATGATTACAATGTTATTTTGCAGTATTATTTAGCGTTGTTCCACTTTCTTTTGAGTAAGACATCCCTAGTACTAAAAAAATCATTTCTTGTTTTACCATTACGAATATACTATCTATATTCTTATAGTTGCGAAATATAACGCAATATCAATATGAAAGCTATTGGAAAAATATCTCTTTCCAAGAGAACGATTGTGTCCCACAGTTTTTCTGCAAATTTATTGCATGTAACAAGTAACATATGGCGTATTAGAGAAAAATTTGTACTTGAAAATCAAGATCAAGATAAATTTTATAATAACTTTCTAACCTAAATCAATATATACCGGTACAAAGGTACAAAATTATATATAAAACAGAATATATACATATATAAAAAAGAATAATATAAAACAATCAATATAAAAGAAAGTAAACCAACTGTCGCACAGGCGATGTTGTTGGAGTAGAGGCCTTTATTAGTAACATTCTCCGCAACTAGTTGACCTGGTGAGTACTGAATATTGCAGCTAAAGTCTTCTCATCCGGAGACGGAATTGCGCAAATTTCACAAGTGATAGTTCTAGGGACACTTTGCAAAGAAGTGTGTATCTTGAATTCTTTCCGGCTACAAGTGCAAACATTCTAATTACACATTGTATCTAGTACAACTGTAGTAACAACAAAATTACAAACCGTATCGACATAGTAACACCTAGTTGCCACGAACGAATTAACCATGTAATCGGTTAATTGCGTAGAAACACCAAAATCGCAAATTCCAGTCTCCAACACTGTTTATCAAAATATTGGCTTGGTTATATGTCCGGATGCATAATCGCATTTTTCTCTTGTGAATAGCTCAAATTTAACTTAAATCTGCAATAGATCAACAGGTTCAACAATTAAAAAGTGATGCATAATATCTGAAGTTTTACTTCTCCGTGGAACAAGAAGGCCATGAATATTTCTGCCATTAAAAAAATTAAAATAATTAAAACAAATTTCTCAGAGACAGGATATTATACAAATCGACTAGTCAGATCAGTAGAAAAAAACTGACTGACGAAAAAACACGGAAACTTCAACAAAAATTGATAACTCAAGCTTACATGACTCCTTTGGAACAGTTATGTTTAAAACTAAATACCATTGTAGTTACTGGTTTAACCAAAGGGAAGTTAGAGAAACTTCTTGAAGTGGGACACCGCCGGAAAGTAACTTCGGAATATATCAAATTTATAAAGTATGTTTCACGGTTTCGCCGGTTTAATGTGGGAGTATTCGTTATCGTGACGTTATCGAGTGACAGAGAGCGAATGTGATAGCATAGAATGGCTAGGAATTATCACTACAATAATACGTTTGCTTTATGGCTTCTGCACGCACATACAAAACCAAAAAAAGCAATTAATTCGCTAGATTGCAGAAATGTTATAAATGACTCAGAAGTATAGATGTATAGAAGTATAAATACATATACATACCTCATCTGTACCTCCAGATTCCGATACGAGAAATCAATGTCTAATAATAAAATTATTCCGGTTTATATTATGTACATATAGATCACAAAGAACTCTATCCGTCTCTTAATGTTAATACAAATTTCAATTACTTAATAAACAATTATTTATGCTTCATTGTGTTTAAAAATAACTTTTAAATAAATTACTTCCTAAAATTATTTTGGTTGGAAACTGGTGACTGAATGCCATATATACATTTAGTTTTAAATGATCACCGAAAACAAATAACCGAAAAAATGGTCACTGATCGAAATAAAGTTTGAAGGTCGTGAGATGTGAAACTCCAATATATAAGCTTGAATTCGAGAATTCCCTCTTTGGAAGGTAGATCCTTCAATTTTAACAAATCTATTATATATATTATTGAAAATAATAACAAATTAGCGGCTATTATTTAACAATTAGCGGCTAACATTTAGCCCGATGCAGACAACCGATTTACGCCAAATCATTGCTTCTTCTGTCGAGAGAATAGAGATATATTCTCATATCCTTCTTTTTAGGAAACAAAATATTTTTATGCCTCTGTTATTCCAAAGCACCAGCGCCCTCAGACCGCTTATCACTGCGTCGGGCCTAATTCAAGCGTCTAAACAAAAGCACACGGAGATCTAAACAAAAGCTACGATCACAGTGATAAGATCTTTCGCGAGTGTCGTTAAGACAATTTCTGTGTGTTTTATTTCAAACCGACGTTAAAATTCAATTGAACAAAGTCTGAGTACAGAGATCTAAATCTCCGAACCCACAGAATTTTGCATCCCACATGAGCCAAAAAAATCAACCTACGCAGAATCTATGGCAAACAGTAGCTTCCAAAAAACAAAACAAGCAATAATTTATAGACAGAATTTATAGACAGAATTTATAGACAGAATAAATGATTAAAGAGTATGTGCTGTTGGAAACCATATAGTTACGAATTTAATAAAGTTTGTCTCAAGAAGAGCTAACGCAAGGATATGTATGTACTGGACTGGATTCAAAAAAGATTCTTACTGACTTAACAAGTAAATTCAAACCCATCATGATCAATAATTTTAATGTCGAAATTAGATCCTTAATCTCTTCAGCTCAACGGACCATTTAATCAAATGTTTCCCATACCCACCCCATACGAAGTACTGAAAAACATACTTAAAGAAAAAAACAATATTCGTGTAGCCTCTAAAATGTCATTCTTAAGAGCTGGTCCTCAAAAATCAAGTTTTTCACACATTCTCAACTTTAGAAGACAAATTTTATAAATCCAGGAGTTACAGCAGAAATTTCTTGCTCTTTTATAGTATACCGTGATGAACCACAGTATTGAGTCTTCGTTCCAACAGACAAATCAAACTGTTTTCATTGTAATGAAAAAGGACACATTCTTAACCAATGACTGAAAAAAGATCAACCAACCACCAATATAAACACTGCATCTGTAAACAAGGACAGTAATACTAACAAAGGTAGGCGTCTCGTAAGAAATCGTCGACTATCCTACCACAATAATACCTATAGACCACTACTGGCAAACGCCACATAGCTGTTAAAAAACCGTGTTCCACTATATCTGATGAATCCAGTACACAAAACATATCCATGACATGACAATACTATTTTTACTAAACAGAGAAACCTTCCTCAAACTCATTCATTTCTAACCCACGAACAAAAATAGAAAAGATTATTAAACGACTAAAATCCAGCACTAACGAAACGAAAGGTGACACTAAGTAATGTCAATAAAATTTTTTTTTGACAGTAGCCAAAATAAATAAATTTTAATTAAACTTTTTATTTAGTAAGTTTTGTCGAAAATTGCTTTGGATCTTTTAGCTCTAAAGAAAGAGCACAAGATTATACCATCCCTTATTCTATTACTGAAGGAAATTTACCTCCATCATCTAGGACGTGATATTAAAAGCCGAATCCATAGAATCACCAAAAATCTCAGCGCTAACCTATCGCACTCTTCTATGGATAGCTCACCGTATAATACAGACGACCAGTCAGAATCTGAAAATAAAAAATACTGTATACCCTCTCAACGTTAGGTTGAGCTCTCCCTAATTAAACATTCAAATTAAATTACGAATTACAAATTAAGTAAGACGAGTTACCAAATTAAAATAAACTAAATACCGAACTAAAATAATTACTGTGTATGTTACTATAACCATATTACAGTGGAACCTAAATGGATCTTTAGCCCGCTTACCGCAGTTACAACTATTAATAAATGAACTCTAAGCAGATGTCTCCGGAGAACCAACTTTATGCCACTATGAACCTCAAGAACTAGAAATCCTGCTTGAAGAATAAGAATTCACCTACGGAGGAGTTTGTAAAGGAGCTACGTTTGTAAAAGGGACTTATCACAGCAAAGATATAGCAATCAAAAGCAGCATCGAAACAACGACAATAAAAATTCATTTACCCTCTAACATTCACATTTGTAATACCTATATTCGTAATGGCTACAATTTAAATAAAAACCGAACTGAACAACCTAATTGACAAAATACCTAAATTTGTTGTTGGCCGGGGGGGGGGGTTATTTTAAGAGTCACCTGGGGCTCTGAAAGAACAGAAATGAGGGGAAAAATCATGGAAAACACTATGGAGAATTTGGACATAATCCTCAATGTCAGCAAACTAACGCACTTCAATCTCGCAAGCGGATCACTCAGCACTATTGATTTAATGTTCAGCAACCGAAGCATCGCATGCCATTGTGATTGTGAAATATGCACTGGCTTATGCGACAGTGACTATTTCCCGTTGATTATGATATTATTTCCTAACCGTTCGATCACTTAACTACCACCAATTCGAATCAGCTGACTGGGCTATATGTTGTATGATGATTGAATTAATCATCCAACAACTCACCGCGCCAACTCAAAGCACGCCCCAAATCGGCTTACTACTTGAAGAATTTACCGAGAACATAAGATGTGCGGCCTATAATTCGATCCTTGTCCAACGCTCTAACTGTTCCAAATAAGTGTCCTGTTCTCTGATGAAATAACCCATGTGAAACCGCGATAAAAAGCACCAAGCATGCGTTTAATAAACATAAACGAAGACCAACCATGGAAAATCTTATAACATACAAATAACTCAGAGCAGAATTTAGGAAGCTAGTCAAAGAAAGCAAGAATAGCAGTTGGATGTCAAGAAATAGTACTACGCCTACAAAAGCAGTATGGAATTTAAAACAATCCTAGGAAATCCCTGTAAAAACACTATCGCTCTTCTAACCAAACCGGATCAGTCAACCACCACTAGCTAAAATTACAAACTTATCCGCAGAAATTTAAACCAGACATTCAATTATAATGAGTAATTTTTAAGACTTAGGAACGTTTCAAATAATCACAATTTCAGAAACTACGCAGAAATCAACAGCAACGACCTTCAGTTAATCATCTCGTCTTTCACTAAGAAAGAATTAGAAAATATCCTACCCTGTCTAAACTGCCTGAGAATAGCTTACTTACTTGATCTCTACAATACAGTTTGGAAACTAATATTCCCGACGACTTGAAGTGATGCCACTGTTATCCCTATACTAAAACCTGGGAAGAACATAAATCTACCTGATAGCTACCGGCCAATCTCGCTTACAAACAATATATGCAAGACAATCGAAAACTTATCAACTATAGAGTTGGCTGGACCCTTGAAACAAACCGAGTCATATCCTTATACTAGAGTATCTTCAGATATTATCACTACGACCAACTAATCAACATTGAAACTAATATATCTGTGACAGATTCATACCCGACCAGTTTCACTATACTGATAGCTTCAGATATCGAAAAGCGTATCATATAGTGTGCAGACAACGATTACTATCTATCATCGGAACCATCGACTTCCAGGAGAACATCTTACACTTCGTCGTAAATTCTTTAAAACTCCGTGGTATAAGAGTATGAGCCAACAACACTCTCGCTCAACCTACCATAATCCAGAACGGAGTTCCATTCTTTCTACTAGTAATCAATGAAGTGATGTTATTTATTGTTCCACCTATGAAATACTATCTATTTCTCTAGAAAACCCAGCAACAATACAGAAGTTACTACAAGCTATTCTTGATGAACTACATAAGTGATCTGCTTATTCAGAGTTCAAGTTCTCAGATAGAAATCGGAAGTTGTTTCTTTTAGACTGCGAAATTGGTATAACATCAAATTACCCTTGCGAAACACAGAACTCAAAGCAAACAAATGAAATAAAATCTTTGGATATCACTTTTGACTCAAAACCAACATGGTAATCATCTATTAGAATACTTAAAAAGGATTGTATTGCGCGCCTGAAAATTCTAAAAATCATAGCTACCAATACTGGGAAGCTGATCTAATAACGTTCAAAAACGCCTACAAGTAACTCATCAGATCCAAACTGGACTGATTAGAGTCAATTATACGAACATTCAGGACGGAGTCCAAACCCATTCTGAAACCATGCTAAAAGAAGCGAACAAACTGCCACTATCATTTTGAAGGGAAATGTTCTATATAACGCAAACGATAAAGATCTCCACAACCTCTAATAAACTTTCACATCACAACTGTTTCTCTGAACGATTCATTACTGATCATTCTCAAGTCCAAATCTACCAAAAAATTTTTATAATAGAATACTCAACATCGAGCAAGAATTAAACATCAAGATCTCTAATGCACTCAACAGAAAATTAATAAAATATCTACTAAAGATTGTCCTTCTTGTTATGATAATCACTGAACTGTTAAGTTTCCGCAAACCTGATAATCCATAAATTTTTAATATCCTAACGAAAGGCACGTACTAAGATTAATCGCATATCTACACTGATGGCTAAAAAAATCAGCTGGGAACTGGATTTGGAATAATCACACCGCAATCCACATTGAAAATTGAACTACCGGAGGCTACGTCAATGTACATAACCAAACACATGGCCATTCACTGTGCCCTATAGCTGAAAAAGAACATTACCAAAATGTAACAGTCACGTTTGATCCTAGAAGCGATGCAGCTGCCATTAGATACAAACAATGTTGTCAAATTTTATCATCACGAGAATCTTAGAAGCCTATATCAATCTAAGGAAAAAAGGTAATTTTACTAAAAGTAATAAATTTTGATGTCCCAATGGGAATTGTATTCGAATAACACTACTCCTCCCCACAACGAGAAAACAACTGACTACTTATTCCTACAAGACTAATACTTGCGCGATCTTAAACCTAATCTAACCTAAACCTAACCAAGAACCCATCAAGTCATGATCTTAAAATTAAGGATTGGACATACCAAGACACAGGCATTCGCACATACTCACTAAATATGCAAAACCAGCCTGTCAGCAATGCAACTGTATCTTGAACCTGTAACACCTAATTCTCGAACATCCAAAATATGCTACCATCCTTCTCCAATTTAAAATAGAGCCAGACCTAAAAGAGAACCTTGATGCCACAAAATTTCAAACACTCTAAGTTTCTTGAAAGAAACCAAACTTCTGAACCAAATTGTCTAAAGCACCGATAATCGCTAATATCTTTAGAAGTTGATGCGACTTAAAATCCTGAAATTAAAATAAAAAAGATGTAAAGAAAGACACACACAAATGCAACTCTCAATAAGCACAAGTATATCCACACATACGTATAAACATCCGGCTCCCGGAAATAGTAATCCGGTTGGAACATTGCCACCATCTTTATCCATTTTTTATACCATTTTCTGTCTTTCGTTGTCTTTTATACGTTTTCTTTTACATGTCTTTTATATCGTAAAATAATGTTTTTACAGTTAAATTCTCGATTCAGCAAACATCTCAGAGGAAGGGAGCGGATCAATTGGAACAATATTTTTATTTTGTACTGGGATTCTGGTAATTGAGCTGTAATCCCGAAAGGTCCCAGAGACGGAGCACGTGACTGGAGGAGCGGCGCAAATATAAAGTTTTAGCTCCGGCTAGTTTTTGAAGTATTAGAGAATTGAAAAATTCATTAAATTCTGCGCGTATAATATTAACGTATAAACTACCGAGAAAAGTTCAATAAATCCTAACATTTCATCGTCTAATCGCAATGACTAAATTTTAATAGAATGGCGAAAAGAGTTGTACAGCAATATAAGGAATAATTATAAAATCGTATATATTCCGAAGAGTTACGGTTCAGTCAAATCGTTCGCATTGAATTGCATGTTCCCTTGTTCATCTTCCCTTACCGATCGTCGTTCTTTGTCACGAGGCAATCTATTTTTTCTCAACATTCCTCCCGGTGTTTATGATTATGTTTATACTTCTCTTAAGTGGATTCTATATGCAACTACCGAATTTCTTTACAGCAACTTTTAAGATATCATTGAAAAAAGACATAATTTAAATTTCCTATAGATATCCAGTCTATAAAAAATTCTCAATATTTTTAAAAAAGTTTGAATTTTTGCAAATTTCGAGAATACAATTGTCTTCAATTTCTTACTTTACGTAATATATTACATAAAAATATCTTCAAAAAAAACAAAGATTCAGGATAATCAAAGCAAAAGCTTTGTATTTTTAAAGAAATTCGAATAAAGAGTTCCATGATTCCTTTTACAAAGTGATAATGAGTATTTGTATTTTAAATTATTCTAAAGATTTGTTCAAATTATCCAGGTGAGACTACTTGACACTTCGGAACTGAATTAGATTGGATAATTTCGATCGAACTCGACCGAATACCTAAGACTCAGGCAACGAACAATTGTGCAACTGGTTATTTCACTAGTTTCATCATTTCACCATTTTATTGATAGAACCGATCGGTACAGTAACAAAAAATGTGCGAAAATGGGAAAAATTTTCTACAATTTTAGATTATTGACATAAAAAATTTCTATTGTATTTCAAGTTCTTTTATGATAGTAATTCGGTAGTAATTTAGTAACAATTTATTCTTACAGTACTTATTAACGAACAACGAATATTTGTGCACTCCCCAGAAATTTGGGTACAATTAAAAAATCTGGAATTCTTGTAATAATTGAAAATATTCGTATACAATGCTATAAGTAATGTTATGCATTATTTCGTTGGTGAATTTTTGTCTTAAATTTCAGTTCTCATAAAAACAACTTTTTAGCTATTTTTAAAAGTTCTAAACTCTTTGTTTCATTCCATTTTTATATATTTCTAGCAGTAGACACAAATATATTGATACGTACAGTTAGTTAAAAATTTAATTGAAACAGATTGTGTCAGTAGTCTGATTGTGAGTTCGAATTGGATTACATAAAATATATAAAAATACGATTCTCCCTTTGGCCTATAGTAGACATTTTTTTTTATTTAAAATTATGTTCTAGCTATAAATTCATTAAAACACGAAGTTGAACGAATATTATTTAACAGCATATTTAATCCTTAACTGGCATCACTAGATTAACAAAGCCGTAGTAAATTATTCTTTACATCGCATATTATTATTATTCTATTAGTATTCTATTTATTAATATGCTTTATATTTCATTATAAATCCGTGTTTTAAAAAATAAAGTATACAATAAAAAAATAAAGTCAAATAATTTCTTGTTTTATAACATGATAGAGGTTTCTACGATTATCTGAGATGGTACGATATTATTTGTAACAAGGTTGA
This sequence comes from Tetragonula carbonaria, assembly GCA_032399595.1. Classification (NCBI taxonomy): domain Eukaryota; kingdom Metazoa; phylum Arthropoda; class Insecta; order Hymenoptera; family Apidae; genus Tetragonula; species Tetragonula carbonaria. The sequence goes on from JAUCRC010000007.1 coordinate 17,513,567, forward strand.
GGGTTAATCATTACCTAGTCAAAGAATTTAAACATTTGTAAATTCGATTCATTCATATACAGTCTGATAAATATTAATCAGTTTATATTTTTGAAATATTCATATAATGGTATAAATGTAAAATAAAATAAAACAAAGTATGTTTTAGTATCCGACGAGGAGGTAGCACGAGCTTAGCAAAGATAGATTCTTCATTCGTCTCCATTGTATTGTACGAAAAGGACATTATGGTTTTCATATATTAAGATGATAAATAATGTAATATTGTTATATGAATACAATATGATATAGAATAATGTTTAAGTGAATTATAAGTTATTTGATTCCTTTTTGAAATAAATTGTTAATTATGAAAAAAATGTTAGTGGAAGGATGAAATTTGTAATAAATGAAGATGAATTATAGTTTAATTATTACTCAGTAATTATGTTACATTTATTTATTACACGCTGCAGATTTCTAAAATGTACATACTGGTATAATAATGGTATAATATCACTAAACCTGTTGTTTCATGTTGTTTGATACACAAGTATACACAAAATACCATGAAACATGACAAAATATATAAAATATTTAAATTAGCATTCTCGTGCTACTAAATTTTATTTCTTCGTTCGTTAGCATAAAAGTATGTACATTTTAGAAATCTGCAGCGTGTAATAAATAAATGTAACATAATTACTGAGTAATAATTAAACTATAATTCATCTTCATTTATTACAAATTTCATCCTTCCACTAACATTTTTTTCATAATTAACAACTTATTTCAAAAAGAAATCAAATAACTTATAATTCACTTAAATATTATTCTATATCATATTGTATTCGTATAACAATTTTACATTATTTATCATCTTAATATTTATTTTAATATTACCATGCATAAGTTGAGATAATTAACTTTCACACTTGAACTTCTCCTAACTCACCAATCCATCACGTCACATCACTTAGATCCAACATAGCCAGACAACCATTCCTCCTTAATCATATCGCTAGCTTTCTCCGCGATCATAATGGTAGGCGCGTTCGTATTGCCCCTAACAATTTTTGGCATAATCGAGGCATCTACAACTCTCAAACCATCGATCCCATAAACCTTCAACCTCTCATCCACCACAGCATCAGGGTCCGACTTTGGTCCCATTTTGCAAGTTCCAACCGGATGAGATATAGTCGTAGTGTACCCTTCCATCACACATTTCCAATAATTCCTTTCACCAAATTCAAATTGTCGACAAGCAGGCAAAGGTTTATCTATTAACTTAAAGTCATTCTTCTTAAATGATTCTGTACCAAACAGCTTTAGAGCTGCTTCCACACCTTCCATCAACACGTCTATATCATTACTATTGGTAAAGTAACCAGGGTAAATTAAAGGTGGTGTCCATAAAGGATCACTACCATTTAACGATATAAATCCTCTGCTTTTCGGTGACAATAATAATGGAATAATAGATACAGCATCGTAATAAGATAAAGGTGCAATAGCTGTATCAAAAGATTCTTCTGGATTATTTAAAAAATCTTCCTTACTAATTCCAAGGGATAATATTTGTATATCAGGCACGCCATTATTTTGTTGGTAGGTTGTTTGCAAGAAAACAGAGCAAGAACTAATACCAGTTGCAGATAAAGGTCCCCTGTGCGTTTCATTATAATAGAATATATCTTCTTCCTTCTTGGAATTACTTTCATTTGTGGAAGTAGAATTCAATGACATTGTTAGACCATAAAACGATGCGTGGTCTTGAAGATTCTTTCCAACTGACAAATCACTAATTACTTTAATACCACATTTCTGTAATTCCTCTCTTGGTCCAATTCCAGAGAGCATAAGAATTTTTGGTGAATTAATCGATCCAGCCGAGACAATCACTTCTTTTCTAGCAAGTACAGAGTTCAATTTAGACTGATTGTTTGAGGTCATTGAAGCGTATTCGACACCTATTATGCGCTTTGTATTGCTGTTTATTAATAATTTCGTGACGTATGCTTCAGTTTTTATTGACAGATTCTTGCGTTTGCTTCTGATGGGTCTTATGAAAGCGTTATTTGTACTTTGGCGTGTTCCATTAGCGGAGGTCGTCTGCAAATTCATAACACCCAGTTGGGTTTTCGCGTTTACATCTACGAATTTGTAACCGAGTTCTAGGAATGCGTTCGATAGAATCTTTGTGTTGATGTCAGTGTATGGAAACTCCTGTACCGACTGGTAACCATTTCGGTTATGGTAGAGTGGATTGTCTTCCACTATCTGGAAAAAATGGGAATAGTTAATAACTTGACTTTAATTTCATTTAGTTTGGTTTAGATAGTATTAAAAAGAAAATTTTGTGTCATGCTTAACACATATTTTATTACTACTGTGTAGTAGGTACTAGACACGTACCTTTAATCAATAACAGAATTCAAGATGAACTTGTTATAATTTTTAAACTAGAGAAATTTCATCTAACACCATTATAAGTTAACCGAAAATCTAAATTAGTTGATTTCGTCGAAATAGAAACTGTTTTCATAATGTTGATAATTTGTTTGAAGGAGCGTATAAATAAATTAAGAATCTCATGAGATATTGTTGTTTTTTAATAAAGTGTATAGAACTCATTCTGTTTAATTAGATTAATAAGAATCATAAGTGATTATAAGAAGAAATGGAAAGAGAAGGAAAAGAATAATATATATTTTACACTTTAATCTTTTGGTAAGTGATAACATTAACTTTAATTATATTTATTACCTTCGTGTCCTTGTTGTCTTCTGATTTGAGAAAGTAAGGTAAAACTTCTTCGTAGCTCCAACCACGATTTCCATCCTCTGCCCATTCGTCGTAATCTTTGGGATTACCACGAACGTATACCATGTAATTTATAGTACTGCTACCACCCATCACCTGCACATAGTATAATAAATTTTTAAAAGCCCAAACACCAACGACTTTGGCATTTGAACGTCTGCTGCAGTGAAATGGAAAAAAAATTTTCCAATTTCTATGAACATCTAATGGAAATTCGTTACATATTTCAACATATATCTAAAATACATATAAAAATGCTTCTCTTTTCGGATATATTCAGGTACCTCTGTAGTACCTCTGTACTACAATCAGATAATGTATAGTTCTTGGAGAAAATTAGAGTATCGTAATATGTGTATACATACTTTACCCCTTGGCATCGCACAACCTCCATCCTTTCTGAATCGACAAGAATGCTGCTCCGGTTGCATGCGATACATCCAATCGATATTGCTACCTGGTAAAATAGTAGCGAAAGCCGGAATATCAGCTACCTCTGGTTCTTCTATACCAGCTTCCAATAATAATATCTGAAAATATATATGGAGTTTCAGAAAACATTGTCAGAAATTCTTAGCATGTAAATTGCGTTCGAAAGGGTTCGAAAAATTTTGCCCTTTTTGTTCCTCATTTATAACAAAATTAATCTTATTAACACTGTCAGAGTTTATTTATATAATATTTATTTAAGTATGAATACGAATATGATATAATTTATATGTGAAGCATACGTTCGGAACGACGCCTTGAGATCGACTGCAAAGCGCGAAGCGTTCATTTGTTTAGTTTACAAAAGACAGTCACACTCACGCGACTTACGTCATTCATCGATATATTCCAACAAACACAATAATTTGTAAATCTCAAAGTGTAAAAATTATGCGTAAAAATATCAACAATATCTGAATCCCGGATTCAATGTTTCTAATATGAAATCAGAGTAAAAGCAGCTAGCCAACTATTTTCATCAATAGATTTCTATTATATATTTGAAAAGTGGAATGTGTGTCATCTTGATGATTAATATATATCAGGAATTGCGATATATCATGGAATCGCTTATTGGAATATATATTTTGGAAAATAACAAAATAACGATAATGAATACAATTCTAAGCGAATTCACGTAAAAATCTGCAGTAAGTTTACAACCTTAAATAGGTATTCCTTATTTAATATTCATTTTTTTCAATTATCTCAAAAATCACAAAGATCTCAAAAGCCACAGATATTCCCAGGATAATAATGAGAAGAACAAAATGTTTAATTATATGTACCTTCCAATGCTCTACTTCGCTTAACCGGTTTGCAAGGACACATCCGGCTGATCCAGCTCCCACGATAATAAAGTCATATTCTTGGTCTGAAAAACTCGTTTTATATAAAATATAATTGTGAATCCTATATGAAAAGTGAACTACATGTACCTGATATAGATAGATGTGTGTATAATTATTTTAAAATGTAACCGTACGATAAGCTGATTGACATCTTTATCTTCTGCTTAGTTTGTGTATAGCAATTTTTGATACATTATATTTTGTAATATCATATTTGGAATAACATTTCTAGGTAAACGAATAATATTAAATAATAAGTTTATATTTCAATTCGAATGTTACACTACTTCGTATTCATTTGCAAAATTTAAGAGTTACATTACTTAAAACAAAGAGAAGTCCCAAAAATATTTCATTAAATTTATACATTTCTGTAATAATAGTTCAGTAACTGTGTATACTGATAGTGTAGTAGTGTGATATGGTTTCAAGTCTATTAAAATTCATATCATCTTTCGTGAAGAAATTTCTTCAAACGCAGTTTTGATTTTTATAATCAATATCCGTTTTGCATAAACATTTCTCTAAATCATTTCTATAAATTTTTACATTTAAATATAAAGATACTTCTCCACAAGCAGAAATCGGTAGATAAAAGATCCGACGATCTAACAGACTGAGGGATTAGTTTTTATATGTGTTTGCCTATATTATAGTTGGATTATTTTCATCTGTACCTATACTCTCATTGGGATACGAGTCTTCCGAATGACCGAACAGATTAGCGACGAGTGTAAGGAACATAAGAGTGGATGGTTGACAGGCTGATAGTGAGGAATTAGTTGTGCAGAGACTTGGCAGGTTTGGAGGTACCCACGACATCTTCTTGGTCTGAGATTGTGACTCGTGGTCGTCTGGAATTCTTCGTCTCCTTGATTATTTACTTAACTGTTGAGAACAATTACACATAGTTAAATATTATATGTATGTATGCGTTACTTCCGATTTGAATATCTTAGGAAATATGAAACATATCATATACAGATCTATATGATATGTTTCTACGTTCGAATAACACCGTTGGGGAACCACAATCTTCATCAACTCGTAATAATCTAAATTTGTATCATGAGACCAAAGGGTTGCGATGTAAGGAATGTTTGTGGATATGATTGGTACATGAAACAAATACGTGGAACGTTTACCATTTCGAGTGATGCGGCAGACTGCCACATCTGTCTTCGACAGAAGTATCCAATATGAAATCTGTATGATACGTAACGTAGAACTTTGTATTTTATTGTTAGGTGCTTCTGAACAAGGAAGCGTTGGAATGCTTAACATCACAACGATCACACTATCGAATTGAATGAAATATCTCATACAATTTTCCACGAAGTCTGATATTCTGCATTTGTTGATAAACGCTTAACATTATTGTTAACATGATCATTATAATATAAATAAAACATGTAAATAGACTTACAATAAATATATTTCTATGTACAGCCTCCGCTCACTTGCAATTTTCAGTTACCTCACGTTCCTGGTGAATTAATTACGATGTATGTATTAATAATTTTTATATTAAAATTTAATTAAGTTATTTAATTAATATAAATGATATTTAATTCAACAGCGCAAATAAACGATATACGCGATTTGTACGTATACCAAGTCTCAATTTAAGTGAAACAGTTTCTTATCGTTGCATTTCTTTTATAATTACACACACATTATACACGCGCGAAAAGTAAAGTCTTAGTGACACATCATTGTCTGGTATCAATGTAGATAATGGTCTAATAGATAAAGTGACAAATAACAATGTATACTTCCGCGTTTTAATGAACCACTGTAAAAGAAAGAATTAGGTGAATTTTGCAGAATATAAATTCCACATACTCCAAGTATAATAATGTTACTGTTTAACAGCGAATATTTGTATAATTCTCGGAAATTTAGAAATCCATAGTGTTCCTGTATAATAATAGAAAGAATATATATATATATATATATATACATATATATATATATCAAAGGTATTTAGTAATAATAAAAAATATACATATAATAATAAATAATATAATAATAAGTAATATAATAATAAAAAATATATATGATGTATATTAAAAAATATACATATATTAAATGTATTTAATTTAATATACAATACTTTAAAGAGAGCACAATAAAAGATCAATAAAATTCATAATAAAGGAAAAACATAAAGCAGACACAAAGAATGCTCGATCATAGAACCTGCGAAATCTCTAGAAGAGATAATGTTCCTGAACATTGTAAATGACTCAAAGGAAATAAAGACGGAAGTTAATTGGATTCTATGCGAGCAACAGAAGGAATCGGACGAGCTGCAGCGCTATTGAATAAATCGAATCATCGAATTATACAGGAGTATATTTGAATGAATTGTACATATATTCCTTATGAAATTATTGTAAAATATCTTCTACAATATACAAATGTATGCACTCAGTGTCTCGATGCGCGTATACCAAATAAATGTTCAAACTTAATTTTCTTAACAATGTACTAAAAAAATTACAAAAAAAATTTTATTTTACATTTTGTATTTATTTTCGCACGTAGAGTAACCTTTTATTATTCTTTTTTCTCGCGCCTAGAATCAACTAAATTCAAGCAATACTTGATAATTTTCCAAACTCAACTTTCCTGAAAACCAATGAAATTGCTGTAAATGAAATAACTTTATTGTTTCCCTTCAACTCGTTCTCTCAGATAAAATCATCCTTTACTCGGATGTATCACTAATACTGAGACATCTTACATTACATAATGGCAGATTTCACTGTTTGGTGTCAATAATTTTATACTCCGGAAACTGTTCATTTTATGTGAACAATCAATTCGATTTTCAGTTACAGTGTATCAAAGTATCCGCGAAATGACAAATTTCGACCAAAATTTTTGCTTCTTCGATACTAGAATATATTCTAAATTTTATAGGTTACAAAAAATAATGCAATTTAACCGGAATTCAATAGATAGGGCTGGGTATTATGAATTTTAAATATTAAGCAGTTGCGCTACTTTTCCGCGCATATGTTGTAACAATAAGTGTAAATTAGATAAGACGATCGGCAGCTATTAACGACCAGAAAGTTGGACGTAAAATTGACCGAACAATTGCTTAAACAATTGCTTAGACAAAACTCATTATAGCGATAACAATTGTTTTCAAGAGTTATTGAAACCATTAAATTTTCAAATTAAACAATTCTGAGATAACCATAATTATATTATCCTCGTTGAATTGAACAAAATATATATTCCATATTTTTTTATGTAAATAAAAACATTTATTTCCTCGAAGATAGAAAAAAGTTTTAGTTAAAGAATAAGGTTATGGTCCTACGGTACCTGTGCGAGATGATTGATGTTATTTTGCTTGCATTTGATCTCAGAATTTAAATACATTACAAATAAAATGAACCCGACAATTAATTAACTTTAATTTTTTGCAAATGAATACTGAAGTTGCTATTTACGGTTGAAAACCTATTCTCTTCATAACAAAATGACAGAATGCAATAAAGAAACATTTGACCTTAAAAATTACAGAAGTTATCCCACTTTCCGAAGGTATAGAATCATTTCCCATGTAGAAATAATGCTAACAATAAGGATTTTCGACAACTCGAATATTAAATGATAACACAAAAAATTTGGCGAAAATGATTAGAAATTTATGTAATGTAATACTTTGAAATAAACCAAATAGAAACGATTTATTTAACAGCACCACCGTAACGACCGTAATTTATGGCACAGACGGAATTTAAACTGTTTTTGGAAATTTTATATTTCTTAACACATAAAGTGCAGGTACTGCCTCTGAACCCCAACCATCACAGAATACTATTAGCGACTATTAGTTAGAAATTTCGATAGATCTTCAAGGCGAACAAATGCAGATGATTTCAAGCCCAGGGAAAATTTCACTTTCCGCCGGGAAAATTTTCCTTCCGCTCGCACACGGTTTTCGGTATCCCTTTAAACAGTTTGTCTGAAAGAAGATATAAACAAGTCTTCAACCGAAAGGAATTTTTGCTCAGTTGTGGGAAGGCAACCAGCTCGAGACGTTTCCTCAAAATGCGCTTTCTCAAATAGCATATCGACTTGAAGCACTTTGGTTCCACATTGTCGTGGGTGGATCTTCGAGCGAGCACAAGGAATTCATTCGCAAATCGGTCGCAGAGGACTCACGTATTCAGGTTTGGCACACAGTACGCTATTAGAATCTAACGCGAAAGAGACGAATTGGACTCAACATTTGGGTCTGCAATATGTAATATTAAAAATAGTTTTGAACAAAGCAGATAGGAAACGATCTACTTAACAGAACACAAACACTTTTCATATGATACGATACATAGTATTAAAAATATTTTTACATATATCTGCATTTACTTAGATGAAATTAATATCGAAGCCCGTCAGGAAAAGCCTCAAAAACATCATCATTCGAGAATCATTCATAAAAATAAATTACTTAATGGATAAGACATCTGTGGGACGCGTATATGATGATATATTTCTACATATATATTTTCGAAAATCTTAGTAAAAATTCGAGAATTAGTGGAATCGGCGTATTTATGAATATCTCAATGAAATAACTAAAATGCCGGTATAGCGAACAGTTGCTTGGAGTTATGTAACATATTTATAACACAATTATATTAATTAATATTATATTAATTATATTAATTATATAACATTTTACTACGAATTTATTTAGGAATTAATAGACGCACTACTAGCCAAATAGTATAAAATAGGCTTCATAAATTTTATAAAATTAAAATGAAGTAATTTTTGAATTTTCAACAGTTGTTCGTAAAATATAAGCATTATTAATTCCATCATTTATCATTTATTCCTTGTACTCCCATTTATTCCACACATTTTTTGTTTTGAACATAGACAGTAATTATTGACTTTTAATAAATTCATCGAGTTTATCTGTAACTGTTCACAGAATGAAAAAGTAACAGAATTTAGTTTCCCCTTTCAGAGAAGAAAAACGAATAATGGTGTTAAATTCATTGCTGATTCTCCGATATTCTAAAACACTTAATTATTTAGATTATTAGCAAGCACGAAATTTATCATTTTAATAACTAATGAGAGAAATTGGTTTTCATAGATATTTTTAGCATGGAGTAGAGAGATGCAAATATATTTTTGGATGTATTTCCATTTTTTTTTTTTTTTTAGTACACATTTTAGTATTTTTTTCTTTTAATATATTTTTGATATAAAGTAAAATATTCTGGAGGAGAAAAGTAATTCTCAAAATAATTAAAATAATATTGATAATAATAAAGATACATAGTCTACACTTTAATCTTCCGGGTGTTGATATTATGAATTTAAACAGATTACTTTTGGATCTCTACTGAGACAATCTCATCATTCACTAGATCCATCTGTAAAACAACTACATCTTGATTGGAAAGGTAGATCATTTTCAGCTTAGATGTACCGTTAAGCAAAGTCAGTCCAATAAAATAATATTTGCAATTACTTTATACGCCTGATGGTACTACCCAAGGATGTGTCCGTCAGTTTAAGTTTGTATCTTTATTGGTCCGGATAGTTTTTTTTCTTTTTTTTTTTATTAACACCTAGAGCACTTTCGTTTTGTTTTTGTAGACATCGGCAGGTTCTTATATCGGTTTGTCGTATCGATGCTATTATCGCTGAAAGTGTATATTTGCGTATAATTTCATTAAATGTTACAAGGCCCAGTGGATGCTTTCTCCTTAATCTCTTAATTATTTTTAATTTTATTACATATTTGTCAAACGTCATCTTACTGGCAGATATTAACCAGTATAATTACGGTTATGTAACTGAAGGTTTCACAGCCAAATTTCAGTGATTCCATTTATTTTGTGTAATTCTGGAAAATTATGAACAGAAAGACGAAAAAAGGCCAATATATGTAATATCCTTCACTCTGTTGGGGAGCGGGATAATTTAATTTTCACGAATTCCTAGTAACGTTCAAGTACATGAGAATTCTAATTTTGATGGAATACGTTGTCACTTAATCAGACTTATTCTCTCGTCTTTCGTACTTCTCAATCTATACAGTCGGACATATGTTGGACTCAATGAACTTTGGCGGCTGTTTGGAGAATCGATATCATAATTCCTAACTTAAAGTATCCCTCAACAAGTATCTTCTTGATTATTTACATGTATAGACAATTTAATAATAGGAATTTAGAAATAGAAATGAATATATTTCTTTGTTCAAATATGAAGTTCTGTCTCTTTTCAGTACATAGAGTAATAAACTATTAGCTGTTTTTCTTCGAATCGCAATTTGAGTTTAGATAAACATGTATTAACGAATTGTAATACAACAGAACACACTATATATATATATATATATATATATATATATACTATATACTATATATATATATATATATCTTCAAGGTTTTAAAACGTTCCTAAAAAATTTTTCAATTCAGTCCTAAAACTTTTCGTGAATAAGTATACAGAATAATCTGCATAAAACAAGATCTAACGTTCGAAATGTATATAAGACATAGTCCACAAGATCAAGTTGCAATTACTTAAAATTGCTGATAATTTCACGAAAGATACCCTTCAGAATACGAATTCGTGCGGCGCAATTCTATTTATTAAATAGATGTTTTATTTAGAATTAGTAAATGTTAAAAATCAGTGTAATATAAAAGAATATTGGAAAGCCAGAATATCAAAGTACAGTCAGAAATTTATACAATTCATTGGAGTGTTCATTAGACACACCGGATTCTCAAACATTTTATCTTTGTAACATAATCATTTTGTTTCTCACTGATCTTGAGTGCCAGATGCGCTGGTATGAACCATGGAAGTGTCCTGTAGTTCGCTGACGTTTACACAGCACCGTGCAAATATATCGCTGAATAACGTTTCCTAAAAGTAACAATATATTCAAAAGCAGTAAAAGTGATAAAAGGTTACAAATGGAGTACGAAGTGAAAATTAAGGGAGCTGAAAGTTTTGAATTAAAATTGCACAGAATTGAAATCGCTTATGGCCACTACTCTGACTAAAAGTATTATAATTGCAAAATTACAGAATCTCATATACTAATGCTTACTGTCTAAAAGAATCAGCTTGATCACGTAAATGATAAGTAATGAGTAGACAAGCTCGTAAATGAGTAGACAAGCTCCAGCTTCTTCGATAGCTTTCGCATGTATTGTAGATGTTGGTATTTTTGTACAACTTTTTCCTTTACAAATATTCGGAAATCGAAGCTAATTACCGAAACAATTTAAAAAACAATTTACCGGTACTAGAAATTGAATTCTGTTTATTTGTGTGCACCTGTGACATACTTTCAAGCTTAACTACCCCATCAGCCCTCCTTCTCTTCCTTACGTATCATATTTTATATCTTAATACATAGAATCTTAATACATAATAAATGACCTCCACAATGACAAGAACCACAGTTGCATATGACGATTATATGCGACGTTCGCTCGAGAAATAAATATTTCAAGCTACAATTGCAGGCTATTTCACCGCGATTGGATCGAGGACATGAACCAATACATTGATGAGATTCATTGTTAGTCAATGAACTTATAACGCATATGTCTTTTAATTTTGCATATGCTGTTGTCCAAGCCGTTTTAGCCGTTTTAAGCGAATTTTCGAGGCAGATCATTGGTTATTTGGCTAGTAAATTAGTGGCGTGACAAGCAAGAAACTACCGTAGAAATTATCCAAGCAAACTATTTTTTACATAAACAACTTACTTTGACAATACAATATTACATTATTTATTATTGCAATGTTTATTTTTGTATTACAACGCATAAACGTCCAACTAATTTTCACAGTTAAACATATTTTAATTCACTGTTCCATCATGTGGATCCATCATCACCAGACAACCATTTCCTCTTAATCTAATCTAATGTCACTACTTAATCATATCACGACAATAATTCAAATTGTCTGCAAACAGGAAAATATTTATCTATTAGTCTAAAATTATTCTTCTCAAACGATTCTGAATGAAATAATATCTGCAATATCGATTGGATGTATCACACATAGCCGCAGCAACACGCTTGTCAACCCGCGGAGAGCAATGAGTGCTTGACACCAAGGGGCAAAGTATGTGTACATATTAGGTCTACCGGAAAGTTCTGTCTGTTTTTAGAATAAAACAGAAGAATAAATTTTTCATACCATGAGTAAACTTTATTAAATAATATAAATTTCATCATTATTTATGACTTCTTGCCAGCGTGATGGCAATTTGTATATCCCATTTTTTAAAAATGCCTTATCCCTAGAAGCGAAAAATTGAACCAGTGCTTGTCTGATATCTTCTTTCTGTTTGAATTTTTTGCCCTGCAAAAAATTTTGTAAGGGCAGAAACAAGTGATAATCGAAGGGTGCTAAATCCGGTGCTAAGTATGGTGGATGCAACAGAATTTCCCAGCCTAGCTCTGGGAGTTACTGACGAGTCCCCAAATTAGTACGTGGCCTGGCATTATCATGATGCAGTATGATGTCCTTCCTATTAAACATCGCCGCCCTCTTTTCTTAGAGTGCTGTTTTTAAATTATCCAATTTCTGACAGTACCTCTCCGAATTTAGCTTTTCGTTCGGTTTCAACAGCTCAAAATGTATTGGTCCTCGAATGTTCCAGCATATACACAATATTCTCTTACTCAGGCTCAACTTCAGTTTTGATGTGGAGGGAGCAGGTTTTCCGGATTCACAATATGCCCTTTTTCTTACGATGTTTTCATAGGTAATTCACTTTTCATCCCCAGTTATCATCCGATCCAAGAAGGGCTCCGTGCAAGCAGACATGTGTATACGATGACTCGATCATTCAAATTCTTCACACTTAACACATGCGGCACCCATGTCGAATATTTCCATACCAATCCTAGTTTCCGAATATGTTCCGAAATGGTTTGTTGAGCTGAGTCAAGCCTTTCCGCAATCTCCGATGTTGTCAAAAAAGGATTTTGCTCTAACATGATCTTAATAGTATCGTCGTCCATCAAAGATGGTCGCCCAGAGCGTGGCTTATCAGAAAGTTGGAAATTAACTATTTGAAATTTTTCGAACCATCTTCTGCATGTTTTATCAGAAACTGTACCTTCACCAAACACTTTCAACAATTTTCTACACGCTTCTGTAGCATTGCTTCCTTGTTGGAATTCGTACAGAATACAGTGGCGTAAATGAACTTCATCGGTAGCCATGGGTACACCATCGCGTCGCACTTAATATTAACACGAATCATCTTCGTTTTAGTTCATTTATTAGATCAGTATGTATACATTCAGTGATACAAACAGAGAGCCTAATATGCGTCAAGTGAATTTGCGCATAGTTGTTGAAACTTGTCGTAACCGGAACGGACAGAATTTTCCGGTACACCTAATATATTTCGATATATATTTCTATAGTTATATTCGAGAAATTGACTTGTAGTCATGAACTAAAAAAAAGTTACTGTTTGTATGTCATTAGTATAATTTATGTGCATGCTGTGACACAAGAAAATACTCGTGCGCAAATTTTATTTTATGTATATATAGGCTGATCCATTTAAGTGAGACTGTTTAAATATCTAAAAAGATCAAATAAGCATAAGCGATGCCAAACCGATATCCGAATTACAAAAATTCCACCCGTACGATTTAACTATACATCAACTATACAAAGACATTCGCTTGCATCTCTTGCAGTAGGACTGTCAGTAATACGAGAATAACCAATCATTCTTTAGAAGAAAATCTTAAATTTTTGCACATTAATGTTAATCAATCATTAATCTCTTTGTATCATTCATGTTAAGCGAAAACTATTTTTTGCATCACCACAACTCGAAAAGATATTTACGTTTGCTCACTGAAATGGATAGCCTGTGTACTATACTTAACATTTCTCACGTATATAATAATTCGAAATATCATAAATATAAGAAGTACAGCACGATTATTGTAGTTATACTCGTGAAATTTGCAATAAATCTAGGAATCTGTATAGAAATTAGAGATACTGCAATTTTCTAATGTCTAAATCAAAATGTATATAGTTCTAGTGTTAGTGTTTTTAGTATTTTGGCATTTTAAAGTTCATTATCACACCTACAAGCAATAGGTGGTTCCAGTACTAACAATTTGATGATGTACGTCCGTGGTAATCCAAGAGATTACGACGAATGGGCAGAAGAAGGAAATTATGGCTGGAGCTATGAAGAAGTTCTACTTTCTGAATTCAGATAATAAAAGGTATCCACAGGTTCTAAATTTGATATATCACTAAATACGAAAAGCGATCCTGGAAAAACCTCCTTTTTCTCTAGATAGTATAGGAGAATCCACATTACCATGGCCTAAGTAGTTACCAATCGGTAAAAATATTCCCGTATCCCGACATCAACACCGATACCTGGACGCATGGCAAGAACTCGGTTACGAACACGCAGATGTCAACGCAAAGAATCAATTAGGTGTGATGCATCTGCAAAAACTTCCGCTAATGGAACACGTCAAATCACTAACAGCCCTTTCATACAACCCATCAGATGCAAACGCAAGAATCTAACTATTAAAATAAAAGTATACGTAACGAAACTGCTTGTAGACAATAAATAATAAAACGGAACGTGCAATAGGCGTCGAATATGCTTCAGAAAGCAATCGAACTAAATTAAATTAAATTTTTGCAAAAAAAATTCTCTCAGTTGAGTAAATTACTTCTCCAAAAATCCTTATGCTTTTTGGAATTGGGCTAAGAAAAGAACGAGGAAAATGTAGTATTCAAGAAATTATCTGGCTCCAGATTCGGTAAAATTCACTAGTAAAATACGTAGGATAAATTAATGGTGCACTCCACAGAGGATCATTTTCGTTCAGTAGTTTAAACTCCCTGCTTTTGGGCGATAATAGAAGTGGTACAATATAAATAGCATTATAGAAATAGGGCGGAGTGACACTTGTTTCAAAAAATCCAGATTTGGATCCTTGGTAAAGTATCTAGGATAAATTAATGGTTTTAGCGGAAAATGTAGATATAGCTTTAAAATTGTTTGGTATTGAATCGTTTATGAAATATGATTTTAGATTGATCGATATACCTATGCTTCTAAAGAGTTTGAGTTCGGTGAGAGGGATTATTGGAAATGCATTATCATGGAATATACAGTAATTATTTTTCATCCAGTTGTACCTTGCAAGATAGATCCAAAGTCGGATCCTGATGCTGTTGTGGATGAGAGGTTGATAATTTATGGAATCGATGGTTTGAGAGTTGAAAATGCCTCGATTATGCCAATGATTGTTAATACGGACGCGTCTACTATTATGATCGTTGAGAAAGCTAGTGAAATAATTAAGGAGGACAGATTGTCTGGCCATGTTGGATGTGGCGTGATGGATTGACGAGTAAAAAAATGATTAACTGTGGAAATTAATTATGCCAATTTAATAATAAAATAAATATGAAAATATTATAATCATTTAATGTAAAAATATACTATATGTACACATTATGATATGGTGTAATATTTAAATGAATTATAATTGTTAAGGTCAATCATGACTGTTGTCGTTCTTGCACATTTGCGTATTGCTCGAAGGACCATCTACTGATGTGGGAATGAAAATGATACTAATTTGGTTTTCTGACTTTATTTACTATTGAGCCTGGTGGTTCCAATGCAATTCTGTTTTGATTTTGGGTAAGAATGTCGTACAAATGACAAATGTTGACTAACCCTGATTGAATGATTACTTGTTATTCACTGTCATTGACTGACTTGATTGAACTCTAAATTTTGAATCCCTGTTTTATTCTCCGAGTCCTTCTCTTGTAACCATTCTTGGGTTATCCTCTTCGTAAAGAGAATATTCCCGTGCTCCTTCCAGACGAAACGACGTTGCAACAGACGAAACGTGCAGTTTTAGGTGTCCTCGACGATAATTGCAATCGCAACGTCGAACCGGTAGGTATACCTTTCGCGATCTTTACTCCCGCGTTGTTCGAAATCGATGAATTCAATGATGCCAATTACTTTTACCATACGGATTACACGAGATTCTAAAGATAAAATCGTTCGTCGTCGATGTTAATGGTAAAACGTGTAATCACGTTTGTTTAATTTCGCACAGGGAACGTTCAAGGATGAACGATATCCGAGGATGAACGATTTCCAAAGACAAAAGCGATTACACCTTCACCCTTTGAACCGGATAAGTCGGAGGAAGAAACTTCCGTCGCACTTGGAGATACGAAAGACGAGAAAGACGTCAAAGAGAAAGAAGAGATGAAACTTGAAAGAAAAAAACCAAGATCAGAACCGACTCCTACGACTGTCTCGAATTTACCAACGTTTTCCAATGCTCCTCGAGATATCCGTCCAAAGAAAGAGAACGAAGTAATTTTTTCACGACGCAGTCCAATGTCTTTGGAAAGTTCGATCTCTCGTTCGTCCTCCTCGAAGAAAAGTCCTGAGAAACGAGTAAAGTCTATGGAAGAATTGAGAATGTATTTTTTCGACGTAGACGAAGATAGAGCTGACATGTATAATTATCTACGTTCCGCGAAAAAACGACACAGACCAAAACCAGACTATATGAAAAAACAACCTCGTCTGACGTATGCCATGAGATCGATATAAGTGATTCGAATTAGTCTTCAATTTTCTTCAATTTTTACCGAGTCGTTTAGCCGCATCTGCGATAGCACTTGCACGGTATACGTTGTTGGAACAGACGTGGCCTCATAAATTAGAATTATCAACAGGTCATAACTTAAAGGACCTTCAAGAATGTATTATGTGTTTGAGTAAAACCTTCTGCGATGCATTAAACATTCCACAACAAGCTATACAAGAAAAATACAAAAGCAGCGAGTAAGTTTACTGTTCGAAGTAATTCTTTTCATTTTATCGTTTGAATTAAGTATCTAATATATTCTCATTTAGATACGAGCATGTAGCATTATTATTGCCAGTACCTATTGATAATATAACACCGACTTCCGAAGATGAAGAAGAGAACGCTTAGTACTTAACAGACATTGCGCAAAAACAGAAGAATCTGAAAAATTACACCTATTTGGAAATAACGAACCTCCCGTTCTAAATCCCACGTTTTCAAAGAGAAGGAGGGGATTAGGGCAAGACCGAGCTATTCTTTCGCAAATGTACGAGTTGCTTCTATCGGCACGCGTGGCTACTACGTTTAGCCTAGGCAAACGTATGCGTTTCGATTTTCATGTTCCATCTCCACCTATACTTTTATAGGTGGGAGGTAAATTTTAATAATTATTTTCAGATCTCCGTCGTTCCACTAAAGAACGAAGCTCTAAATTTTGCTATTTCGGAATTTGTATTTTTATACACATTTTTATATACATTTTTATATTCGTATTTTATATACGATTGTTAACGGAACGCTTGCTCTACACCCCTGATATCTAAATTTCGTTGCCAGTAACCTGTCGTAAAACGATAGGAAGTGTAAGAATAACGACTGTATTTATCATCGATATTGTACTATATTCATATGTTCATACGTTCATACTCTAAATGGTGTGTTAAACGGCATGGTTGAAGTATACGCGTACTATGGTACAGATAAGGTCTCCCGTAACGTGTAAAGGAACGTCGTTGTTGAACTAGATACGTAGCGTTGTACGTATAATGTCTCGGATAATGTACGAACTGGTAATAAAGTGTGAAAAAACGTACGAAGCAGTCTTATTCGACCGTACATGTACTCTTGCGGAAACGATACGTCGAACGATATACGAAAAAGTACTATTAAACTCCACAGATTGTCTCGCGCAAAGAATATAGAAGAAATTGTATCGACTACCGTCGTTAACTAGCTGTACACGTTCGAAACAAAGAAGTTCGAGAAATTCAAAGTTCAACGAAAAAAATGAAAAAAAAAAATTTCGACAAACTAGATTTCAAGAATCTAAGTTCGAACGATGTAAACTCCGATAAACTAACTTTAAAGTAGAAGAAAGGAACGAAAAAGGGAAAAAAAGAAGAAAAAATAAATAAATAAATAAATACAAGAATAAGACAGAAGTTCCAACTAAAAAAAAAAAAAAAGAAAAAAAATCAAAGTTGCGACAAACTAGATTTCAACGATCCAAGTTCGAAGAATGTAAATTTCGATGAACCAAGTTTGAACTCGAAGAAAAAAAAACAAATAAATAAACAAATAAATGTACAAATAAGACGTAATTTCGAACTAAAAAGTTGAGTTTACGTACTTGCTGGGAAACTACACCCTGAACTAACTCCGATCTCCGCTTCTGTATAGAACTACCACCTTCCTGGGAAACTGTACCCTGAACTAACTCTGATCTTCGCTCGTTCGTCCAACTACCATCTTTACACTCTCCAGTTTCGAAACGTCCAACTTCTCGATCTCGAACCTCCGAATCTCGAACGTCAATTTCTGGAACTTGAATTTCCTCGAACTTCGATCTCTCGAAATTCTTCTCTTTTTCTTCCCTGCGAAACTCGCATATCCGACTACGCGGCGAATAAACTTCTACTCGTTAAATTTTCGCCCTTGTCTTTCCCCGAAGACACTCGTAATATACCCGACTTCGCGCGACGTTCTTCGCGACATCTACCGCCGGCTCTCTGCACCAACGTTGTACGTATCGTCCAAAGCCGGCCGTTCGCGTATTCTCTTTAAACTACGTGTTTTGCGAAAAGGAAAAAAAGAAAAGACAAAGATAAATAAATTAATACTTACGTAAGACGCAAGTTCGAACTAAAGAGTTATATTTACGCGTGGTGATTGAACGCCCGTCGTCCGATCACGCGATTAATAACGCTCCGAGAAGAACGAAAAATAAACAAAAATAAATAAATAACTTCGAGAAAAAAGAAAAAAAAATCAATAAACAAGTTTGAAAGAAGAATAAATTCGTGTGACTGAAAAGTTACGGCGTGGACTTAGGACTACGCGATTGGTAACTCTTTGAAATGAATTTAAAATAAAAAAAATAAATACGTAGATAAATCCGAGGAAAGAAAAATTCCAAGTTGCTCGAAAAAGTTAGACTACCGTAGACTTACGCGTTTCGCGAGAAGAAAGAACAAAACGAAAGAAGAAAAAGTAAAGTTTGAATCTAGCGCGTGTTGGTTCCGAGTGTTGATTCGACGCGAGACCGAGAGTTGGCGCACGGATACCTGCGTCCTAGCGCTCGATCCGCATAGCGCGACAGTCGTGCACGTGGAAACTCTCGTCAACGCGTCGACATGGCGACGTTTCGAAAACGTCAAAGTTGCGTCCAAGCGTAGTCTGCTACGAACGATATCTTGAACGACGCGTCTGTGTATTCTTGCGTAGAAATTGTATCTCGAGCGATGTATGAAACAGCGTTGCGTCATCGTGCGCGTATGGAGTTTGAGAAATAACGTCTCGAATAATTTACAAAATAATTTACAAAACACTCGTAACCTGTAAAGCGTATTTATGTAGCGTTGTTGTCAAACGGTATGTGAAACCGTATTATTTGACGATAAGTCAGCAGTATCGTAGAAAAGATGTGTCCAACGATGTACGAAGCAGTATGGTTTGATTACGCCTGTAAAGTTTTGTAGAAATGATCTTTGAAGCGATGTCACATGTCCTGTGTACGTTGTCTCGTAGAAATAACGTATTGTACGATGTGTAAAACCGTGTTATTTCGTCGTATATGTATGAAGTGTCCTAGAAATGTCACGTTAAAGCATGTACGAAATAACGTTGTTAGGTCGTATGTATAAACCGTCGTAGAAAGAATATCTCGACTGATGTATCAAATGACGCGTATATGTACTCTTGTAGAAATCATATGCAAAATGACACGATAAACGGTATTATTTGATCGTACGTGTGCAACGTTGCAGAAATATTATCTCACCTGACGCGTTAAATCACATTTATACGTATTCTTGTAGAAATCGTATTTTAATCGACGTGCGAAACAGTATTATTCGACGATATGTATGGAGCGTCTTGGAAAAAATATCTCCAGCGATATATCAAACGACGTGTGTATGTACTCTCGTAGAAATCATACATTAAGCGACCTCAAAAACGATATTGTTCGATCGTATGTACGAAGCGTTGTAAAAATAATATATCGACCGATGTATTAAATCACGTGTATATGTACTCTTGTAGAAACGATATCTCAACTGACGTGTTAAATCGCATGTATATGTGTTCTTGTAGAAATCATATCTTAAGCGACCTGCGAAACGCTATTGTTCGATCCTATGTACGAAGTATTGTAGAAAGAATACCTGAACTAATGTATCGAGCATATTTGTGTAATCTTATCGAGATCCCGTCTCAAACGATGTATGAAACGGTATTATTTGGCGACGTGTGTGCAGTGCCAAAGAAATGATACGCGAAACAATGTCTAAAGCGATACAATTTGGTTATACGTGTAAAGTTTGGTAAAAATAATTTTTGAAACAATCTGTTAAATCACCTACGTACGTTGTCCCGTAGAAATCGTAACTTAAATCATGTATGGAAGAATATTGTGCGATCATATTTCTGTATTCTTACAAAAAAAAAAAAAAAGATATCTCAAGTGACCTGTGGAACAGTATTATTTAATGACCTGTACGTAGTGCTAAAAAAATTATACGTGAAATGAGGTATAAAACAGGATCGGTTGATCGTATTTATGAACTCTTATGGAAATCATATTCTAAACGGTGTATCAAACAGAATCGTTGAACTATACGCGTACTCTCGTAAAAACGATGTCTCCCACGATGTATAAAAAATATTATTATGGAACTAGACGTCTAGTCTTACATGGACGATTCGTTAGATGTGTAAAATTGTATCGCAAACTGTATATCTCGTAATAGAGAGATCACCTATGTTAGACGACGTGTTCGGTAATATGATTAAACTCGACATGCAGTCTTATAGACGTAATATCTTGAATTACCATTGAACTAGATAGATAGTCTAGTAGAAATAATCACTAAGGCAACGTAAGAATACCATTGATGCGCGTAATGTAAAATCGTAAGAGTAATTTCTCAAATACTATCGATCAACTGTATACGTAGTGCAAAAATAAAGCGTGAAAGAACGTAGGAGTCTTATTCCAGCGTATACGTGATCTCGCAGAAATATTCCTATATCAACATTTTCTATATTTACACTTCCTACATCGAACATTTGCTATATCATACAGGAAAAACTACCATCAAGCTGTACGCGTCGTCTGCTGGAAACGATATCCGAACTAAGGTAGGAAGTCGCGTAGTTGTATAATCTGATCCGAATCGTGTATCAAACGACGTAGAAAACGCTATTCCTCGCTGACAGGTATACAGTGCCGAAGAAATCACGTGGGAAACGAAGTATAGATATTTTGTCTGTCACGTACGGATGCTAAATACGCCTCGTTGTAACGAGAAGAGAACACGGTGTTTAAAAAGTAATGATAACTTTAAACGAAAAAGAAGAATCGATTCGTACGTAAAAGATCCGGTGAAAAATTAAAACTGAACAATGGCCACGATTCCTATAGACGAGGATAAAGAAAATCGTATCGACGATGTTCGTCCCGGTAAAGAAAATATTCTCGTGCCCCTTCCAAATCAAACGTTGCAACCGACGAAACGTGCAGTTTTAGGTGTCCTTCGCGATAATTGCAATCGCAATGTCAAACCAGTAAGTATACGTTTAACAATCTTTACTCCCGCGTTTTTCTAAACCGATGAATTCGATACCAATTACTTTTATCGTACAGATTACACGAGATTCTAAAGATAATAAAATCGTTCGTTGTCGATGTTAATGGTAAAACGTGTAATCACGTTTGTTTAATTTCGTACAGGGAACATCCAAGGATGAAAAATATCCAAAGACAAAAGCAATTGTACCTCCACCGTTTGAAATTTATAAAAACAAAAAGTTACGTTCAAGATCTACGAAGATAAGTCAGAGCAAGAAACTTCCGTCGCACTTACAGATACGAAAGACGAGAAAGATGGCAAAGAGAAAGAAGAAATGAAACTCGAAAGAAAAAGACCAAAATTAGAACCGACTCCTATCACTGTCTCAAATTCACCAACATGTTCTAATGCTCTTCAAGATATCCATCCAAAGAAAGAGAATGAAGTAATTTTTTCACAAGGAAGTCCCTCTTTGGAAAGTTCAATCTCTTGTTCGTCTTCCTCGAAGAAAAGTCCTGAGAAACGAATAAAGTCTCGAACAGAATTGAAAATGAATTATTTCGACGTAGACGAATATAGAACTGATAGGTATGATTATTTACGTTCTATGGAACGACCACACAGACCAAAACCAGGGTATATGAAAAAGCAACCTGAGATCACCTAGATGAGATGAGATCGACATTAGTGGATTGGCTCGTAGAAGTTGCCGAAGAATATCAGTTAGAAACTGAGACGTTGTATTTAGCTGTTTCGTACATAGATCGCTTTTTATCATATATGAGTGTTGTAAAAGCAAAACTACAGCTTGTAGGTACAACAGCAATGTTTATAGCAGCGAAATACGATGAGACTTGTTCACCTGATGTAGGCGAATTTGTAGATATCACTGATCATGCATATACAAAACAAGAAGTATTACGTATGGAGCATTTAATATTGAGGGTTTTATCTTTTCATCTAACTGTCCCAACGCCACTTACCTTTCTCATGGAATATTGCGTTAACAATAATCTTTCCGAAAAGATTAAATTTTTAGCAATGGTAAGTATATATGTACGTACGTGCGTACGTGTCTGTATTTCTTCCCTATATTATCCATGTAACGCGTTAATTTTCCTGTAAAATTTTGCAGTATCTTTGCGAATTGTCGATGCTCGAAGGAGATCCGTATCTTCAATTTTTACCGAGTCGTTTAGCCGCATCTGCGATAGCACTTGCACGGTATACGTTGTTGGAACAGACGTGGCCTCATAAATTAGAATTATCAACAGGTCATAACTTAAAGGACCTTCAAGAATGTATTATGTGTTTGAATAAAACCTTCTGCGATGCATTAAACATTCCACAACAAGCTATACGAGAAAAATACAAAAGCAGCGAGTAAGTTTAAATATTTACTGTTCGAAGTAATTCTTTTCATTTTATCGTTTGAATTAAGTATCTAATATATTCTCATTTAGATACGAGCATGTAGCATTATTATTGCCAGTACCTATTGATAATATAACACCGACTTCCGAAGATGTAGAAGAGAACGCTTAGTACTTAACAGACATTACGCAAAAACAGAAGAATCTAAAAAATTACACCTATTTGGAAATAACGAACCTCCCGTTCTAAATCCCACGTTTTCAAAGAGAAGGAGGGGATTAGGGCAAGACCGAGCTTTTCTTTCGCAAATGTACAAGTTGCTTCTATCGGCACGCGTGGCTACTACGTTTAGCCTAGGCAAACGTATGCGCTTCGATTTTCATGTTCCATCTCCACCTATACTTTTATAGGTGGGAGGTAAATTTTAATAACTATTTTCAGATCTCCGTCGTTAAGTCCAAGAACGAAGCTCTAAATTTTGTTATTTAGGAAATTGTATCTTTACACATATTTTTTTTAGACGATCGTTAACGGAACGCTTGCTCTACACCCCTGATATCTAAATTTTGTTGCCAGTGACCTGTCGTAAAACGATAGGAAGTGTAAGAATAACGACTGTATTTGTCATCGATATGGTACTAAAAATATACATCGTTGCGATGGAAAGAGAAACGGCATTCGAGGATTGTATTTACGTACTCTTATAGAAATCATATTCTAAATGGTGTGTTAAACTATACCCGTACTCTCCTACAGACAATGTCTCCCATAATGTATAAAGGAATATCGTTATCGAACTAGATATGTAGCGTTATACGTATAATGTCTTAGATAATATACGAACTAGTAATAAAGTGTGAAAAAATGTACGAAGTAGTCTTATTCGACCGTATCTGTACTCTTGCAGAAATAATACGTCGAACGATATACCAAAAAGTACTATTAAACTCCACAGATTGTCTCGTACAAAGAATATAGGGAGAAAATGTATCGACTACTGTCATTAACGAGCTGTATACGTTCGAAACAAAGATGTTCGAGAAATTCAAAGTTCAATGAAAAAATGTTCGAGGAAAGAAGTTCGAGACTTTCAGGTTCGGGACATCGAAGTTCGAGAAGGAAACGAACAACTTCAAGAGTCGTTCAAAGAGCAAATGGAAGAAAAATTACAAGTAACTTTGAAAAGTGAAGTGGAGATGTAGCCGTAGAACGGACGGCTTCGCCGACCGTCCTACGGCTACATCTCGCCGTACGACTTTCGTAAAAAAAAAAAGAAAAATAGAAAACATTAACGCGTTAAAGATTGATCGAACCATAGTCGTAGAACAGCCGCCCTACGACTTCGATTAACTTCAAAGTTTCGCGAGAAAAAAAAAACGCCTTACGCCCTTGCACCCGTAATTTCCGTCATTGGCGTACATAATCGAATTTTCGTCGGTCGAATAAAAGGTGCGATTCAAGTCTCGAAAACGAACAATTTGACAATGAAATAAACGCAGTCGTCAGTGTACCATCAATCGCATCGACAATAGCCGTACAACGATAGAAAAAAAAAGTTCCAAAAATTTAACGTTCGAAGAATCAAAGTTCATGAAAGAAATGTTCGATAAAAAGAGGTTCGAGAAATTAAAGTTCAGAAGAAAAAAAGTTCAAAAGAAGAGGTTCGACGAAAAGAAATTCGAGAAAAGAAAGTTCGAGACGAAGTCAGAAGAGAAAAAAGAATTGCAAGTAACTTTAAAAAGTTAGGCTTCGCCGGCCGTTCTACGACTACGATTGATTTACTAATTTCAGGAGAACAAGAAAAGTAAAGAGACTGAAGGAGTAAAAAATATATTGATATGTAGTCGTAGAACGACTTCAATTGTCCTACGTGTTTCACAGGAAGAAAAGAAGGTAGAGAAATTAAACGAGTAGTAGTTATATTGTGGTGTAGTCGTAGAACGGCCGGCTTCGCCTAACTAACTTGTATCTTTCGCAAGAAAAAAGAAAAAAAAATGTTCGAAAAATTTGAAGTTCGAGAAAATTGAAGTTCAAGATTTTAAGTTCAAATTTTTGAAGTTCAAGATTTTAAAGTTCAAATTTTTAAAGTTCAAACTTTTGAAGTTCAAATGTTTGAAGTTCATATCTTTAAAGTTCGAGAATTACAAGTTGGAGATTCACGAGTTCGAGATTTACAAGTTCGAAGCAAGCAAAGTTTAGTGAAAGTCTTTCCTCGACCGGCTTGGCCGGTCGCGGTTCAACGTCTCCAACATCCACGTATCTTAGTAGCAAAAAGATGGTAGTTCCATACAGAGATAGATGTATGAGTTAGTTTAGGGTGTAGTTTCCCAGGAAGATGGTAGTTACGAGATACGTAGCCACTTTGGAAGAAGAAGCAGTCGAAGAACAGCCGCCACCGTGTCGACTTTCGATCGTCGTATGAAAAAGATCGAGTTGGAGATATGGAAGTCGGTGGTAAAGAGTAGAGTTTGGAACTGACTTTCGAACGATAAACGCGAGACGTAGCCGTAGGGCGGTCGGCGAAACCGTAGGTCGGTTTGCACGAACTTCGCGACGGAGAGGAAGAGCGGAGGTTCGAGAAATTGACGTTAGAGATTTTGAAGTTGAAGTGTCGAAAGTTCGATTTTCAGACGTTCGAGATTTAAAAGTTCGAGATTTAGACGTTCGAGAGGGTAAAGTCGGAGTTGCAGGCACAAGTGGAGATCAGAGTTAGTTTAGGATGTAGTTTCCCAGGAAGATGGTAGTCGAACGAAGAAGTGGAGATCAGAGTTAGGTTAGGATGTAGTTTTTCAGGAAGATGGTAGTCGAACGAAGAAGCGGAGATCAGAGTTGGTTCGTGTAAAAGTAACAAAGTTAGTTACGTGTAAAAAAAGGACGATAATAAAAAACGGGTGGAACGAAGAAAACGAAGATAAAAAAGGATCGAGATGAGAGAAAAACGAAAACAAACAACGACCGAGATAAATAAGAAACGAGCAAAAATTTAAAAAAAATAAAGTTCGAAGTAACGAATGAATATTTGAAAGAAACGAATTCAAGAGCGATCGAAATGGAAAGAAAGAGACGAACGAAGATAAAAAAAACGTTAATAAAGGTAAAAAAACAGGAATAAAGATAAAAAAAAATAGAAAACGATGTTTGCCGATTCTCGGTCGCGCTTCGCCACCGTCGACGACGCGAGTCGACCAACGTTGACCGATTCCGAACAGGAGAGAGAGAGAGAGAAGAGACGAAACACGAACGAACGTTGAGAAAGGACGAAGCAAAAGACGATCGAGAGGAAGGAGAAACGAGAACGAACAACGACTACGCGAAGAACGAACGAGCAACGATTCGAAAGAAACGAAGATAAAGATCGAAAGAAACGGAAACGAACGTTAAGAAAAAACTGATCGTAGAACGATCGAAACGAGAGAGGAACGTGAATAAAGATGAAAGAAAAACGTGGATAAAAATGGAAAGAAACGGAAGTTGAAACAAAGAGGAACATAGATAGAAATAAGAAAGAAAGAACGATAAAAAGGATCGAAATAATGAGCGAGAACGCGAATACGAGCGAGGAAAAACGTCGAGAAAGATGGAAAGAAACGAGGAGAAACGACGATCGAGACGAAAGAAACGCGAATGGAAATCAAAAAAAACGCGAACGAATGCGAAAAAGAGACGAAAATAAAAAGCGATTGAAATAAAAAGAAACAAAATTAAAAACGATCGAAATTAAAAAAAACGAGAACAAAGAACGACCGAGATAGATAAAAAACGAGCAAAAATTTAAAAACAATAAATAAAGATAAAAGAAACATAAACGGATATTTGAAAGAAACGAATCGAAGAACAATCGAAATGAGAAAAGAATGTGAAGAAAGATAAAAGAAAAACGTTGACAGAGATAGAAAGAAACGAGGATAAAGGACGATCGAAATGAAAAAGAGACACGAAGGAAAATAAAGAAAGACGCGAACGAATATTAAAGAGAAAACGGGAATAAAGAGCGATGGAGATAAAAGAAAGACGTGAATGGAAATGAAAAAGAACGCGAATAAGCGTAAAAGAGAGACGAGAATAAAAAACGACCGAAATGAGAAAAAAACGAAGATAAGAAACGATCGAAATGAACGAAAAACAAAAATAAAAAACGATCGAAATAGAGAAGAAACGATCAAAAATTTAAAGAAAATAAAAATAAGAAAAAACAGACGAATATTAAAAAAAAACGAATCGAAGAACGATCGAAACGAAAGAAGACGCGAACGAAAGTAAAAAGAAACGGGAATGAACATCGAAGGAAGAACGAGAAGAAAAAACGACTGAAACGAAAGAAACGAGAATAAAAATTTAAAAAGGACGAGAATGAAAAAGGACTGGAACGGGAAGAACAAAAATAAAAACGAAAGAAGAGGAAAAGTAAAAAACGATCGAAATAAAAAGAGAACGTTGACAGATACGAGGAAAAGATGAGAATAAAAAACGACCGAAACGAGAAAAAAACGTAAACGATAATTTAAAGAAAAAACAAAAATGAGAAACGAGTAAAATGAAAAAAGAACGTTGATAAAAATTTAAAAAGAAAATGAAAATAAAGAACGACTGAAGTAAAGGAAAAACACGAACGAAAATTTAAAAAGAACAAAAATAAACGACGATTGAAGTGGAAAAAAGACACGAACGACTACTTGAAGAAAAAAAAATAAAAAACGAGCGAAAGTGAGAAAGAACGTTGACGAATATAAGGGAAAGACGAATGTAAAGAAAGATCGAATAGAAATAGAAAAGAAACGAGGAAGAAAAATTTGAAAGAAACAAAAATAAGAAGAAACGAACGAATATTAAGAAAAAAGGAAGTGAAGAACGATCGAAATGAAGAGAATAACGCGAGTGAAGATAAAAAAATCGTCGATAAGGATGAAAAGAAACGGAAGTAGAAATAAGAAAAAACACAAGTAGAGAAGAAAAACAGAAACGAAGAACTGTTGAGATAAAGAGAAACGTAAATGAGATTTAAAAAGAAACGAAAATATAGAACGACCGAGATAAAGAAAGACGGGAATAAAGATGAGAAAAAACGTTGACAAAAGTAAAAGAAAAACACGAATGAAAATAAAGAAAAAATAAAAAACGGTTCTTGCTGATTTTCTCGAACCCGGGCTTCTCCAGCGTCGCATTCTCGCGCTCTAACGATACAACGAATCGATGGATCTCATCGACTTGTTAAATCCATTGAAATTAGAATTTTTCGCCGATAATCGTAAACTTTGACTTTCAAAAGATAAACCTTGCTCTCATCTGAAAACAACGAACGAATCGGAAAACGAATCTGTAGTACCTTTGGTGTTAACTTAATTCATCGTGTAACGAATTATATTTTCTACAGACGTTTCGCACACAATCCCGTAAGTGGATGTTGGTCATGGATATTTACCGTCACGAAATTACTAGAATTTGGCGACACTGTTTTCATCGTGTTACGAAAGCAACCCTTGATTGATATCTACCTAATAAACTCTTTCTATCGAAACGAGATAGTTTGAAGGAAAGTTCCACAAAATGAACAGAAATATCACGCTATTGAGTGTTACTTTTATTTAACGTTATTATTTCACATTTTTGAAAGTTCAAAGCGAACTATGTTACTGTACTATTATTCAACGGTACTGTGTTAATTAACAGTTAATCAACAATAGTTGTCAAAATGCAAGTATTATATTTTATAAATATACATCTATCATATTTCTATCCGATACAGTATTTAAAGTCAAATTTTTTTAAGTGTGTATCGTATTTTGCTTATTGCGGGGACAAAATTTGTCGAAGGAATAATCGCAAATAATCCGTTCTCTTAGAAATCGTTCTTAAAGATACATTAACTATCGCATGATCTTTACTAATGATATATTTACATTTTATTAAATAATCGGATAATCAGATATTACATATAAATATAATTAAATTAATGAATTATAAATATATTATACACGTATAGTATTAAAAAGATCAGATATATTTAAGTATAAATTTTGATAAAACGTTATCAAGATAAAATAGCCAACAGTCCTTTGGGAACTAAAAAAATATCTCATGCGAAATAAATGGAATAAATCATATGATAACGACCTTACAATGGAATGCTGAATATATCCGATATAAGAAAGTAAGTTCGTTTATCCGATTTTAATCAGCCCATGAGATAGATGAATTAATTCAACGTATTGATTCGTTGTCATTCGATTCTCAAAATCTCTTTTATTTTACAAAAATTTAATATAAGCTTCTCTGTACCAGAGTATTGCTTTAATAAACACTTTCAATTTTGTTTAATTACATTTATTTCATAGTTATATAGTATTATGTTTATATATATGTAAGAATAAAATATCCGTGCATATTTTATTTCCAGCATTATATCATTACTTTACATTCACTATTGTTTTATATCATTACCTTACATTTATTATTGTTTATTTTCCATTTCATTTACCAATAACTTATTGTTTATTTGCTATTATTACTTTATTATTATTACTTTTCAATACACGTACTGCTTATTACTTGATTTAGAATTCTTGGTGCAGCATTATCACTCGTCTGTGGTATTATTATTGCCCTCTCAAGCTCTTTGGACATATTTTACATTATTTGTCAAATTTCAAACAGAAAAATCAATTTTGCCATCAATCTAATCCTAATCATTATTGATATCCGGTCGCTTGTACAATTAGACATGTACTGATCGGCAGACAAACGAGAATAAGACGTTTGCAACGTAACGCGATTCAATTAACCATTTGAAAACGTTTGAGGAGGCATTTGCTGCATCACGTTCTTTTTCATCAAGAATCAACGTAAGGAGATTACGGATCAATAATTGTGCACGTCTAGAGGTTTATCTATCTCTTTGGGTTTAATAAAATATTATTAAAGAAAATGCGGTATATTTATACGGATCGGTACTAGTTCGTTTAAAATGAATAAAAAATTACAGTAGTGCATAGGAACAAATAAAACTACATCATATTCTAGAAAAATTAATAAACTTTTATACTTCGAACTCCTAGTAACATGAAGAACAGAAAGTGTTTGAAACGACTCATTGATGAATAATACTGAGTAATGATTTTGTCATTATAGTGCAGGTAATTTGGAATAGGTAATAATGGCATCCGAATTTACTGTCACGTATGTTTTCTTATGATCTATACAGATATTATATCAAGATAGATATAGATATTAGTTGTAAGAAAATATTATTAGTCAAGTAAATAACAATTTTACGCTCATTTCTACAAGAAGTATTCGAATTTATTGCAGATTTGAAGTTTCCTTTTTTTCTGTCTGGAAATGTTAAAAGAGAAATATTAGCAGATTTATTAAAAGAGATACCACGGAGAGTTGAAGTAATTTCAGCTATAACACAGGTACAAGTTTCAATTGTAACGGCTTTGGTAAACTTTCTTCTTAATCGACGCGATGTTAACCTTCGAGAAGAAAATCATCACGTTAAAAAATTAAAAATATTTCAAATTACATTCATCTTTGATATTACAAATTAATAACATAGCGTTACAGCCTAAAATTTCAAATCACATTTTGTATCGTATAATAATTAATAATCGCAAAATTGACACGAAACTATGGAATTAACGAATAAATTAAACGATTCAGTTTAAAGTTTCAACATATTTTAACCATGACTGCGATGATTGAATAATTGCAAGCTTTTGAAAAGCTTTTGTAAACCAACATTTCTAAATGTCCGTACGGACATAAGTGTCCGTTGAGTTGGAATATTAAAATTATGGTTTGTTCACGTATCATTGATTAACAGGTCATTGACTCCTTTCTTATCTATATTATCGATATTATAAGTTGTATAACCAACGGTATACAAATACGTTGCATTTTCAGCATATTACACCTGTTGAGTCATTTTATGCGACTTATAATGGGTATTCTCTGAAAATTATCGCAGTAGAATGTGAAACGGCCAACTCGGATTCTCGATTGGAATATCTTTCTGATTCTGAAAAAGTTTACTGATTGAACTGTGAATTACTTATTCTTCTTGATTGACATCGACTGCCGCGGCCGCTCGCGAGCCTGTTCTTTTTGGAATATGATTGGCTTGATTAGCCAAACGAAGAATTGAAACGTGTGTTACAAACATGAAAAAATTCGTTTTTCGTGAAATTCTAAAGTAAACGTAAATGTAAAAGTAAACGTGAATTTCTCTAGGTATCTAGGATGGCGACAAACATTCTTTTTTAGAGTTTGTGAGACATTCAAAAATGGCTAGAACGCTGCTTAAAGAAATGGAGTGCTTGGAGTTATATCGTCAAGATAAAGAACACTATCACATTAAGCTTCAACTAGCCCATTAGAACCAGAAATTAACTATAGTTAAAAAAGCAAAACCGTAAATCAATGTTAGAACAAGAATCTTACATAAACCAAAAACAGTGATTAAAATCTGGTTAGATAATTTTTAGGCTCGGTCCATTAAAAGCGCGGGCCGTGACTGTTAACAGGGGGCAGTTTGCTACAATTGATTCTCTTTCATTAGGCCTTTCAGTCTTCGTGAACAACACGTAAAAACAATACGCACATTATTATTGAAATTGTGCAGGTACTAATCACACTAATCAAAGAATGCAAATGAGGTACGTTACAAGCGACAATGAATAAGATACAGCGAGATAAAGCGATTGGTGGACTGCATGTCTCTGTAGTAGGAAGAGAATCAATGACCCCCTCTTTCATTCAATTCTGCTACACGAATTCTATATTACTTTCGGCCAATAACTTTTTGCTTACAACTGTATTAAATTTAAATATGCGGAAGTACCAATTAAATCCGCATTCCTTTCAATGCCTTCTTTCTGTAACTGTACGCAATAAGCATTTCGTGATGCGCGAAAGGTGTTGCCAGATGGAGTGAACTTCCCTTTACCTTTTGACATTCTGACGACCATGATAATTGCTCGTACATATTTAAACTTGCATATTTACATATTTAAACTTGATAAGTATCTGGCCAATTCCATCACTGGTGGAAGTGTTCTTTTTGACACATCGTGGACGAAATTGTCCTAGTAATGTAACTTCATATTACAATGTATGTGAACGAAATGTTAAAACTAATTCCAGTGATATAAAATTTTCTTTATTTTCTTGTATTTATATCGCTGGATTTAAATTAAACTTTTATTAACGTATTTGTGGTAATATCAAAAACGTATTTTTTAATTAAGACCAGAGATTAACGTATCTTCTAATGAAGACCAAACATTATACCTGTAATTGCTATAAACATTTCTTTAACTAAATTATTTCTGAACAGAGTGTTTGTGCAATAAAAGGAAGAATCAGACATGTTCTAAATTATATATGGTACCTATTTGATCTTATCTTATCTTGGTCAAGAAATGCTCATACATTGTAAAAATGTTATCACATTGGTTGCATTGATAAAAGTTTTATTAAGGAAAAATTAAAAATAAAGAAGTTTTGTTGCATCATGCTGTCTCACCGATACATTTCGATATTCACATATTTTTTTCTTTCCTTCACTCTGTCTTTTTCCGAACACAGTTGATACTGTCTGCATTAAGAATTTATATCTGTACCATCTCTCGATAAGCTTCATAATGATATCTTTGAGTTCCGATTTTCGAGCATTTATTCAATATTTATACCATATGTATATGTATGTACACCGACAAGGATAGACAGTTTGAAAATTACCTCGTTCGACATGTAATCACTGGATATAATCCTTACAGGATCTCAAGCTAATAATCATTGATTACTTATTTTATTTCGAGATTTTTTACTTTTGGAGTTAAAGCAAATTGTACATTATAAGTAATATAATTAATGGAAATTAATGGAATATAACAATAAATTACTATAATTATATAATTATAATAATGGAATATGTGACGTTAGGCAGACTTTAGCTCAGGCTCCGTAACAAACACAGAGTAGAGAAAAGAGAGACGATTTGCACTTCTTGTTCGCACGAAGAAATCCAATATCATATTATTAATTATAAGCCAAGGGCAACGGTTCGGTTTTTCATGCCAACAAGAAGTCGTAACGTCCGCCGCGCACTGGCATGTTGTGCCATTTGTTTGTTTCTTTCCCAGCCGATGATTTACAAATTGTTATTGCACCTATCATTCGGTCGATGCTCTCGAATCCGTGAGCCTAACCGACCTACGTCAAGAAAACCGCCGTTTAAACTGATTGGTTAGGACTCATGGACGAAAGGGCACAAAAGAAGTGCGCGTCGACGAGAATCTCTCTGCTTTAGTCGCGAGCGCATAGCGATTATCCATATTAATACTCGTGTATCTTCTTCCCGGTAAGTATTGTCCAACTTAGTGTAATCCTGAACGTAAAATATGAGTGTCTCATCCATACGCACGTATTTTCTACCAATCCTTATTTCTGCAAGTCGAGACAAACACATCGTCGACTTACCCACGCGAAAGCGCCGCGTTGTTGCAACAACCCTCGCGCGTAGCAAATGTGATTCCGAGACACTCTAGTCCGCAGACTTCATCGCCGATCCTGTCCAGAATCGGACGTACGCGCTGATTTGGCAAAAGGGTTGCCAGCAACTTACATTCCGGAAGGACTATAGCAGTCGCTAACTCTCCATCAACGTCCCACGACGCCCAGACGTAACAAAATATAATTATACAATGGTATATGGAATATGATGGATATTATATAAAATACAAATAATAGAATTAGTATGTTACATGGAATAGTAATTCCAAGAATGTAAATGTATGAGTACTGGCTTTCGAATATTCGCAAATTATTTTACTATGTCATGCGACAACCATCTAGTTACATCGTTTCCAGTTGATAGAAATGATAATCTTTTGTTGAGTTATTCTATATTCATTTTGGTTATATTACAGTACACACGAACAATATTTTTAGTTCAATTAGTTTGTCATTTTAGATGAATTTTGGATCGGTGATTCCAAAAATCAAGGGTATATTTAATGGAACAGTTTTGAGATATTCAAGAAAAACTGTCGACTTTACTACAGTGAATCCCATTCATACGTAGCTCTAACATAGCATAAATATATTCGTCGTTCTTTGATAAAAATAAAAAAAAAGGAATAAGTTTCATTTCAGCAGGTGTCGCTAAATATTTAAATTGCAATTTCGTCAAATAAAATCATACAACAATAAGTCTGGGTTCATTTCAAATATTGAAGCATTTATTTCCAAGATGTATCATTCACTTTATTACAAGATATTTTTCTACATCATATTGCGGGTGAAGACAATTTTCTCGAAAGCGTTATAAAATTACTTAACATATAATATTTTTATGAACAATATAATTAGGTATGATGTTTTAAGACTTCGGAGTCAAATTCATTTTCTTAAACGGTAACATACATATAATTCTTTTACCCAGAATGTATTTATTAAGAGGAATATACTTAGTTGCATTTGCAACGACCGAAGTCATTTTATTGCTGCAAATTGTTAACAAAAATAATATGAATGAATTAATTACATATGTTACTGTTAAGATTTCATGAGTTCAAAGTATTGCTTTCTATTTTCTATTTTCCTCCAATTGCTCTACTCTAAATGCCGGTGAATTTATAGATTAATCACCCTTTCACTTATTTCGACGATCCATATCATTCAAAAATCGATACTGCATAATTCTTTCCTTTAAGGAACAAAATTTAACATACCAATTAGAGAAGAAAACTGTTCAAAATACTTTCACAATACATTGAAAAATCAGCGAAATCGGTGGGGGAGTAGTGAGTCTACAGTTTCAATCAATTGTTTTCGTTATTGTTTGCCTTAGTGATAAAAGAATAGCGAGTCAGAGACAGGTTTCGGATTCCCTGAAGAAAGCATTGTTGTCAAAATCTAAAAATTTCACATAGTTGCCATATTATTGTTCTGGCCATCGACTTTATGATTATACTAGCCAAATAGAGTTAAAAGATTTTTTGTGTCTCTGAATTCGCCCGAGTTCAACTAAAATTATCCGGGACAACCCAAAGTATCGAACACCTGCATCTGAAACATTTGAGTAACCAAACTTATAAAGATTGGCTATTTATGATGAATGTTCTATATCGCTATTGTTCCTATATAAGACGTCTTGTGAATAAAACATTAATTTCTATTAAGGATTGTTCAACGATGACATGATTCAGATTCATGGTTCAGAATTCTTTGGGATCGTCGAACTCTAATAAATTGAATTGGAACAGAGATTCCTGACAATGATCAATAAACACCGTTTTATTGCACGGGCGGAAAGACTTCTCTTAAGTTTCCTTACAACCTTCGTACTGCGTAACACTCATTATAATCATTGTTTCAATTTATGTCTCTCTTTTTTTTCTTTTTTTTCTAATAAAGTCATGTTATCACATTGCAGTAACTTTTTCTCGCAGTTATATAAAATGATACATATAAAGTGGTTTAATACGAGGCATCCATTATCAGTAAATATTCCGATAATAGAACGTTTGCGTCTATATTTAGATATTGGAATAAAAAATAATCGACAACAAGTTGCTACTTATCGGGCAAATATTTCCTGGTTTCAAATATTACAGATATCCGAGATAAAGTTATTGAGTGCTTCTCTCCTTGTACATGCAACTAAGAGTATGAGCGTACTGAAATTGCAGTTCATACATCTCCCATACCAGATATTTTATATAATATCGCGTACTATTGATTCAGTGATATTAATATCGAATTAAGTCTCTTTACATATTCATAAACTCCATACATTTAAAATTTAAAAAAAAAGATGCAAATCTTATATATACCGAGTAAATCATTTAAGATTAGAAGTTAAGTTATCATTATACAATATATCCAAACTATTTTTAGAAAAAGTTGAATTATTCTGTTTGGTTACTCTAATCACATTGAATAATTAATGTTACACAATTAAACATAACACTATCTTCGGTTGTTACTAATACTGCCATTACAGGCAAAGTAGACACTTTACGAATATTACTCCGAATTATCTTCATTAAAGTATGTTCTGTACTTCTGGTTTTTTGATATAAATGGTTCAATACTATTTTATAGGGAATGAAAAGGTGAATCGATTAATGTATTAAAAAATATATGATTTCGTTTAAAAAAGCAAACTTCACCTTCAAATGCCTTCTGCGGATCTGAATCATTCATGTTCCAGAAGAAGTGAGTATTCTTCATTGATTTCTTTTCGTGATTCGATAAAGCGGAGAGAAAAAGTTCTTTATTAAATGACCAAACTTTTCTAGATCAATTGAAAATCTATAGATTTTCTTTTTAATTAAAAAGTAATGATACTGGATTGAATAAATATATATATTTTATACAGGCGATATGAATACAAACGAAAGTAAATAAATACAGAAGATAAAACTACATTTATTTAAATTGAATTTTAATTTGAATTATGTTAGTTTTTGCTTGTTTGCCGGCTAGTTTATACAAATGAAGTAAATAAAAATATTAGAATATAACAAATGAGTTTTTTAATATGTCTCATAATGTGTTTGCAGATATTACATGTACCTGATGCCTCTATTCTGTTTTACTTTACCGACTGTCATTCCTGTCTACTGTTGGAACGAGACTTGATCGAACGCTTACTTCGTTCCTACTGTTTTGCGTTACGTCTTTACGCTGAACGTAACTTGGTTGGTCAACTCTGCGGCTCACATGTTTGGAAACAAACCATACGATGGATTAGTGTTATTGTCCATGGTTTTGCCTCAATTTACACAATAGACTTACACAAAAGATATACAAAGAAGGAAGAAGAAAAAGAAACAATCGGTATATAAATAGTTGATGCAACGATTAATTGATTTCTTCAGACACATCAATCCTTCGGAGAATAAAATGGTGGCTATCACGGTGCTCGGTGAAGGTTGGCACAACTATCATCATGTGTTCCCATGGGATTACAAAGCGGCAGAGTTGGGCAACTATAGATTCAATGTTACGAGTGTAGCTTAGAATAAATATACTTTGACTCAATATACTTTCAATTTTGATTTCAACAAAATAATAGACATTTTGGGATATTATATTTATTATATTTATTATATTTATTACCTTCATAACGAACTGTGCAATAAATCATTGTCACCCCAACCCCACAGATTGGCTTCCGTCACCAGTTCTCTGCATTCGTTTGTGTACTACATGCTTGGGTACTACCTTCAAATCGTAGGCGAGACCGAGTTTTGCAAAGAAATCAATGAAAGCCGTTGTATCATTGAATCTATAGTTGCCCAACTCTGCCGCTTTGTAGTCCCATGGGAACACATGATGATAGTTGTGCCAATCTTCACCGAGCACCGTGATAGCCACCATTTTTTTTAGCCGCAGATTTGACCAACCAAGTTACGTTCAGCGTAAAGACGTAACGCAAAACAGTAGGAACAGTAGGAACGGCGTTCGACCAAGTCTCGTTCCAACAGTAGACAGGAATGACAGTCGGTAAAATAAAACAGAATAGAGGCACCAGGTACATGTAATATCTGCAAACACATTATGAGACATATTAAAAAACTCATTTGTTATATTCTAATAGTTTTATTTACTTCATTCATATGAACTAGCCGACAGACAAGCAAAAACTAACATAATTCAAATTAAAATTCAATTTAAATAAATGTAGTTCTATCTTCTCTATTTATTTACTTTCGTTTCTATTCATATCGCCTGTATAAAATATATATATTTATTCAATCCAGTATCATTACTTTTTAATTAAAAAGAAAATCTATAGATTTTCAATTGATCTAGGAAAGTCTGGTCATTTAATAAAGAACTTTTTTTCTCCTCTTTATCGAATCACGAAAAGGAATCGATGAAGAACATTCACTTCTTCTGGAACATCAATATAGGATTGTTTGTCAGGTCACTGAGATCGATATCTTTGTCTTTCTTAGCGATGTCTGAGTGTTTCTTGCACAACAAGCAGCCTACGTGCGCGAAGAAGAATCCATTCCTTGCATTATGCAGATCTGCGTCCGTTCCACTGTATTTATGGTGAAGTCTGTGATCTCTGACCCAATCGATAGCCGCATTCTATCAACGATAAATAAAAAAGATGTGTTTAAAAAAGAGGAAAGAAAAAATATACAGAAGGAAAACGAGATCGCTTATAAATGGATCAAGATTTGAACAACGCAGATTTCAGTTGAAAAAAGCGAATTAAATAAAGATATGACCAAAATTAAAAATAAAAGAAAAATGTGACTTCCTATTCTGCAGTTGCACCTAAAATCATTCATGTCTGCCATGTCTGCCATAATTGTTCTTGTCAGAAATGAAGTTATCAGTTTCAAATTTCATGGTATTATCCGTTGCACGCAACGATTCATATTTGGATAATAATTTTCTCCAGTTTTATTACGTAACAAAATCATACACTTCGTCGTTTACTAATTATTTAATTGACTACTAACTTGGTGCGCTATGGTGTTGAATATCACCAGTAATATCTGGAGTGGCCATTTCACTTTGTATGATCTGTGTGCCCATAATTTGTGAGCACCAGCTGTGACTCCCAAACTAGTACATGTGTACAAAGATATTGTTGAAAAATAAAAACAAATGGTAAAAAATTTATGGATCAATTGTATTACTGTACTTTGTTTATGTAATTTTCGGCAGATCATACCTGCTGCAGTCTCTGATTTTTTAATACGTAACACATTAATACGTGAGACCAGAAAAGATTCTAAACTTTTTCGATAGAAATGCGAATTTCTTTAAAAGAAATTGTCAGCGTTTATTTATTTATTGAATACGCGATAAAATGATAGATTGAATAAGCACGATCTAAACGATACCTCGACACCTTTGCTTCGCAAAACCGAGGTTCATTTATCGACAAAAGAAATTCGTACTCATACATCGTACAATATTCATCGATGTTAAACGAAAGGTTAATTGCAACTTTGCAATTTGTCGATCATTATATTTAATCTCTATTATACCACGGTAATTGTTGAACGGTAATAGGGAAAGAATTTTTTTTGAAATTTGCATCAACAGGTGTATAGTTATAATTTAACACTCAACATTTCTTAATATAGGCTGTTAATATAGGCTCTTAGTATAGGCTGTCGCTTTCTTTCAGATCATTAAAGTTGACTAAGTAATTCGTACTAAATGAAACGCACAGCTCTGTAGTCCAGATTCGTTCATTTTGTCACGTAGATCTTCTAGCTTAATGCTGTCAAATAAAACAGTCTGATTGGATTCAGATAATTAAAATATCACAGGTAATTGAAAGAATTGTTTAAAAGTAGTGTTAAAAATTAATTAATAAGAATTATTCATATTTATGAAAATGAATAGTTCGTTTCATGAACAATTAAACAATTTCTAAGGATTGATTGATTTTTCATAAAATATATAAATAACAACTGTATAATCCTTCTTATTTCCTGCACTTTAATTACTTTTGCAAGTACTTCGGCCGTTATGTCAAATTATGTCACACGAATTACTTATTACGTTCTCCCTTCAAATTTCACGCAAGCCCCACGTTTCAGGCATGTGCAAAGTTGAACTATGGAATGAATTTGGATAATAATTATTACTCGAGAGATAAACGGATCGGTCTATTCGTAGCAGATTAAAAGACTGTCATTCCTGGTTGATTAAGGTCCAAAATCTCAATAATCGACGGAATATAATTCCATATACTCACCGAAGAGTATTGTAACGATTTTTGAAAATGAATGCTGATCTCAGAATTTAATCAAGTATATTTACTAGCTCAGTATTTACATATTAAAACATGTATATTTATAATATTCGTGGTAAAAAATTCTTTTACATGCATTTTGAGTCTTGACAAAAAATAATTTATCGAGGAGAGTATTAGAAGTATATCAAGATTAAAATCGCAAAGCATTAAAAGAGAGTTAAAATAAATATAGATATGAATAAATATATACATATGAAAATGAAAACGTGTTTTTACCGTAACTCTTTAATAGTAAGTAAAATAGCTGCATTAATTTTTAAGCTTTGTGGAAACTTTTGCAACGTATGAAAGTGAAAATTCATATTGCTTTGGTAGAAATTTTTGAAAGACAAGAAAATACAACTGTATTATTTTTTATGAAAGTAGGTTGAA
The DNA here is from genome assembly GCA_032399595.1 of Tetragonula carbonaria. Lineage (NCBI taxonomy): Eukaryota > Metazoa > Arthropoda > Insecta > Hymenoptera > Apidae > Tetragonula > Tetragonula carbonaria. The sequence goes on from JAUCRC010000007.1 coordinate 17,553,987, forward strand.
GAATTGTTTCGTTAATTTTGCTATTAATATTATTGACTATGAGAGTTATTTATTTGTTTCTATATCTTACTTAAATAAGTATTTATTTTTGGTAGAAAGAATGTATTTCCACATTAGTTACCAAAGATCAATACGTGTTATTAATCTCTGATTTTTGTAATTTTTTGTATTAGTAAATTCTACGCTGCATGAGTTTATTTTTACGTTCATACTTATTACTATACGCCGAGTAAATCGAATGGTGTTTCAGAAAACGAACGATCGCCAGCTTAGCTAAAAATGATCGATGATTGCTGCCCTGATTATGGAACGCATAGATTTCCAAAAGACTGAGAAATAAAGTCAGACTTTGGCGAAAAATAACGATATAATCCACGTGGCGGGTGGGACTTGGAAAACACTGACTTGCCAGTGGCAATGGCTGTCCCATATCTCTTTCTTTTTCTCTCCAATTTCTGAACCGTAGAACTGAAAGAAGTTAATTTGTTAATTTGTAAACTGATGTCCGTTAAAACATCTCAAATCAAACGCGAGTTTCTTCTATAATATCAAATCTGATCTTCTTCCTGTTATATTATTTCACGAACACTCGTGCAAATTTAGAAATATTTATAACCTTCTCCCAAAGTGCTCATTCTGTCTCCATTCTGTCTAAATTGTATGTTTGTTTTGGTTGAGTCTCCGTCGAAGTTTCGCTCGGAGTCTTAACTCATCAACTGAACCGTGATTCTGATTATTGCATCGACACCACGAAGGCGAGACTTTTGCTGTCCTTTGTTAAAATATTTTCAAAAAAATAAAAAAAATAATTAAAAATAATCTTATAATATCAATTATATAATATATTATTTATTATTTTATATTATAATAACATTTAATTCAATTATTTATATTAATTTTATTTTAATTTTATATTTTACATTAATTATAAATAAATTGGTATAAATAAATTTTGTTCTGATAAAAATTTTCTATTGAATCAAAAAAATTGTTTAATTATATTATGAATAGATTCCATTCTATGTAAGAATAAGAAAACATAAAAAATAAAAAACATAAAAAAGATGTAGAAGGTATTCATATCTATATTCATAAAAGAAGAATAATAAAAACGTAGGTTTTAACACTTTACTCTCTTATATTTAATATAAAATAAACTGTTATGTTGGAATAGAATAAATAAATATACTATATTCATTTTAATTTTATTGCTAATTTTATTTACAGCATTAGTTTCCATCCGCTTTGTAAATTTAAATTATAAGCATAATTTGTGTATATTTAATACTATTCGATTTTGCACATAATTTCAGAATTAAAAGTTTTATCTACACGCGATTGTTAAAAATTAAATTAGTTCAAAAATATAGTAAAAACGCTATGAAACAAACAATTTGTCGAATTTGTCTAATAAATTTGTTTATAAAATTAATGAAACAGCGATTAAACGAACATGAAATATTTGTTATAAATATCTATGACAAATTTCATTGCGATATCTTTTATGAGTCAAGAGTTATTCAAAAATGTTGCGAAAATTCTCGATCCGACCCGTTGTGTTTTACGACAGCGGTACCGACAAGTATAGCGAAATCCGAAACAGACTTTATTCAACTAACGCTAGGAGACTATTCCTTCATCAGTGATTGCTTGCTTCTGATGCCGAGCTGCATATATTGCAACTTGCTACATGAAATATAGGAGTCGGCGCATGCATCACAGCATGTTTTAACATCACACGACACGAGAATCGGAGTACCGGCTATCAGCGGCCAGATTTGGTCCTGGGATGCACAGACACCAAGGCTCCCAAGAAGAGCGAAATGTCTATGAAAAATTTCGCTACATGTAAATAAAAAGAAAAGGAAAAAAAAGGAATATTCGACACGTAACAGAATATTTGAAACACGATTCGGAAAAGTGATAGAATTTTGTCGCTACATTGTTTAATCTAAAACTGTTTTTCACCATCTACATTATGGATAAAAATCGATAAAAATCCCACTATCTAATTTCCATCTCATTCTCACTGTTCGACTCAAAATTATCTCATTGTTCTTACTGTCTTCATAGAAATCTTATCAATTAAATTCACATTTAAAGTTGAAAGCTTCCTATTCTCGCTCTTTAATCATCCAATTTTATTTTTATAAAACAATAAAAATTGATCACTCTCTAACTAACTAAAAATCCTATACATCCATAACTTCCTAAATTAAAAATTCTACGTATTCAGAATATTCCAGACCAAAAATCTTGCATGTCTACAATTTTTCAAATTAAAAATCCAAATCCTGTGGATTCGCAATTTTCTAAATCAAAAATCCCACGCATATCCACGACTTATTCTATAACCATGAAACCTACATATCCACGAAATATAATTTTCCGATCCACAATTCTTCAAGTTAAAAATCCTGTACAATCCTGTACAAAAATCCACAGTCTTCTGAAATAAAGGACCTAAGTGTGTCGACAATATTCCAAAGAATTTACGAAATTTCAATCTTCTATGATTCTACGAACGAAACGAAGGGATTGAAAATCTAGAAAAATCGGATAATAATGACTTACTGCTAGTTGCTCCGAACACAATAGAACGTCCTTTGGACACGTATCACACGTCGTTGCCCTAATGATCGATGTCCGAACAGTAGTCACTGAGGATCCGACCTGATGGCGAATTCGCTAGGAAATACGGAAATGCAAGAGCGTAAGTCCCACTTATAAACTGCGCCACCTATATGAAACAGCGTCGATGAAATCTCCCTAGGAAAACAAAAGAGAAAATAAAGAAAAAAAAAGCGGTCAAAGAAGTTGGGAGGATCGAGATCAGGATAGTTGTTATTAAATATAATTTCATATCATATATGAAAAAGTTGATCGAAGTATGCACTTCTTACGAAAGATATGTACGATTTTAAGTAATTTAAACGGCGGGAGAAGGAGCGGCGAACGGCACGTTGGACTCGAAATGATGAACTTAGAGTCCGCTAGTATCGTTTGAACTCCTCTCTTTCAAGTGTTGTTTAATACTAGAACTACCATTACGATTGCCATTACGAGTACCATGCTGATAAAAATGACTGGTACTCATAATTTTGACATTGAAGTTCAACTTGCAACGATGCATGTTTAGAGATTCGAGAGGGTCTGTCGTAGGGTTGTTTTCCACTTTGCTTGCACTTTTGATTACTTTGCTGCAAATTTTGCATTTCAGTGTTTTTGGCTAACGAAAAAATTACGCTTGAATTAATATTGGTTTGATAAGGTTTTGAGAAAATAATTATTAGGATGTAGCGAAATGCAATTGGACAGAGGGTAATTCTACGTGAGAAATAACTCGAAAGAAAGAAGTAAAATGTTTTTGTTTCTTCGTTTTCGAATAAATCCACCGAGTTTGTGAGCATTTGATTAGGTACACGTAATTACTGTTTACATTAATAATATTTCTAGATGAAAAAGGATATCAGACATTAAAATCATTATTAAAATATTATTAAAAGAAAAAAAGTAAACGTGATTGATTAGTCAAGTGAAAGTCGGTATTGTTTACAAGATGCATACTCGGTATTAATGGAATGCTTAAGAACTCGACAAACTTACAAATTTTCTAAAAAACCTCAAATGAACAAATTTTTTCATGTAGAATCAATCTCAGCTCTTGCTCTATCTAATTAAGAAAGAAGTATCCTTACTTTGCTACCTACTTTGAAAAAAATGAATTTTGGATCTCACGCTTTAAAATGAGATATACTGGCACGATTTTTTTTTATGAAACTAAGAAAATTTAAATTAACATTTAATTTAAAATATCGACAATTTTTCGTCGAATGTACGAACAATTTCGAGCGATTGTGCGTATATTGTAACAAAAGAAGAAGACAAAAAAGACACGTTTCAAGTAAAAAAAACTTTGGAATGTTTAATTTAAAAAAATAACTCGCTTATCCGTTCATCGAGCAGTACAATAGAGGTCAAGAAGAAAAGGAAGAATGAAAAAAATGATGTTATTTAAGTTATTTTGTTTTCATTTTCTGTAGACCGAATGAGGAAAAAACCACGTATCTTATTTGAAAGGAAATTGCTTGAACTAAATAAACTCGAGTTCATTGAATTTAGTAATCCCAACGTATATTAAGGTAAATCCCGGTGAAATAGTTCCATCTCATTATATAAATTATCAATTTTCAACTTTTTTTATGTAGCACATTGTGTCTTTACCAGAGGTCATGTTAACTTGTGTTCGTCTTGTTCGTATTTTTTTGAAAAATAAGATAAATTATTTTTAATGTGTATAATGAATGGTCCTAAAAATTTTCTCATCACAGTATATATCTTTCTAATCTGAAAGTAAAAACTGAAACGCAGTTAAATCTTCTGACACTCTTGTCGAGGTTGGAAGTTTATTGTTCAGTATCGTAAATTGTTTAGCGACTCTCCGCTCCGAAGAATTTTTCTTCATATCGTTTTCTTTTTAATCTGTGTCGTAAATTTCTTCTATTCCTAGAAATTTGTAGACGTAGATTCCTAGTCGTAGAGAAAATATGTTATGACAATATGTTATGAAAATATGTTATGAAACTTGTTAAGATAGTTTCCTAGTCGTAGAGAAAATATGTACGACAAAAGAACAAAATATCTTCTTTCTGCTTTACAGCAATTTACATATTAACGTTACGCGCATTACATATTAATATTTCACGTGATTTATGATCGTTTCTATATGTCACAAATTCCCCCTATTCCTAAAAACTTGTAGACGTAGATTCCTACAAGAAAAACATGCTATGATGGAAGAGCACCGATCAAGGTGCAAAGACCAAAAAATCTTTCCGCTTTAAAAACAGCAATTTATATATTAATATTACGCGCATTGCATTTCACGTGATCGCATGATCCATGGGTAATTAATTAAAAAAGAAATATACATATGTCGCAAATAATAATATTCTATAAAGTATGTATGTATGCGCGAAATATTAGAAATGCGAATAGGTATAACAAATTATACTTTTATACAATTTATACGACATTGATTTTTAACGTTCTGCTAAATTTCTTAATTCATTGCGCTTCTAGTTCACCGTTCAAGTTCAAGTTTAATTTTATAAAATAGTAGACACTTACAATTAGACTATATGTCTTGGACTTCAATATCAGGCAATAAACTCTACATATATTTTGGATGTGATAACCCACTGTGATTCTTCATTGATATATTTCGTCAGTATGTATGTAGAGACATACATTATGACGATATGTTTCGTCATTACCATTCGCGTGACTATATATTGAAACTCTTTTACAAGCATTTGAATATTTTTACATAAAATGTGAAAGAACAACTGCTCACGAACAATTTGTGGCTAGTACATGTCTTTGTGAATCATAAGGGAAAAGTCATATCCGCTTCATATCTGCTTTGCTCTATTGTTTCTCTTCCATGATCTTCATTCGCTTTTCGTAACTAAAATAGAAAATATCTTCATATTGACTTTTTTAACAAAATGTGATAAAATCATATAGCAATATATAATAATATTTAATTGTTCAGAGCCCGGTCCAATAGTAAATTATGGAGAACTAAATTATGCGTCACGAAAATTAATCGTCGCTAGTAAGTTGACGAACAAATAGTTAAAGAGTTAAATCAGATATGCATAGAGAGAAGGCACAAGTTTAATATGGGGAAGTTCCTTTTAATAATTCGTAGATTTGATGAAGTAGATGAATATCATATATTTTACATATATTGATTTTAAATACATCTCGTTTTTATGTAGAGACGTTGTTAAACAAGCAAAATCGATCTCCTAATATTGGAAACATGGAATCTCTAACTATGGAACAATATTTTGAAATGGTAAAAATTTTAATTATAATTACACTTTTTTATTGAAATGATTTATTCTTCATTTTTTGATTGCATGCATATAGTAACATAATTTTAAACTAATTACAAATTGAAAATAAAAATTCTTTCTAAGTTTTCATTTCTTTACAATAGCATCTATATTTTTTAACAGCATCTATAGCCGCGTCTCATCGCATCCAAATTTCGTTGTTTCCTCTTCGAAGGAATCATCTGGATTTATGTAATTAAATATTCTATATTAAGCAAGTTAAAAATATTTGAAAAATGCCTTTTAATAAATGTTTCTAATGTAGGGAACTTAATATTAGGAATACGAATTCTTCTCACAAGCATTAAACATCTCACGTAAAAAATTATTTTATAATTTAACTTGATACAAGAGTTTAAAAGAATCACAAGAATAAAAACTTATGAAATTATAATTTCAAAAATGTAATCCTTAAAATAATATAATATTTATCTCTGAAAAATATAATAAAGTACAGGAAGGCATTAAATTTTTGGTAATCATTTCAAAAATCATAAACTCCGTCTATACTCATTTCTTTCCGTTATTTCTTTTCTTTCTGGTTCTAACACTGGTTCATTTAAGTTTTACCGTTACATTGTAATTTCAATCTCACATAGTTGAATTTCATATATGTTGATTTTACTGGATGTACATGTAGTAGCTAATCTACACGTATGACACATTCACAAATCAGTCAAATAAAAGTAGAGTTTGTATGGCATGCGGAAATGAAGAATGAGAGGGAATCGGCTCATCGTGGAGATCAGACTCGTATGATTTGTGAAAAAAAAGAAGTTTGACAGGCCTGATTTAACTGATCGACTCTTAATAATTATAGCTATCGGTGCGTGTTTGATTCCTCACGTACAAAAACAAATAATTATAATGTTCTATTCGCAACGTCAATGGATAAAGTGTGCTTTCTACCTTGTTAAATTTTAGATCTCCTCATATTGAGAACGTTTCTCATATTAGGGCTCTCCTCTAATGCTGCTTAGTTTACATATCGATGAACGAGAGAAATTAAACTTTATATTATCGAGAAAATGATTAATTTTAAATGATTAAGGTTAGGGAACAGAATAGGTTATCAACGCTATGATGTTGTTTCGCTTTCTTAAATAAAGTGATATATTTGGAATAGAAATATTAGGTAGAAGAATAAAAAAAAAATTTATTTTTATTTAATAGATGGAAAAGGTAACATTAATTACGAAAGACTACTATCATACTGTCGTGTTAGTTCAAATTAGCGTATTTGATCAAAAGATAATTTGACACAAATATTTAAAAAGAAAGACTTTCAGTATACACCATTCAAGCATTCATTTTATATACATCCGGAAAATAAACTATTGTACCTTACATTTCAATGCAGTTAGCGTTTTCTTATTATATATATGTATATGTGTGTGTGTGTGTGTGTGTGTGTGTGTGTGTGTAGAGAGAGAGAGAGAAAGAAATAGAGAGAGAGAGAGAGAGAGAGAGATAGATATATAGATTTATAGATTTTTATTTTTGTGCTACTTCGCATTAATGACTTGATTTAAACGAAAGTTACAAATATATCCTTTTGATATAACAAGGTAACATAGTAGTCTAACATAGTAGTTAACAGTATGACTATCGAAATTAGATAAAGATTTTTATTACATTTGTCTATCTGATTATATCTCATGATTATTATATTTATTGAAATGTCAAAAATGTGCCACATATTTTGATACCGCAAAGCATTTTGGAAGATCTGAAAACTGTTTCGTCTACTATTTAGCGACTTCCTTTTTAAAAATTTTGGATAGAAGAGCAGAATACTTGGATGTTGATTGAACATAGAACTTCGATGTATCCGATAAGAAAAATTAATCGATTCTTCAACTTAACTGAATTTTTCTTTTTACACAACTAAGCAATTTAGACTTGTACATATATGTAAGTATTATAAATTTCATTTATGTAGCCTTAAATATCCTACTGCGGACAGTAAACTAATTATGTATATAGATGAAGATGTTTACATTATATGACGAACGTTTACGACATTTAACCTGGATTAAGACTTTGTGACTTGATTAATGTAGACTTTGTAAGACTAATACAGACTTTGAACCATCAGTAGTACCATGGTGTACAAACTAATTCATGAAGCGTCATTATGTGACATTTCAATCTCCCTTTTATTCAAAATTATTTATTCTGTTTTGTGATTTCTTTCGATGAAAAATAGAAATAATTAATCCATTTAATGTTTGTGCAGTTGTAACTGTGCGGTAGCAACAGTACGTCGCCGATAATTTCCTCTTTACTCTATAAATTTTTTAAAAGTTTACAATAATGCAATCGAACGATACAAGATTTGATTATTTGACTACAATTTTGGAAAGATTCAATTCATTCAAATGTTAAAATACTTATATGTTCAAGTACGTGTGTTCTCGGATTTGAAATCAGCATGTATAATATGATTAACTATATAAATATATCCAATTAATTAATAGCAAACGGAATCCCATGAAATGATTTTTGATGAAATTTGATTTGGTTACGTATACATAGACTGTCTGGCTAATGCAATCAATAAATCGAGTAAAAGGTGAGTTTAAAAGAAACAATGAAATTTTTTCGTTCAAGACTTTGTTTCTAAAAAAATTAAGTTCAAAAATTTGATTTGGATGTATGTGTACTCAGCTAAATCTCAACCTAGACTGTGTTATTTTATTCATATAAATATTTCTAAGAATAATTGATAGTTGCAGATTACTCGAAAAACAAGAACATGGTGCTTGCTTTCCTGAAGTTTTATTAATTAAAAAATTAAAAATATTTTCCATAACTTTATATACACATAATTGTGTTCTTCTAATTAATTTTCTAATTATTTGTATTGTTTTGAAATCTTAATTTCCAGCTTTTTTTTCAATGCCAAGTTACAATAGGCCTGAACAAAGCATCAGTAACGCATGCGCTCATACACGCGTGCGTGTGCACCGCAACGTAACACAACATACTTTTCATATAAAAATATTTCTCACCGTATAGCTATTCTTCAGCTAATAAAATTCCTCAAGAATAAGTTTTTTAAGTCAGCGAGATAATGTATGAATAAATTTTATATTTTCATTGTCGCATTTTACTTCGAAGCCAACTAAAGTACATGCGAATATTAATCTAAAATATTAGCTTACATTTGTAATATATTACCATTGCATACTACCTTTTTATAAGATTTATGATTACACTACATATAATCAATATTATTTCTGTCTGGAATACATACGTAATAGTGATAATGTAAAATTACGATAATTTCGGTTCTTTCATTATATATACTACATATATTTTAAATTTTCACGAAAGTATTCCTTAGCATGTACAATCCTAGCATATGGACATAGATATGCACTTATCATAAAAATTTAAGTGCTAAGTTATGATTCCTTTGTATAATGTGAAGTGGCAATCTGTATTAGTAATAGTCTTATACTAGATTGTCCCGCAAGTTTCCTTGGTTTTATTAATAAATAATGTATGCACAATGTTTATGAATCATGTATGATTCACTCTAGTCTACTATCTGCCTTTATCTCTCTAAAAGCCTCAAAATGTCATCTTACGAAACTTTGTTTTCAAAGCTTATTTCCAAATGTTTGTTCCAAATATTATTCGAAAAATATATTTCTATTTAATTATATAGTTAATTATATAAGCTCAAAATTGTGAATAGAAATAAGCGATACTATATTACAATGAAATAATATAAATAAAAGTAAAATATACATGTATAATACAGTAAATAATACAGAACATGTACTATATAACAAAAAAGAAAGATAAAGATAGGACAAAGAAACAAATAGTGTAAAAATGATAAAGATATAATAAAAAAATATGGTAATTTGTGTGACACAGGCAATAAAGATGAATTAGAGGAAGCATCCTATAACTTCTGGATTTAGATTTTTTGGGAAATGGAATATTCCCCGAAAAAGTGTATCTTATGGTTACATAGTCATGGCTAATACATTGGAATTGAGATGAGCAGTTATTGGGTCTAAGGATATTTTGTGGAGGTAGGAATAAGAGATTTGAAACTAATGAGGGATAAAATTAAATGATTTTTTATTTGTGCCCGAATAATTTTATAGAGAACGCGATTTCATATGCTTTATAGATTCAAAAGATTGAATTCCCAGTACCTGCATTATTTCACTGTAATCATGATCGAGTTACGAATGTTAACTTTATAATAATTTACAATAATTACAATAATTTTTTATAATAATTCTATAATATAATATGGTGACAAATGTTTGTCATGGAGTGGAAATATTATTTGTGGAAAAAAATTTTTGAATGAAAATTGTAGGGGAAAGTAGAATAAAACGAGGTGCCTAATATATAATGTACAATAATTAGCTTCGTACAAAAAATCCGATAACAAAATTCGCACGAGGCTAAATCTCTTAACAGGATCTTATACAATAAGAACATGATCAACATTTTTTAAGAAAATTGTTTGATTCATAGGAAAATAAAATTTTCTGGAGTTACGCAAAAATTTAGTTTCGCCTCATAGTGTTGAGGCAACATATTAAAAGACATATAAAATGCAAAACTATCATAAAATTTTATTTTTATTAATTAAAATATAGCAGAAATAACTATTTTAGCATATAAAGGTATTCTATTTGGTCTGTCTTATAAAAAATTATGCTAATTCCTAGTTTAGGAACTCTTACTGTATTTACAAGAAATTTGAATTATTTTATATAATAATAAATTTTTATTTTATTTTACTGTATCGTGTATAAAAGTATGTTCAAATATCTAAAAAACATGATTTTGCATATTTAACGTTTAGATACAAGGCTAGAAGTACATTTTAAAGTTAAGCTTAAAAATATAAATTTATTTCCATCGTAATCATAGATCATGATCAATCGACAAAACGCGACAGTCGAGACCCGAGTAATAAGTATAAATAAACGTATTTACTAGTTATTACATCATCAATAATAATCTTTTCCTATAGCTTGAAATTCCAATCAATGTATCAAAATTTGTCAGTAATTCATAATGGAACGCTCAATGTAAGAAAAGATCGATACAATATTAACAAAAGTAACAAGTGTTTGAGGCAACATATTAAAAGACATATAAAATGCAAATGAAAGAAGCAGCTCGAGTGTACAAAGATTCCTCTTAAATATATATATGACATGTATATGATATATTTCTTTCATTGTCGCCTAAGAAATTATAATTTATGTTGTTTCAACATCATTAATATCCAGAAGAATCTAAATACGTTAATGTAATGATTATAGAATATAAAATTTTCTCCTTACTAATTTGATTTCCTCCTTTTCCGAAGCAACGACTGTTTTTCAATTTTCGTACGTCATCTAAGTGACAAATGCCAAACAATTTACATTTGTTAACAGATGGATAAATGAAATAGCCAATACATTGATATTCTCGAAAGAGATATTGTTTAGTGATTGATGTGCAATGATATTCAAATGGTGCAACGATCAATGCAAATTGTGCTGCCCGCAAAAGATATATGTAATGGCGTAATAATTTAACAACAAATATAAGTGATTAAGTACTCAAATCAATTTTATAGCGACCTATAAACACGTTAGCAATGTTTAGACAATATGAAATGGGATAATTTTCTCAAAAATTATTACTTTATAAAGTATACCTAATGAATTCACTCCTAAGAAAGCATATTATACTTGCGAAAAAAAGATTATTGAAAGAACTTTTAACAAGACTGTGACTTGAAACATTCTGCCATATATTTTACATCAGTGGTTAGTTTACAACACAATTCCATGCAGTCACCTTACATAAAGTCTATCGCACATGTATGCCGAGATGAATTTCTAATCAGATCTAATGAACATTTAGAAGTGAATTTGAGAAAAGAATGGTTATATTACTATACAAGCCGATAAGGTTAAAAATTTAGTGTTTTCTGTCCAATGGATTACAAAAAATAAGTTACCAGAAAAGTTTCTGCACAAAACTCTGACAAATATTTTTACCTCGACAAATGTTTACGTTCGTGTGAATTTTGCTCATTATGAGCAACGAGATAATATGACATCGTGAGGTAATGTAGTTTCGTTATTGTATGTGTTACATTTAATAAATAGTTATATCTATCTGAATATATTTCAACAACAATGAAAATAGTGTTTCTTTTATCTCTACATTGCAAGCGTAGAAATATTTTCGTTCCTTACTATATCGTATGACTTGCGAACGACACATAATAATGTCTTCGTTCCGATCAAATGGATCAATTTTTTTGTAACTTTATTAATTATTATAATTATATAATAATTATTATAATTATTATTAACTTAATATAAATTATCTTGCATGCATTTGTGGAAAGTTGAAAAATGCGTAGCATGCATATAATAGGCAAAATATCAAAAATTTATTATGATTACATCTAAGACTTATTAGTCATCTATATTACAACAATAACAGATAAAATATATTTCTATCTATTTTCTAACGTCCATAAAAGTTTACAATACTATTCTTGCGTATACGTTATGTGTATGTTAGTTTCATATCGCGATCTTATTTTCTCCAGATTTTTTTAATACTCTGTTTTGAACATGTTATAGTTATGCTGCAAAATTATAAATGCCTATGCGTATCTTTGATGTTGCATTTCAAAAATAATTTTTGTAGTGTAATAATTAGGAGATTCTATTATCAAAACATTAAAAGTATACGGTATATATTAGAAAAATAAATGTTACAGATTTTATATTTATACATATAATATTTTATTTTAAAAAAATTTGTTAAATTGGTACAAGAAATTAGATATATATTGTAATATTAGGACAATGAAAAATGATTTATCAATAGTTACTAGAATATTATAGCTACAATCTTGCGTATTATGATGTTTTGAAAAAACAATTTTTAGTTTCCTCATAGAAAAGTAAAACGTTTGTATGTTTGTGATACTTACAGTTCGATTAGACACTTCGATAATTCAATTTGGGTTTTAGGGTATTCAATATATCGATGTTCTACACTGCTTTACTTCAGATTAAAAGCTGCTTCGCTTGAACAGTTATCTGTATATAACCGTAGAACTATCAATATTCCACTCTTCACGATCAATGAATATGGATGATAAATTTGACACACTTTACTTACATATGCGCAGTTCAGAATCATTAAGTCGAAATTATGTAAATTAATGTAAAATCCGTTCATTTCTATTGTCTTCGATTCTGGTTTCTTTTTTTAAAATAAGGATGTGTTAAAATGTAACAAAGGTCTCAGAATATGGTCAAAAGAATAATTGAAAATAATTTTAGGTAAAACATTTCAAGTATTTGAAATTGGAATACTTCTTACATTGTGTTTCTAGAAAGTGTTTGTATGAAAACATTTAATGAAAAATTGTCAGTATCTTTATATTTTAAACTCTCAATCTTTTGTGAAAATATTAATTTTATATTAATAAATTTAAATGTATGGAAAACGCTTATTAAATACTTATATACTAAAAGTATATACGTTTAATACACTCAGTCATACAATCTCTTTAAATTACGTATTCCATTAGCAGTCTCGCCCGAATATTCGAAGCAACAAGGCGTGTTGAAGAATTATCAGCTCTTATTGTATTGTGTACACATCATTACCTATGGCAAGTCTAAATTAAAATCATCGAAACAATGATAATTTTTCCATTATCAGACCTGTAAGGATAATGGATAAGTGTTGCTTGACATGGAGATACTAAGTGTGGGATGTCCAAACATCTTTGTAGCTTGATTCTGAGCAAGGGCCACTTCATACTCCAGACAGGCGCCCTATACATTTTGGCCAATAATGAAGTGTGAAGTTCCATACTACAGGGACCGCCATGTCATAATACGTACTCAAGGAGTATGTAAAAAGCGAGATAGCTTGATTCCAGAAACAAAAATTATCAACAAGCCATCGCACCAACATCACTCACGTCTGTGGGAAAATTTAGTAATTTCTAGCACACTTATGATTGGTTTTAACAAATCCCCCACTTTCCAATTCTTCCGAGACCTTCGGAAGGAGGTAATCCAAGGAAAGTTACAAGGGAAGGACTCGGAGGATAGACAAGGCAGTCGAATTTTATAGTTCAATCGAGATAGTCAAAGTCGAAGAACAGTCAATTAGAGTTCCATATAGTCATTCAATCATTTGAAACATTCTTGCAACAATGGTATTGGATTCATCAGGCTCGATAGTTAATAAATGCAAAGAAAACGAATTAGATACATTTTCATTCCCAGAACAATGGGTGGTCCTTCGAGAAATAAAGGAGATGCAAGATCGACAGCAGTCGTGATTGACCTTAATATTTAATCCTTCGAGCCGGATATTCGAGGCAGCACGCGAGTGACACCAGTTGTTTTCATCACTCAAATCATTTACAACAGCTGTGAGGTCAATGATCGGTAATTATACGAACCATCGTACAAGGGATCATACATCCACACTCGTCAAGGGATCGAACAAAGACTTGGAAAGAACCGTGAAGCTCCGCAACTAGGGAACATCAGTCCGACATCGTCTTGGAAGCACATCCTGCTGAGGAACTGCTCGTACATCACGCAAGTCGACACCAATCCCAAGGGGGCAACTACAGCGTCGAAGTAAGCGTATACTGTCCAAATCTATATGCGTAATTTCTATGCAACGGCACAGACGAGGTATATGAATAGACTTTGGATCACCATGTATTTTCACAGCCATGGTAATAAGGTCGGCATAACATTGTCATTTCCGTGTCACATTCTATCTTTCCGATTTTGCGACCGCAGCATTGCTAGTGGGGAAAATTAAAATTACAAAAATACGAACATTGATGCCAGATCTGTTTCGAGAATTATTTATTCAATTGTATGGTACTTCATTAATGAAGGAATGCCAACAGCGAATTTAAAACAGCCACTAATGGAAATTGGGATGAAAAATTTAGTACATGTTTGACTATTAACATATATTTGAAAGTAGAAATTAGGAAAAAATTGATTGAAATATATCTTTATGAACAACATAATTCTATATGCCATCTTTTTATTTACCAAATTTTAAATCCACAACCTGAACGAATTATCTTCATCGCGTAAACTTGATCTTATGAAAATTTGAACTTATCAATAAAATATTCCCACAAATTGTTTGTTTGCAATAAAGAAGCACATTATGTATTGTAAATTCCTTTTTGCAAAATTCATCCGTTACAAAATTTCGAAGTAAAATTTATTTTCTTAATAAATAATAAACAATACATATGCATAGTTTCGTTTTTATAGTACGATGTTACTCGTTGAAACAAATTCAATAAATTGCATTTTCAACGATCGAAATTATTTATTGTTGTAAATTCTTAATGGAAATGATATCGTATGTGTGAAAATATTATATATATATATGTTTGTATTAAAATTTTGTGACTTAAAACATTGCTCATTTACATTTCTCTCCATTCTGTTTATCGGTCAACTTGTAGATACACCACTCTGTCATTCATGTCGACAATCTTTAAATATTATTTAAAAATCGATACCCTGAATGGCCCTTTCCTTTTGAATGACGAATAAAGTTGAACATAAGCGTTACAGAAAAAAATATCTTCACAATGCATTCAAAAATCACCGAAATCGGTGAAGGAGTAGTCAGTCTTCACTTTCACCCGAATGCCTTCGCTATTTTGTATAATGACAAAAGAAAAGCGAGTTAAGGGATACAGGCAATTTTCGGTTTTCCTGATGAAAGCATAGTTGTCAGGACCTAAAAGTCTCATGTGGTTACCACATTTATGTTACAGTTCTGTCCGTCAAATCGATGAAATTGTTAAACTCGCGAAACAGGCGAGTTAGAGGATTTTTCGTATGTTTCCGAATTCGTCCGCACTCAACCAAAATTATCCGATTCGACCCAAAGTATCGACTATCAGCGAATTATTCGAATCATTCGAGCAAATTTCTTTTACAATACGTATACGATACTTAAATAATATGCGATAATTAAAAGTATTATTTTTATTTAAATAAAATTTAAATAGAATTATACAGAATCATTTAAATGATATCAAACATAACTTTGTCCATACTTTCGATTTTCAAGAAAATGCTTATTTTATATTTGAATTAAATAAAAAAAAGAATAATTTTTTCAATTACTTACATCCGTTATATTGAATATGACAAAACCAAATGACAACGTCATCCCAATAAAATCGTCGCTTTTCATAATGTCAATTCTTCCTTCAAACAAATTTTCATGATAGAAATATTGCATTTAAGAACAGTGACAAATGTACGATGATAAATGTTAAATCCTGTACGCACTGTTGATGACATGACAAGTGCTTCATAGTGAACTTGTCAAATTAAAATTTCTTGCATCTTTCACATCCTTCACATATAGAGTTTACATCCTTCACATATAGAGTTTACATCCTTCACATATAGAGTTTCACATCTTTCACAGTTTAAAAATTTACAATCAGATCCCCTATAAATTTTAATTCTGAGTGTGAGGAGTTTTCTCCGCACAATAGCAGTTGCCATGTCCTTAATCAAGTGCGTATCAGTAGTATCTGTTATCGTTTTTTCATACAAAATTACCAGAGGTAATAATGAAAAATTCTGAAAATCATTCCCATACATTCTGATTTGTCTTGAAGGCTGATTGCTCTACGACTTTTGAGAATCTTTTAGAAGGATAGACAAAATTACAAATATTCGAAAATTTTTTATTCATTTATAAAAACAAAACGACGATGAATTTATAATTTTATAACGTATTAGTCCGCTATATTATTTTAATCACGACAATTCAATATATTTCCTGAAATATAGGAAAATATACGTGTTCCACGTGAACGAAATTTCCGTGGAGGAATCTCTTTTTCGTAGTCTGGAATATTTTCACGCTCTTGTTGAGAAACTTTTAACAAATACATCAAGAAAGCACGCTTTACTTCCGGATGGAATTCTTTGTAGAGACATCAAATTTCAGTTAGTCATTTTGGATGGAATTTGTGCATTTCTTTGTGGATTTGGGAGATAAGTTTTTCTTATATAATAAAATATATAATAGTTACAGATTTTCTAGGTTTGTCAGTATATTTATATATATTACAATAAAGTGTCCAGGTATGCGTATACAGTATATTTATTTATATTTGTAATTGTTTTTAATAGGTTTTAAAGGTTTCCAATGGAGTATAAACTGCACTATAAAAAATGCGTCCATCCATTTTGTGGTTTAACAAATCGTAAAGTGACGGATAGCTGCATTTCGTTTTATAAATTTCCAGTTAATGGTATTGATTGCTGTATAACGTGACTGATCATCTGTGGATTAAACGATTGAATAGAAATGTCTAATAATTCATGAAAATTTTACTTCATCTATATTGTATATTATAGATAGACACCAACAATAAAAATTTTTATATAATAATAAAAGTGTTTAAAAAGAGTAAAAAATAATTAGTTCTTAAGAATCCTGTTTCTAATTATAAATATAAAATACTATGTCTTTCATATTTTCAATTTTAGACAAATTGAACAGTACTAGACATGACAAAATCCTCTTAAAATATACTTCAGCAACTATGTTTTAAATAAGAAATCTGAAACCTGTTTTTAAATATGAGTTGTTTCAAATTCGGTCAATCATCAGAATACAAATCGAAAAGATGTATAAACGCGACGATAAAAGTTCACACGTAACATTTTGACATCAAAGAGCTAGCGAGAGCTAGTGGAAAATCTTGCACTAATAAAATTCTGTGAAACTGTAAAGTATAAGTTCTTAGTTATATCATAATTACAACATAAGAACGTTTTCATTTATCATTTTTCGTGGAGATTTCGTGGAGATTTCGTGTGACACTTGTACACTCACATGTAACGCAATTTCAGATATATTTCAGCAATAAATTCAGCAATAAATTCAGGTATCACACCTGAGTCGTCTTAAAAACCGCCATGAAAAAATATATAAAATTCCATTTCATTCGAAATTTATTCCATCGCGAAAATATAAAATATAATTTGCACCATATAATGTACTCTTTTCTAACATATTTCTGAAAATATTATTTAATCGCTTTTGCGAGATATATAAGGATATATTTCGTATATATGTCTATATTTTTCATTAAATCTTCATGAAATATGGAAGATTTATGTTCAATAAGTAACAAAATTTTGTTGATAGGCAAGGTTTATAGAAAAATTTTGAATAATATTTTTGTATGTAAATGCAGTACGATATTCCCAATTTAGAGGCATGTACATTATAGTGAGGTTCGTAAATTATAAGAATGTACCTTTTCCCAAGAATTTAAAAATTATTAAATAACCAGGAATCCCTTGCTCAATTTTACGCTGAAGTATAGACAAAACGTACAAATAACAGTTTTTCTACTCAATCAGTCAATTGATTGAAACGTGTAATAAAAAAGGAAAGAATAAAAAATTAAATATTTAGTAAAATGTTACGATAATTTACATTGCAAAATATTTAAATCTATCTATGCTTTTGTTCCGTTAATAGCAAATATTTCTGAATATTTTGTTTCATTTTATTTATGTTTATCATTTGTAAATTATAACTTTAGATTAAACAATTGTAGTTTATAAAATAAAATTAAACAAAAAATTGTTTATTTTACGAATTTACAGACAATTTTATTTAAATGTGATCAAATATGATAATACTTGTGTTCCTCATTGTACTGTCAACTAGTCAATGTATACTCTTTCATAAAGCGAATAAATAGTTTTTCACTGTAACGAGAACTATATTGATAATTATCTCAATAAGTTTTATTTGAATGTTCATTCATATATTTTTTGTGTGTATGAGCATTGGAATAAAACGCAGAAATTATTATTTGCAATTTTAAATTAATTGAAATATTAATATTAATTTTTCTACAAATGACAATTCTTATTATTATTTTTATAATTATTATTCCGTATACATTATTAATCATTTATGTAATAATACGTTAAAAAGGAGTACAAAATGGCTTTGGTTTTATACGAACCAGTTTCAATATATCTGTTCGCCACTAAATTTGCAACGTGTTAATTTTGAAAATATATCATGTTAAGTCTTACACAAACGAAGATGCAATGTTATAAAAAAAAAAATCACCATGATGCCGATGTTAAAAGACCGACGTAAAATAGTTCAGTTGTCAGAACAACTTCATTCACGATGGAATTCATGCGCAACTAACACATTTGCATTGTACTACACATGTTTCCTCAGTAAAAAAAACCGTGATAAAAAAACGCCAAGATTTTTATTTTTTCCTCATCATAAATTCTTTGCCCAATTAATACCTATTTCGCTTTTTTTTTAAATTCTTTCAATCATTTATTCATTTTACTCATTTAATTTAATTATTCGTAGAGAATCTACCAGTTTTGAGAATTATATGTAATTTTTAGTCATTGATCATTGGTCTTGGTAAGTATTGATCACGGTCTAGTACCTTTCGTTTATGGTTTCGATAGTTTCTTCAGCCAATAAAATTTTTAGCATTATTTATTGTGCTGTCATTTCTTATAATCACTAGATGTTATTATCTTTAAAACAATTTGAAACTTTTTCCTGTCACTTCAGCTTCATTGACGGATTAATGCAAATTGAACAAACGATGATGACAATGCATGTGTTCCGAGATTCTGATTCTCTGTTTTTGTGACTGCTAAGATTTAATTTTCAACTAATTATAAATATTATAATCGTTGATATTGTTCAAAGCAAATAGTTTTTGGTACAGAACATTCTATTCGTTACGTTATTAATACGTCAATGATTCGTCATGTTAATTATAAAAGTTTATATTGTCAATAAAATTGCACTGGAGTAGAACTGGATATTTGGTATTGGATAATATTTGAATAAGATAGACGATTCCATGTTTCGAATGCATTAAGAAAAGTATCTCGATTATTGCTTGATTGTTTCTTTTCTTTTTTTTTTATGCGATAATGAAAATTTCTAACAAAATAAGAAAGATATATTATGGTAAATCGAGCTTGAAAAAAGATTGAGTGCAACGTACAGCTTGCTCCGGATAGGTCCAGGAAGGTTGCACTGATAGGGGAACTGAAGAGTTGGATAAATATTTCAATATTACGAATGTTAAGGATGATGTTACTATATTCGATTTTATTCAGGTGTTACGTCTTGGCTCGCCAGACGACGGTGGTAAATTAGCGACCGCTTATAATCCGTCCGGGATGCGTAAGCTGGAGCCAAACTTTTGCCCAACCAGCGCGTACATCCGATTCTGTACGGAATCCGCGGTGAAGTTTGCGAGCTGGAGCATCTTCGAGATCCAGTTACTGGCCACGTGCGAAAGTTGTTCCGTCGCGGCGCATTCGCACGATTGAACGGTCAACTGGAATTGTAGGATACGAAGAAAATACGCGCGTTTAAATAAGACGATTATATTTCACGTTTAGGATTACAATAACGGGATCGACAATATTAGATAATAATACTTATGATTTTGACAGAAGGTAGAAGAATAGAATTTACTGATAATCGCTGCGAGAAAAGATAATGCTAAGCGCTCGTTATCTCTCATCGACTAAAAACGAATCCCCACCGATGCGGACCTGTTTATGACCTTTCGTTCGCGAGTCTTAACCAATCAATTTAATCTACGGTTTTCTTGGCGTATATCGGTTCGGTATACGAAATTCGAGAGCATCGACGGAACGATAGGTGTTCCAACCGGAGGGCACCAACATAACGACTCGCAGGTCATCGGGGAATGAAAACAAAGGCACAACAACGTGTTAGCGCGAAGCAGACTTTACGACCTCCTGTTTGCATGAAAAACCGAGCCATTGGTCTTGTAATTAATAATAATACAATAGTTGATTTCTTTATGCGAACAAAAAAGTCCAAATCATTTCCTTTTTTTCACAGGCTGTGGGGGTCATGAAGTCTGAACTAGCGTCGGATGCCCGACGTCAGATTATAAAATAAATATTCATAATATAAAACCGTAAGTATGCACTTCTACGTACATATCATCCTAATTTTTCAGACTTGCTTTTATTTTGTAAAAATTTAACAGAAGTTGTTCTTTACTAGAAGCCAGCTAAATAGCTCTAATATACTACACTTTTAATTTCTATTTAATTATTTTCATTTTAGACTTATATAATGTTATGTTTAAACATATAAATTCACCCCTGTTAAACATATAAATTCGTATTATATTTATCTCTATTTCCTGCATCATTTTATATTTTTACTTTACATTTGTATTATTTATTTACCATTTTACTTATCACTAATTTATTATTTATTTATTATTATATTTTTAAATGCCTACTGCTTCTTATTTGGTTTGGAATTTTTGGTAAGACTTCAGTGTTGTATTCTTAAGCTATTTAGGCGTGTTTTATGTCTTATTTATCAAATTTTAAACACAAGGAAATAAGGTTAAATATTGCCACTTATTTAATTCAAATCAATATCGATATCCAATCGCTTGTACAGATCGACAGAAAAAGAAGGGACGTGCCACATAATGCGGTTCGATTAACTATTTGTAAGCATCCGAACTGTCGGATCATTTCGTACTTCTATACGAACAATTAACGTGACAAGATTACGAAGTCACATAGAATAAGTACAAGTACGGTGTACATATGGTATTTTATCTACCGTCTTATTTTTAATAAAACAATGTTTAAAAAAGTGTAATATATTTTATGTTCCAGTTTGTTTAAGGTGAATATAAAATTACAGCAGTGTTTGAAACTTTGATCTAAATGAAAAATAACGACACAAAATAACGATTTTATTATAGTGTAAGTAATTTGAAATTGTGTTCTAATTTATGTTCACTCTGAATTAAAAAAGCAATAAACTAAAATGAATAAGATTACTCTCTAAAATAAGTTCTCTTATAATCTAAATAAATACCTCGGTTGTAAGAAAATATTATTAGTTAAGCAAATAGTAACTTTAGGCTTGTTTCTATGAGAAGTACCTACTTGAATCTATTGGAGATTTCGTTGAGTTTCGTTATATTTGAAGTAGGAAAAATATTTAAAGGAAGAACAGGAGAACTCTCAGTTGTAGCTGATGGTTCTGGTAAATTTTCTCCCTAACCAACACGACGTTAATTCTTGAAATAAAATTATCGCTATTATGGAATATTCCAAATTACATTCATCCTTGTTATTACAAATGAGCAACATGACAGCCTAAAATTTCGTATCAAATTTTATATTAATAATCGCAAAATTGACACGTGGAATTAATGTGCAAATGAGTAAATTAAACGATTCACTCTAAAGCTTTAACATATTTTAACATGATTACAATGATTATATAATAGCAACTAATATTTTTAAATGTTCGTAAATTGAGTTGGAACATTAAAATTACGGTTTATCCATATGTTACTAATTAACTGGACATTGGACCTATTATTCCTGCTTATATTATACAATTTCGATAACAATTTGTATTAGGAAACAATTTATTATATAATTCAAATAACATTAGTATTTTCACATTACAAATTACCAGCAATACTCCAAATACCAACAATATTCCAATATGTCGACTTTAAACTATTAGAAGCTCAGGACACTCGAAGATCATGAACTCTCTGTAGCATTCCTGCTACCAGATTGCTTTCCATCGGGTTGCAAACCAAGTGGTATTCTCGTATGGAAACTTTCCCGAACATACAGTGAAATACATAATTGTACTAATGAGAATGAAAAATTATCTACAATTTAAACTGTAATCGAGTTCATAGAATTAGGCTTTGTTTGAATAAAATGTTTGAAAAACAATTATTCAATATATCATTAATGATTAAATGATATATCATTTTATCTAACTCGGTATTACCTATAATTTATTTGATACTATCAAATGTTTTTCTCTGAATTATTTTATTATTTAGTTATTAAATAAAATAATTTTTTGTTTGTATTTTGTATTTGTTTCTACAAGTAATTTATCAAAAAGTTTCTAACAAATAAATTTGTATAAATTTCATTTTCTCCTGTGATTATTTGTATTTCATTACAATGAATTCATTCACATATTCGGATTCATATCTTTTATTACGTCAATTTTTATCAGCAACACATAAAAACAGTACACACGTATTTCGATCATTGGTCGATTAGTCACATTACTATTGAAGTTGCGTAGGTGACATTTAACAATGCAAACACGTTAGAATTGACAATGAGTGAGACACAGCTATAGCGATTGATGATCTGCCTGTCATGATGTAGGAATAGAAACGAAACCTACTCAAAAATTATCTTACAATACAGTTATGTTGTACAAAAATTTAACACAAAAAGTGTATCATACGTTAGCGCTTATATTGCATTTGACCTCGCTTTGATCAGAAAAAACCTGACAAATACGACAGTAAACAATTAATTAAATAGGTAATAAAAAATATTCGGTGATTCTACTCAATAATTGTTTTACATATCAAATAGAAGAATTAGGAATGAGTTATTCATTGATGTCGAAACTTTCAAATCACTTGAAACCCAAAAACGTTTCAAGTTTTGAAAAAAATTCAAAACTTTGTATATTTTATGTGTTTTGAAAATCTCGGAAAGTTTCAGATACGAAAAAATACGCAATTGAATGAGAAGAAATCGTTTTTAGCGTTAATAAAGAATGTTTGACTCACGTGCAGTTAAACATTTCCTGAATTGCTTGCGAAATACTTTGCAAATATTCAGTTTTCGTTTTTATGGATGCAAGTACATCAATCGTAATTTTGAAACGATAAAACAATAAAATGTCCAAATCTAAAGAATCTACCATAAAAAAAATTTTTTATACTATAGTTGACAAAAAAGATGTAAATTAGCTGCAGAAAAAATTCTTAAATATGAATCTGGATTAGATACGTTTGCACTGTGTTATATTTTTGCCTAACTAACGTTTGTGGCCAGTAAAATTAAAATAGTATCAACTTCAATTTCTAAAACAAAAAATTTCTTTTACAAAGTAAATTCTACACTTCGATAGTTCCGAGTTTCAATAGTTTCGAATTCAAGTTTCGAGAATTTAAAAGTTCCGTCATGAAAATTATAAGCCCGTAGAGTATCGAATTCACGAATTCTACATTTATCGACATAGTATTACGACACTGTAGTGGAAATATATGACGATTGCAAATATATACTGTTTTTTATTCGTATAAATTGTCAAAATTTTCAAATTTAAATTAAACGTTCAAGATATCTTTCTTCTCGAAAATGTTGCAAATTTTTATTGTACGTAATAACGATGCTTATATAATTAAATCCATCTTTATAACTAAATCCATCTTTATAATTAAATCATCTCGAAGACTGAAATACAGACGAGGTTATTGAATTTTCCTTTTACGACCTTGAAATTTAATGCACGATTATTTTTATCGGCTGTTTTGGAGTGTCATGATGAGTGTTACGATTCAACGGAGGAAATTATAGAAATCTAAAATTCGAATATCTTCGACGTCATAATCATTTCCGTCTGATGCTTAAAATTATAAATTATAATTCTGTTTGCGCGCACTGATATATGATAATATATACGAACCGGATGAACCTCAGAATTTACAATAAAGTGACAGTGAAGTATTGCTTCATCGCGCTGACTATGAAAGATTCTCCATCTCGATGCAATAATCTTTAGAGAAAGTTCAGAAAGGTCGAACTATTCTGCTTCGAAATCGGAATGCTTTTACCTAGAATTAGTTGATGGAATTTGGAGAAAAAGCTCCTCCATTTTGTTGCCGATCGGCTTCAAAGGTTACTGGATTTCAAGATGGAAGCAAATCATAGACTTTTGCTGTCCATGTATTTTTAAATATTTTTGGTAACTTTCTTCGAAGGAACGCTCCACGGCCCATAACACACTGTACGCTATTAAAATTCGCAAGGAATTAACATGTTCTTTCAATTACAACGAGTCAGTAAGGCCTTAAGTCCCTTTCCTGATTGTTCTATAAAATAACGTAAGTTATACGAATAACGTAACGAAGAATAACGTACGTTATCAGTAACTGGTAAATAGTAGTAGACTTTGCGTTTTTTCGTGATTCGAGACTCGTGACTCTGATAAGAAAAGTATAAAACCAATGACTAAAGAACTATTTACAATGAAGTGTAATTCATTTGTATTTCGAATGTTCGGTGAGAGACATGTACTTTGTGAACAGTCGGTTTTTGTTTTTAAGGAAATAAGCAGATGTGCGATCAATCGCAACTCTAGAGCAATAACGTAAAATATTCAAATCTAAAGAAATTATAAGAAAAATGTTTTATCATACCGTCACCGATGATATACATTGAAAGACTCTTCAATATATCCGACAGTTAAGTCGACAGAAAAAAGAAGTAGAATAGAACCAGCAAGAGTTAAAACGTTAGTTCTTAAACAAAAATCTGGATTAAATATTTCTGCATTTTTGTGTCGTCGAAACTTTTCTCGATCATAACCATGATTACTGCCATTATAGTCTTATTTCTTACCATTGGTTAATGGCAAACTGTACCGACCAATGGTCCTCTTTATGTAGTATAGCTGTATTATTACAACGATATTTTATGGCTATTAATTATACTATTAAGCTATCTCGCGTTTGACAAAATTTCTTTCTCCGCACTTACACCAGTGAGTACGCTATACAGTACGGTAGACTGGCAATATTGACAGTAGTGCTAACTGTGACGTTGCAACTCGTTGTTGGTCTTCTACGGCTGACTCGCCATCTCCTTGTTGAGACATTCGGTTAAAATAGATTTTTTTATCCGACATTTTCTATTACCAGGCGATCAACTAATTCGGCTATAGTGCCTGAGAACTTCTCTTTACTGATAATTTTAAATATATGTTTTTTATCTTTTGTAAAAATTTATGATCAAAGCGATAGACCGACTAATTCCTTAAAGTAGAATTATTTAAATACATTTAATATCATTAAAGTACAAAATCACACAGATCATATAGGAATACATAAAATGAAAATGTAAACTAAATTTTACTAAATATTAAATATTCTCTCACGATAGTCGTAAACCAAGTGTTAAATAGTCGCATCTATCGCTTCTCGCAACGCATCTAAGATATCACATACCTCTAGAAAATGTAAAAAAAAAAAGATCAAAATATTCTTCATGCCAACGTTAATGTGAAAAAACCCTGCTTAATCTTAGCAATTTTTGATCGTTCTTTTTGCGTACATGTGTCACATGATGTTTCGCTGGTACATACATTTACGTGATTTTAAAATTTACAATTATAAAGCACAAAAAAAAATACGTGTAGAAAAAAAGAATATATGAATGTACATTCGTTATTTAATAAAATGAAACATTTAGAAGCAAGTATAGAATACAACTCCACCAGTCTGAAATTTCAATGAGAATTCTTGCTGCTTGAATTTACTATTTTAAGCCTATTATACGAACACCAATCGTATAAACTAAATCTATTCTCCAACAAGTTTACGTTCATGTGCAAATGATTTCCAGAATGTTATGTAAAGAAATAAATTACTGTTGTGTAAGGAACCAACTAACTGTCAATTCATTTGGTATCAAGCATTCAGTTGTAATTAGACTACGGATTTTTATGCAAATACATATGTACATACAATTCTACTAACCTAATTAAACAATAGGTTATAACTAGAGGCCTATCTAAATATCACTGGTTGTGTTAAAATATAACAATTTAATTTATATATGCATATATATATATATATTTAATTTATATATATATATAATTAAATTGTTATATATATATATATATTAAATTGTTTTATATATATATATATATATATAGAGAGAGAGAGAGAGAGAGAGAGTTTAGTAACTAATGCAAAGCGTTAGTTTAGTTGTAGCTGGGTATTATACATTTTATTGTTATTATAAAGGCAGAAACAAGATTACGTTGAAATAAGAACAAAGCAGTTTTAACATAAATTTAATAGAATATTATAATAAACTTCGCTTAATTAATGTTGGGTGCCATATATATGAACTCATAATTGAGCAACTTTAATTACTTTACTCTACTATCTCTTGTGTCGCGACACACATAAGATGGGTACCGAAAAAAACACGTAGCTATTGGATCCTGAAACAACAGTTCTCGTATAATATCCGATCTCGATATTGCGTATTCCGAGGTACACTCCGACGGCACATTACGATGTCAATAATGTCAATAATGAAACGTTAAAATAAACAAATCATGTTAATTATTTCGCGAAAGCTTAGGATGTCACATAAAGACAGATTGGTTCATAATTGAAATAAAATATTTGAAAAATCATTTAAATAATTTAATACATCTTGACTGATGTTATTTAGAAATAATTTTGCGTCTATTTGAATAAGAGTTAATTTTTTTATATAATTTCTCGAAATTATTTTACTATTTTTGTCTATCAAAATAATTTTTTGTTTTATTTTATATTTTAAATTTATTTTTACGAACAATTTCCCAAATACTTTTTGATTTTATTAAATTTAATTTTTTATCAAATAAACTACATTTTGTCTCGCGATCATTTGTTATTTTACTCGGATGGATTAACTCAAATAAGAAACGAGGAAAGGGGAAAAGGTAAAGTTTAGCCGAATTTTTTAACATTTATATACAAAGTGTATATTAATATCCGTGATATTAATTCGGAAAGGGAATGATTTCATATGAGAAATTAAACTGAATATATAAAATAAAATTTTTTCGTACGACCCGTTCTTTTTCGTTTCTGTTATTTTTGTTTAAAAGAGAAAATAATTGGCTCACAAATAAGATAAGAAGCAAATCATGAAATTGTTCTTATAAATCAAGAGAAGTAGAAAGTCGGATATGTAACTGGAAATTTACAATTATCTACTTATACATATATAGAATGTCCTGCGCAATTGGGACAAGCTGCACTTTTCAAACAGTTAAAAATAAAGAAAAATATTATTATAGGTAAAAACTAAATAATAACAATGAATTATAAATATTATAGGTAATACAATGAATACAGTAAATGCAAACATATAGTAAATACAATGAATTAAAATGTTATAGTTAAAAACTAAATAATAATAATGAATTATAATATAGAAATAGTTTTTTTTATGTATGAGTGCACCTGGGAAATGCACTTGTGCCGTTTTTTAAATGAAAACTTATAGTTTTGATCAGACCAATCGATGCAGATTCAAAGTCTTCACGGAAGAGTATTAACTTATATCTAACCTAATGAAGCAGAAGCGATTAGCAGTCAAATTTTTGTTAAATTAAATCAGTGCGTCCGTCATAAATTTTTTATCAATCTTTTATTGAATTTTTCAAACTCATCTTTCTTCGAAAACAAAGCCTTAAAAAAAATATTATTCTTCCTTTTCGATTCATTTTTATATGTAGAATTATCCAGTTAGTTTCTTATCACTTGTGACTGAAACACAAAACGACAAACAGAAAAGCACGTACCAGCTAAACAGGTGTGCCTTGTTTGTCGCAATTTAATTAAGTAATCGATCAACTGACGCATTTATCACGTTCTGCGAATCATGTTATTTGTTTACTGAGATTAGAGATTCAAATAGAATAATTACGTGAAGATTGAAGGTTTCCTTTTACGACTTGCACGACTCTTTTTTATTGAATATTATATATTATGCTTAGACGAAAATTCTAGCAATCATAATATTTTTATCATTATACTCATTTCCGCTTGATATTTATAATTCAATCTAATCACCTGCGCTGGTTGATGATAATATACAAACGTTCGAACAAAAATTGTGAGTTTAAAATAAACTGATAGTATTGTTTTTATGTGTTGATTGAAAGGACCAGGATTATAAAGAGGACGATCCTTTCAACTTGCAATAATTTTCAGAGAAATCGAAAACCTTCTACCTTGAGCTGATGGAAAATTGAAGAAAAATCTCTCCCGTTCTCATTATCAACTTCGGACATTCGTGGGCAGCGAGACAAAATAATTAACACTTCTTGTTAAATCTACGTAAGGTGTGTTTAAATATTATTGGAAACTTTCTCTGGTAATACCATAAGTCAAGATGTCATTCGAAACACTCCCGAATATAATAAAATGGTGAAAAAAATCAAGTTGTAGGAATTTATTGTAAATAGGTAGCTTCAATTTTTAACTCTATCATAAAATCAGTTATGAAAAACAGTTTTTCAATATTTCATCATCGAGAAGAGAAAGAAACGCTTTTTAATCATGCAAAATTCTTAAAGTAAAATAAAGGTTTATTGCTGTATGATTTTCTTTTTTACGACATTGTAACGGTTTGAACACTTAGTATCTTAATATTAACGTAAATAATAATTTATGCTGTTAATTTATACTAATGTGAATAATATTAATGTCAGTATAACGTTTCAGGAAAAATTGTATTTAATTTGTTAGATGTTTTGATCGCTTATTTGCGAGTCTGTTGCAGCTATTGCTTTGCTAAATATTTTGAAGC
Source organism: Tetragonula carbonaria (assembly GCA_032399595.1). Taxonomy (NCBI): domain Eukaryota; kingdom Metazoa; phylum Arthropoda; class Insecta; order Hymenoptera; family Apidae; genus Tetragonula; species Tetragonula carbonaria. Next base: position 17,583,460 of record JAUCRC010000007.1, read on the forward strand.
TTGGATTGCCATTAATGCTCTAATCCAAGAGCTGCGATTCGAACTTCTTTCCCACCATGCCAAGAGAATGTAATTTCCCCACCAAGAGAAAGGAATTGAAACTAAGAATTTTCTGGAGGTGGTCGATGAGGTGGGATAGTGGCTCGGGAGTATAAATCCGATGAAATGAAATTGCAGAAATATAGATGCAATAGAAGTATACGCATGAACGGTTGTCATTCAGTTGCTTGACATTTAAAACTTAGTTTGGTTAGTGCCATACAACAAATTTATATAAATCGAGGCCAACTCACAGACAGAAAGTGAATAAAACCGGACACAGAGAGAGAGAGAGCCAATTAGTTAGAACTGGTAAGTGTATCATAATTAGAAGAGATTAGTACTCGAAATGTTTAAACCTCGGAAGTCTTGAAACTTAAAAAACTTTCCCGTTCCATGGATTCGAAATATTTTAATTTTTTTTGTGATTCAAAATTTAAATATGGAAAGTATAAAGTCAATGAACAAAAAATTATTTGCAACGTGAATGAAGAATGTTCCACATATATTTTAGATATTCGGTGCGAGATATTTCGTGAATCTTTTTCGTTTGTATGGTCAGTTTTTATTTTTAAAAATGTAAACATACGTGTGATCAAACGTAATTATGGACAATGACGTAAAATATTCAAATCTCCTGAAATTATAGAAAGAATTACTTTATTACATTATTTTATTACACCTACGATATACTTCGAAAGAATTTTCATTAAATCTGGTAAAAAAAGTAGATTAAACCCAGTTGGAATATTTATTAAACAAAAATCTGGATTAAATATTTCTGCATGTTGTTGTGTTTTTGTTTAACTATTCTCTTTAATTATAGTTTAACTATTTCCTTTAACTATGGGCAACAAAGAACAGCATAATTGTGACGAGATGTCTCGTCCACAGTAGCGAAAGGATTAATACCAACAAATATGTACACTTTTTCTCAATTTATAAATACAAAATTTTTTCTTACATGCATTGATATTATAAAATAAGGTTTTCGTTTTTATATAATATTTTTATTCGTTGCTGCATTTTCTATGAAATATTATTCTTGGGTATATAGATCGTGTTATATTTTGTCAAGTATAAATCAACAATAATTGTTATAATTTCATCTGAAGGATTAGAAATCTTTTTTATTAATGCCTCTTATGCCATTTTTAATATTTAATTCTCTACATTTAAAAAAAATTAGATTCAAATGTTTTACTCTTTTTTCAGTAGGTTTGCAAAAATTATTATATTAATCCATATAAATCTGTGATAATATTTTATTAGATATTAATTAAAAGATTTATTAAGTAACTATACTGAATCTTGCACTGCTTACTTATTTTAAATATTTTTTTTACGTCATCCTATGTTTGTGTTAATCGTTCTAAATATAAAAGAATTACTCTCTATTATAATATTAATCTATTTACAACTGATAATATTTTGTGTTAAATCAATAATTAATAAAAATAACTTTAACTTCAATAATTAATAAAAATAACTTTAAATAACTATAACTTTCTTGAAAATCAGTTTTTCAAGTTCAAAAAAAAAAATTTATTTTTCTATCATTAATTATCGTGTTATTCTTCAATGCATCGTAGTTAGTATTCAACAATTTTTCTTTTTTCTTTTCAGGGAACAGATATTCTGGGCTGAAAAGACTATTTCTCTTAAACTTTTCCAATCTTTACCAAGAAATAAAAGAAGAAATACTTCAAAATGAACGAACTGAAACCGATCACTGAATTCAACCAGCGGTATGTCTTTACTTTCGAAAAAAACTTTGTTTATTCAGATACTCCACAATAACAAACCATTATCGGTATTGCTTCTTCTACTCTGTCGTTTACATTGTGTTAATATTTGCCGGAAAGAATTACGTGTCAAATAGGCAAAAATTTGAACTGAAAAGCATACTTGCTTTGTGGAACGCATTCCTCGCAGTGTTTTCCGTGTTTGGATTTCTTAGAATGGCAACGGAAATCTATCATACATTAAGCAATTATGGATTTTACCATAGTATTTGTAATTCCAGGTAATTATACATTCATATTTTACTTTAGATTTCAAACATCTTAAATAGAATAATATATGAAGACTAAGGAGAAGGTCCAGTGCAAAAGAGAACTATATCACGATAATAATATTTCGAGATATTAACCATCCGTGGATCGCATTTGATGTAATCTGATTTTACAGATGTAAGATCTAAATCAAAATTCTAAGAAAATTTTTTAATTAGTAATTATCGAATTCAGGTGTACTGCAATTGCAGCTATGTACAAATCTGATCGAATAATATGTAAAACTGAGAACAATATAATTTGTTATGGAAAAATAAGAAAAAATATAGAATAAAATTTGAGTTTTTGAGACTTTCGAGGAAATTAAGTTCCTTTTACGTAACAAAGAAACTTTTATTTTCTTAAAAGTAGAAAGAAATTCCGATTAGAAACGTTTATTCTTTTCTGTATATATTAATGTTATATGACAAACAGATTTTAAATATGTCTAATTTTGAAACCTTCAACTATTCAGTGGAGATAAGTTCTAAAAGATAGATATAGATAGACAGAACATATAAGATAGAAAAAAGATAGATATAAAATAGACAGACTAGAATATACTAGATGTTATATACTAGAATATATATAATAGAATATTGATTAATGAAAAATTTAAAAGGTTTTAAACAATAAGTCAACTGGCACTGCTAGTTCATATTGTTCCTATCCCATAAGTATTAGACATTTAATGTATTAAAATTTATTTTTAATATTCTCCGGACGAGCGTAGTTTGAATTCTTGAACTGATGATTGGAACTGAGTGTACATGAAATATTTTGTTCCTTTTAATTTCTCTATTATTGCTAATGATATAAATAGATAAAGTAATTATATCTTTTTTATATTCAGTTTCTTTCAATATTTATATTCTATATTACTGTATTTTATATATTTATCCTACATTCTTTTTTTCTATACTCTACATTCCATTTCCTATATTCTATATTCTTTTTTCTACAAGGGCGATCGTAACTTGAATATCTCATTTGTTTTTAAATACATGAACACGAGAAATTGTCTAGTACAGACGATCGAATAATAATAATTTTTGTTAAATCTCTAGTTTAGTGGCCTTTAGCAATTTTGGTTATTTTGCTAATAATAAGAGGTTCATTATGCAAATAAAGATAAAGTCATGAAAAAAAAACAACCATTTTGAAGATTCCAAGATTATCACTTTCTTAAATGGAATGACATATTTTTTGCACTATTAATCGACATCTTCTTAAAAATAGCGCGATATTTTCATTAAAATACTATTAATCCACATATACGTTGAAAAATTATGAATTTAGTAGATATTTTGAATCTAGTTTCATAATATTTATGCATCAAACACTATACAATACGAGCATCAGAATATTCTCTATATTTCTCCTCGAGAAGAGAACAGAATTTTAGATTTTACAGAATTAAAGTTAAAATATTTCCTAAACTAATAGAATCTTCTATATGTACGCAGTTTAACACTTATTTTATAAAAAATAACTGTATCGATTAATGGAGCAAGAATTATACCATTGTAAATAGGTAGAGGTGATGTCATAATTTTGAAACTCACTATTATTTGTTATAATGTTAGGGATTCAATCGCTATTCAAATTCAAATTATTCGACAAAGGACGATGAAAAAATTTAAGAATTCTTACGAACATAGAAGATTTATAAACCTATTTTTATGATTAAGTTGATAATATACAACTACTTGTATATTAGTTTTTATCGCTGATAGTTTTACTTTGCTTCAGCGAAGTCATAGTCATTTGATCACATTCTATCAATCTCAGATGTTAATTTGCGATACTAATTTGATCATTGTTTGAGAAATAACTGGCGTTCCTCCGATGAATATCCGGGATGATTAATTTCCTAATATTTGAAAATGACTGCTTAGCGATTCCTACATAATAGCTCATGCTATTAAGTTATCATGCTCTTAAGCTGTCATTGTGTTGTTGACGACTACCGAAGTTAATCGCTATCACTGTGAAATGAGTAATTAATAAAGGCAGAGAATAATATAATAAACCTTGTGTGTAACCCATTGTCGCAAACAAAATTATTTTCTGTAACAGATGGTCCTTCCATACCTATTATACGAAATTCGAACGTTTGTACAATATCATATTCTGGTATACTCTGTACTAAACAATCTTTGTTGGCAATCTTTGTTTTTTTCATATCATTAAAAACAATGGAATTGCCTGTATACACAACTTTTATATTTTATGTCAAATACAAAACTGAACTTTTTTTAATCATATGTCAAATAATTTTTAAAACTAAACCTTTACAATCGAAACCTTTAAAACAGAACTTTTACAATAGAGTTAAAATATTACCGTGCAAAGTCAACTTAGACCAAAAATATTGATAAATAACTTTTATTAACAATTCAGCCCTTGCAATAAACACAGACAAATACATAATTGCGCTCTTTTTCAGCTTTTTAACACAAGATCCCGTCTCTGGTTTCTGGTCCCTGTTGTTCATCTTATCGAAGCTCGTGGAATTCAGTGACACGATGTTTAGCGTGCTACGAAAGCAGCCATTATTATTTTTACATTGGTATCGTCATGTATCGGTTCTTCTTTACGCATGGTTATGTTACATAGAGACTACAGCATACTCCAGCTGAAACGCCACGATGAACTACTTTATTCACTCATGGATGTACTCCTATTATTTTTTGGAAGCAGTGCAATTCACTGTACCGAAATGGATCTCAGCATTGATCACTACACTACAGATAGCACAAATGGTTGCTTTATTACTATGACGGCTTACAATTACGTAAGCAGTGGTGAACATGGGTGTTCTGTTATGCCTCACAACGCTAAAATCGGTCTGCTTATATACTTCAGCTACTTCGTCCTTTTCGGTAAATTTTTCAAAAAAACTTATCTATCCAACAACAAACGTTCGAAGCAAGTAACGAAAGACAAGATGCCGAGCAGGATCAAGACTAACTGAAGTACATAGAAATTACTGATAATTTCACATAAAGACAGTGTGTTTTATAAATATTTCGTAATTAGGACGGTCATGTTTCTCCCAAATATTATTCTTTTGGTCAGTTAATATACTTTTTGGTTTGTTGATATATTTTTCATTTATAGTCCTACATATTATAATATTACATAAACGAAGCATAGCAGATATGTATCATACACGTGTAAGTCACATATTTTGAATGACTTAATCCCTTTAAAATATATTTAAATAAAAATTTAAGAAAAGGATGCCAATAACACACGGAGCTCTCGAGCGATCATCCAAGTTACCAGTGCGACTTTAATTTCGATGAATGGACCAGAACATCGTCCTTTTTTAAATAATTTATTAATATTATTGAATTGAAATTTAAGTACGTATCGAAATAATTGTTTTACAAACGAAATAAATCAACAATGTACTTGTTAAGACTCGCTTATTTTAAATATAATTTACAAAATAAAATCTACAAAGTACTTGTTAAACTTGCTTATTTTAAATTCAATTTACTATTTGGAATTAATTAAAGGCATGCAGAGTCACCTATGTTCAATTATTGTACAATATTGTCATATACAGAAATTCTTCCTAAACTAACTAGGATTACAGACCAGGTATATGTATAGACATTGCATTTTATAGGTATATATCTAATCTATGATATTATGGGATTTTGTGTCTTATGATATGACAAGATGTGACACGAAAATCGTAAAAAAATCCTGAGATTCAGAATACGCGTTACAATATATGTTGCATATTGTGACGTTAATTCGTTTATACTAATTGTAAGATAAATCCAATGCTTTCTCATGTCACCTGATCCATTTATGTACCATTTTCATATCAAATCCTACAGAATCGACTTGTTATTAGGCAAATATTGCTATAGATTCTATAGATGATGTACATGTCTATGAATACAACGCTGTTGGTGATAGAAATTAAAGTAAAAAATATCGACAGTGTTGTCGTTTCCTTATCGAAAATTATTTATCGAATTGAATTTGGTGACATTTTATTAGGAGCGAACTTACATGCATATATGTACGTATAATAAATGAATGCGACTTTACAAACCAAACATTGTTTAGGAATCTCTATCTTCGTATAATACGATTTTATTCTAAATTTGTTGCTTTAATGGATCTCCACGAATTTTTTTCTTCGTTTCCTCGTGCTACTTTAAATGAAAAAATTTATTAGCGCACCATATTTTCTTCGACCCGACTTAACTCGGATAAGTGCGTCAAGAGGTTAATACGTAGAGAATTTCTGGGAAAATTCTACTAAATCTAAAAATCGATAGTAGTGCAAGTACTATGTTCCAAAATGTAAGCAGGCTTCCTAGTTCGAATTTTGGTCTGTTTGACATATAACTCCTCTAAAAATTAGCATGATGTTAATAGCACAATAGCAGAACAGTTTGGAAAATGATCTTTCATCAACGCTTGACTCTCCGCATAAACGAAATTCTTCTCAAAATTAAACGCAAAAGAGGAGGACGTCGTTACATGTCAAACAGACCAAAATTCGAACTAGGAGGCCTGCATAATTTTTGGAACATAGTCTTTGCTCTACTATCTATTTTTAGTTTTAGTAGAATTTTCCCAGAAATTCTCCACGTATTAACCTCTTGACGCACTCGCCGATGTTAAGTCGGGTTGAAGAATATAATATATTCCATCACTGGTCGGAGAAAGATTAGAAAAAACTCACTGCTGCCAGTCTAATGATAAGAAAGAGAAAATAATTATTGAATCCTTCTTTGATTGTATTGTGGTACGAACATAGAATTTATTTAAGTTGAGAATTTGTATTTACTTTTAAAAATTGTTTTCTAAAAGTGCCTTAATTGTACAAGCAAACTCTACACAACGTTTGAAATAACGAAAGAAACAGAATAGATTGCATAATTATTAAACTTCATACAGATTTCATTTACAATGATAATAACATTTAAGATATAGTAAGGTTCATGTATATGTTGTGCATATTGTCAGTGCATTATTTTCATATTTTCGAAATATTTCTTGCATATTGTTTGCATACGTTTTACATATATTTTTATAATATGTACATTTTTATTCATACTAATACTATATAAAGTTTTCCAAACTAGACGTGAAGCTAATGACGCATGACAGATGTATTCGATTAATGGAATTTTCAGATAATTTTTGAAAGAACAGAGATATAATATTCTCTTATCTTTCTTTTTATGAAACAAAAAAAGTTTCTATCAATTCGTTCGATGCACCATCACCCTCAGACTCTTCGTAACTGCATCGGGCCTAATTCGAGCGTCTAGAGTAAATAAAAGCACACACAAATGCAACTGCCAAGAAGCACAAGTGTATCCATATATACGTGTAAATATCCATCTCCGGCCAACAGCGGATCGGGAACATTGTCACCATGTAATTCTTATCTCTGTAATTCTTATTTTTGAACCACTTTTTGTCCTTCGTTGTCTTTTACACGTTAAGTATTGCAAAATTATTTTCTGAATAGTTAAGTTTTCGAATGCAGCAAACATTTCAGAGGAGGGGAACGGATAAATTGGGATTATATCCCTATTTTGTACTGAGATTTAACTATTTGGACTATAATTCCGTCGTAGAGACTAATCACGTGATATTTAAAAAGATTACAGAGAAGCGACCAGGACCTCGAATATAAAATTTTAGCTTCGGCTAGTTTTTAAAGTATTAGAGAATTAAAAAATTAAATTCTGCGTATTATAATATTATAAACATTACTAAAGAATAAACTAATGTACTGTTAAGAATTCGAGAAATTCCGACGTTTCGTCGTCTAATCCTCATCACAATTTAATAGAATGGCGAAAAAAGTACGGTAATATAAGAAATAATTATACAGCAATATAATAAATAATTCTACAACAATATAAGAAATAATTATAAAATTGTATATTCCAAAGATCTGCGGTTCATCCGAATCGTTCGAGAACTCGAATTGAATTGCTTGTCCATCTCGCCAGCCGATCATCGTTCTTTGTCATTCGACTGTCGTCTTATCTCTTCTAGGGATTATCGGCATTTGTTATGTTTATACTTTCCCTATTACGTGGATTCTATATCCATACCTAGTTTCCTATAGCAAGTTATAAGATATCATTGAAAAAAAACATAATTTCAATTTTCTATGGCGGATTTCCAGTTACAAAGAAAATTCTCAATATTTTTAAAACCGTATGAAATTTTAGAAATTTCAAGAATAAAAATTTCTTTAATTTCTAACTTGCTCCATATATATAAAAATATCTTCAAAAAACAACAATTCAGAGTGAGCGAAGCAAAAGTTTTAAATTTTAGAAAGAATTCAAGTAAAGTGTAACATGATTCTTTTTACGAAGTTATGACAAGATATGTATCTTTAATTATTCTAAAAATTAATTCAAATTACCCGGGTGAAAGTATTTGACATTTCGAAGTTCAATCTGGTCGGATAATTTTGATCGAGCTCGAATGAATACCAGACTTTAAGACAACGAACAATCATGCAGTCATCTCTTTCATGATTTCATGGACAGGATCGATCGATGGTACAGAAATGTGGCAACCATGTTCAATTTTTATATTTGGCAACCATGTTTCTGGCAGGAAATCCGAAACTGTCTTTTTAACTCATTTGTTATTCTGCACGATGACGATCGTGACGAAAGCAATTGGAAAGTGAATGAGAATAAGCCGTACTCAATGAAAATATATCATTTTGAACTCGTATAAAATTTCAATAAAGTATGTTAGAATATGTCATTAAATTTTTGATAAAATTGTAAATTCCGTAGTTTCTTATCCGTAGAAATTCCGTGGTACATTATCTGTAAAAATTCCGTAGAATATTGTAGTAGAATCCACGTGGTAAGAAAGTGGTACTATATACAAATTTATGCCGAGGAGTACGGTTCCTAAAAGAGATAGGCTGCTGTCTTATATCAAACAAAATGATGATCAGCAGGAGGGCAAATTGAATCCGAATTGAATTCCTTAAACGGATCGGACGAACCGCAGTTACTTCGAATGTACATCAATTATATAATTTATCTTACAAAATCATTCTGCGAATCTATTTTATAATTTATATTAATTCTGGCACATTGAATGCCAGATCATTGTGTCATGATTGCAGTAGATATCCGTTTTAATATGAAATTCAACCTCTTTGATAAATGGTTCCGAAAAAAACTCTAAATTAAATGATTCTATGCTTTATAAAAAGATCGACAAAGATATGACTCCATTACTTTCATTTTAAAACGATTTTGAAAATAATTCTTTCTTTCAATGAATGTGTCCCTTAAAATCCTGCAACTTTCTCTCGAACACTTTATGCATAAAAACGAAAATACAGCAAGTAAATTTTCATTTCAAAGTCGCATCCTGTATAAAATTTGAAGTATTTTAAAAAATATTAATTTCCTTTTAACATTATGCTCTAATTATTTTTTTATTCAGTGTAGCACGTAGAAAAAATTCAACCGTAGAATAAAAAATCGTAGATATCATTCAAAGAACAATACACTTTTGTGAAAAATCACACTACACAGTGGTAAATAATGTTCTGTTACTAAATTCGCATTTATTTATTACGATTATTATATGTATATACATTTGATTTTAATTTCTATCCCCAATAGCATCGTAGTGCAATACTTGTCTAAGTCGATATGACAGGATGTGACACGAAAATGGATCGAAACGACCCTCAAAACGTTGGACACAAAAGAACATTGGATGTCCGATCTATGCAAGTTAGTCAATGGTTCTACTAAAGATAATTTAGCAAAATATTTCTGAAAAAAATTGAGTATTACAAACTTACTTTCACCTATAGTAAAGTATAAACTCAGTCATGGCACAAAAATTCTCAATTATTATATTAAATGTAGATTCTACAATTAGATCATATAAAATACCTGAGACGATTAGACGTCTTAAACAAATACGAGCTATACATTCTTTGTTTAAATAAATTGTATCCAAAAGTGATTTTGGAAATATATTTCCATAAATTACAATGTCCCTTATGAACTTATTAGGGTACAAATAGTTCACATAATTGTAGTTTACATAACAAGAATTCACTGATTTTCGCCATTATTACTGACTTATCGTTTTTTAGGAGTTCAGGTTCAAATGGGGTTACGAATAAGAAAAATGGAACATGTTTCTGACTTTTCACCATATTTTCTTTTTAGAAATTAAGAATAGCTTTGTTTTATGTTTACAATCACTTTTCCATTATCCGGGAAATTTCAAATTACTACAGAGTTATGATATCGAAAGTAAAATATTAAATAGTTGATGATATTATATTTTAACATCATATTGTTAATATACAGAGTGGAAAGAAAAGTTTGTCCGTGGCTGTCATAAATGAATTCTGCACCTTTGATGGAAATACATATAATCTGCCGCAAAATTTATCTTGACTTTGAATTTCAGAGTCAAAATTGTTTTATTTTTTGACGTTCAAAACCATAAAATCGTTGTTAGCACGCACGCGACCGCAGTATTAAACGATTAAGAAACTTTATCTCCATTTTTCCTCGATTACGTCTATTCATGATAATAAATGCTACATAAAATGTTCTGTGGACATTTTTGTTCCTGATTGTGAAACTTCAGATGACTGAAATCATAATGCATGACCAACTATAAATATTAATTGTATTTAGAGAATAAAATGATTTTACTTTCTTATTGGCAATTGCTAAGTCATTTTGTACGACTTATAATACTGGGTATCCGGTTTGTGTAACTTGTCGCAGTGGATTATGGAACGGCTTGTCCAACGTGGAAACCTTGATTTCAATATTTTTCCAATGCTGACTGATTCGATTCAAAATTTTTCTGATACTGAGGTATTTTTCTAACTGAGGAATTTTGCTGAATACTGGTATAATACGTGGCTACCTGCGAGCCTGCTTTTATTGTAACGTGATTGGCTTGATTCGTTTTGATTTGACAACAAACAAATAGGCTCGAGGATCGGTAACGCTTCTGATTCCTGGTTCCGTAAACATGCAAAATATGAACATGCAAAAACGATCAACAAAAACTGAATTTTTTGCAATAACAGCAATAAAAAATAAGGAATAACAAGTAAATAGATAAGTAAGGTACATTTTTATTTACTCTTTATTTATTCTCTCTATATATTACTATTTAGGAAATACACTGGTAAAGACGAATAATAATTGAAAAACGAAAACATAGTTCGCAAGAAATATATAATGTAATTAAACAATATATAAAAATACAGAGGCAAGTTCTATGAGAAACAATATAAAAAAAAAACAATCCAACCATGACAAAATAGATGTAAATATTCGTTATACATTAGGAAATGGAAAATTTACATATGTACGATATTTGTTTGCGAGGAATAATTATATGTTATACAATATATAACGCTTGTTCTAAATAAGAAATATCTATTTAAGAGATACGTTCCTTCACGAATTGATTCGTTCCTATATAAGACATATTTTTATATATATGCGATATTTTGGTCGTAAAATATTTTATGTACCGTGAAGTTAAGAAATAGATTAAGCTTAATCGTCTAATCAAAAATTAAGTAACAAAACTTCAATAGATTCTGGAAAAATGCACTTGATTAATATTAATTAAATTGGCATAGATGCAACTTTCAAGAAACCCCACTCAAAAAATTCAGAAGATTTAAATTGGGCTAGCGTTTAAATTTTGTTGACGTAAAGGAACAATAATCAAACGTTATTGTGATGCTATCACCAAATGCAGTTATGAAAACGATTGAAATCCTTGTACAAAATGTTTAAAATGTAATAGAAAAGCATTTGAGCATCTCCTTGAATAAAAATATTTTTTTCAAAATATCTCGCAAATCATTTTATGGCCATGTTATTTTAATACATTTTGCGTAAAATAATATAAATATTCGATATATCCGAAACAAAGGATAGGTTTTTCTTAAAAACAGTAGTGTAACTGCAAAATGCCGTATTCTTTTGCAAAAAAAAAAAAAAAACAAGATCATTAATAGCTAGACGACGCCAAGCTATTCAATTTTTTCTCACTTCAATCAGGAGAAGGTATGATTCGTTACAGTTGCGTGCATCAACTTGTATATGCTATATAAATGGTATCGAAAGAATAACTGGTAAGAATATTTTTTTCTAGGAATTTTCTTTCATATTTTTCCATGTTTTCAACGTGTTGAAATTGATGTTTTTTTCAAACAACTATATATATTTTATTGTATCGTGTATAAAAGTATGTTCAAATATGTAAAAAACATTTAATTTTGCATATTTAACGTTTAGATACAAGGCTAAAAGTACGTTATAAGGTTATACTTAAAAATATAAATATAAATTTATTTCTATTGTAATCATAAATAATGATCAAGCGACTAAACGCAAAGACCCGAGTAATAAATATAAATAAACGTATTTACTAGTTATTACATCATCAATATTAATCTTTTCCTATAGGTTGAAATTCCAATCAATGTATCGAAATTTGTCAGTAATGGAACGCTCAATGTAAGAAAAGATCGATATAATATTCAAAAGTAACAAGTGCTTGAGAGAACCAGTTCGAATGTACAAAGATTCGTCTTAAATATATATATGACATATATATGATATATTTCTTTCGTTGTCGCTTAATAAATTATAATTTATGTTGTTTCAACATCATTAATATCCAGAAGAATCTAAACACGTTAATGTGATGATTATAGAATAATAAATTTCCTCCTTACTAATTTGATTTCCTCGTTTTTCGAAGCAACGATTGTTTTTCAATTTTGTACGTCATCTAAACGACAAATGCCAAACAATTTACATTTGTTAACAGATGGATAAATGAAATAGCCAATACAATGATATTCTCGAAAGAGATATTGTTTAGTGATTGATGTGCAATGATATTCAAATGGTGAAACGATCAATGCAAATTGTGCTGCCCGCAAAAGATATATGTTATGGCGTAATAATTTAACAACAAATATAAGTGATTAAGTACTTAAATCAATTTTATAGCGACCTATAAGCACGATAGCAATGTTTAGACAATATGAAATAGGCTAATTTTCTCAAAAATTATTACTTTATAAAGTATACCTAATGAAGCCTTCACTCCTAAGAAAGCATATTATACTTCCGAGGAAAAGATTATTGAAAGAACTTTTAACAAGACTGTGACTTGAAACATTCTGCCATATATTTTACATCAGTGGTTAGTTTACAACACAATTCCATGCAGTCACCTTACATAAAGTCTATCGCACATGTATGCCGAGATGAATTTCTAATCAGATCTAATGAACATTTAGAAGTGAATTTGAGAAAAGAATGGTTATATTACTATACAAGCCGATAAGGTTAAAAATTTAGTGTTTTCTGTCCAATGGATTACAAAAAATAAGTTACCAGAAAAGTTTCTGCACAAAACTCTGACAAATATTTTTACCTCGACAAATGTTTACGTTCGTGTGAATTTTGCTCATTATGAGCAACGAGATAATATGACATCGTGAGGTAATGTAGTTTCGTTATTGTATGTGTTACATGTAATAAATAGTTATATCTATCTGAATATATTTCAACAACAATGAAAATAGTGTTTCTTTTATCTCTATATTGCAAGTGTAGAAATATTTTCGTTCCTTACTGTATATCGTATGACTTGTGGACGACACGCAATAATGTCTTCGTTGTGCGTAGCACAATAATTCGTATAATAGGCAAAAATATCTCAAATTTATTATGATTACATCTAAGATTTATTATTCATCTATATTACAACAATAACGGATAAAATATATTTCTATCTATTTTTTAACTTCCATAAAAATTTTCAATACTATTTTGGCGTATACTTTATGTGTATGTTGATTTCATATCGTGATCTTATTTTCTCCAGATTTATCTAATACTTTGTTTTGGACATGTTATAGTTATGCTGCAAAATTATAAATGCCTATGCGTATCTTTTATGTTACATTGCATAAATAATTTTTGCAGTATTAGGAGATTCTATTATCAATACATTAAAAATATACGTTGCATATTAGAAAAATAAATGTTAAAGATCTTATATTTATACGTATAATATTTTATTTTTAAAAAATGTGTTAAATTGGTACAAGAAAGAATAGATATTATATTATTACGGCAATGAAAAATGATTTATCAATAGTTACTAGAATATTATAGCTACAATCTTGCGTATTATGATATGATATTTAGAAAAATCAATTATTACTTTCCTCATCAAAAAGTAGTTCCTCATAAAACATATGTATGTGCTACTTATACTTTACAACTTTTGATAAATACACCAAGAAAGCACGCTGATTGTAAAAACAATGTCGTGCGAATCCGATCAACCGCGTATTATTTCCGGATGGAATTCTTCGTGGAGACATCAGATTTCAGTTAGTCATTTTGGATGGAATTTGTGCATTTCTTTGTGGATTTCGGAGATAAGTTTTTATTATATAATAAAGTATATAATAGTTACAGATTTTCTAGGTTTATCAGTATATTTATATATATTACAATAAAGTGTCCAGGTATTCGTATACAGTATATTTATTTATATTTGTAATTGTTTTTAATAGATTTTAAAAAATTCCAATGGAAAGGAATATGAACTGCGCTAGAAAAAATGCGTCTATCCATTTTGTGGTTCCGTCTCGGCGTCTATACAACTGTAAAGTATAAGTTCTTAGTTATATCATAATTACAACATAAGAACGTTTTCATTTATCATTTTTCGTGGGGATTTCAATTTCAAGAAATCGTATCTCTGTTTATTCTGTGTCATTCTATAACGAATATTATCCTCAGACTCGATACAGATTTAGATTTAGTAAACTAATTTATAACGTCACTTGTACACTCGCATGTAACGCAATTTCAGATATATTTCAGCAATAAATGGTATCACACGTGAGTCGTTGTGTTCGTCTTAAGAACCGCCATGAAAAAATATATAAAATTCTATTTCATTTGAAATTTATTCCATCGCGAAAATGTAAAATATAATTTGCCATATAATGTACTCTTTTCTACCAAACTTCTAAAAATATTCTTTTAATCGATTTTGCGAGATATATAAAGATATATTGCGTATATATGTCTATATTTATCATTAAATCTTCATGAAATATGAAAGATTTATGTTGAATAAGTAACAAATAAATAATTGTTATTATCATCATATTGTTAGGCAAACTATAGAAAAATTTCAAATAATATTTTCATTAATAAGCGTAATCTTTAAGTAAAGAATTATGGAATTATGGAATTTATTTGTCACAAACAATGTACAATTATAATAAAATTGTTAAAAATTTAACGTAAATTTGAATATGTAGATGAAGAAACATAATAATTTTAATATTTTAATATTAACAATAATTTTAAATGGTTTAATTTTTGGTTGAAAATTTTTATAGTTAAAAATTTATGCATAAAACTATGTATTAATAATTTAAAAATTTTACAATGTATTGAAAAATTTGGATTTTGTAAGGTTTCGAATCTTTCGAAACATTCGAAACGTTTGAAACTTCTTAAAACTCGATTTCATTTTGTAACATGTTAAAGTATTGTTTAGAACTGGAATTAACATTTTTATATAAATTTTTATTGGCCCCAGATAGACAAGATATAAACATAACAATGTATACAAAATACATAACAATATACAAAAATATTTAATTCAGGTACTTGTTTAAATTTTCATCCAAAGATATTAACGTTAAAAGAATAAAAAACTTTACAATAAAATATTCAAGCTTTTATTTATAGATTTTACATAAAATAATTTAAATCCTTAAAAACATGCTGTTTTACATCTATAAAGTATTTAACAATAATTTTCAAATTGGTCATTCCGACCACTTTGGTAATTCTAATATTAAAAGCGTTAACTATTTTTGGATTTGTTAAATTTTTAATATTTTGAATATTGACCTAAAACGATAAAAATTCAAAGAAATACAATCGTTTAAATCTAATATTCAAAGTTCAATAGAATTCAATAAAAGATTGTCCACCGTGTTGTAAACGATCGTTGTAAAGGGAATATTTAATATAATCCTGAAAAAATTTCTCGATACTTTCAGTGGTGTATATATTTATTTATGTTTA
Organism: Tetragonula carbonaria; assembly: GCA_032399595.1. Classification (NCBI taxonomy): domain Eukaryota; kingdom Metazoa; phylum Arthropoda; class Insecta; order Hymenoptera; family Apidae; genus Tetragonula; species Tetragonula carbonaria. Next base: position 17,599,730 of record JAUCRC010000007.1, read on the forward strand.
TATATATATATATATATATATATAAATTTATTTATTTATAGGTGTATATACATATTTGTAGTATTTTTAAGGAAAAAAGTATCTTCACTTGCTAAGACCATCTTAATAGAAAATAAATTAATGAGTATGAAACTAGTGCTTTAAAATGAGCTCAAATGAATTTTCGTAAGACTTTTTTTCATGACACCGTAGCAGTTAAGTGTAAATATTAAATGTTAACCATTTTTTTAAAAATCGAAAATTTAATGTTCGAATATTTATGGGAACAAGTGTATAAAAGTGTAATAAATTAACATCAATAGTGTAGTTAATCGCATTTCTTCTGTATTTTCTTTCAAAGTATATAAAATTATATAAAATACGCGTAATTTCAGAAATGTTCCAATCAGCAGTTTTGACAATGAGAGAAACAGGAAAGGAAATTGTTTTAATTACTATAATCCTACACGTCTGTATGTAATAAATAATAAATAGTATAAGAACATTCAACAAAAGTAATTAAAACCATATTTGCAAACAGCATTGATCCAAAACAACATCTGTCCAAATTGCAATTATTTCTGTATTTTATATGAACCATTAAGTAACAAATATCTATATATTTAAATAATAGACTGCTACATATATTTACATTTTTGTATTACATTATTTATTATCATAAAATATGTAGTATGCCGATCTGAATCAATGTATTGGACGAATCAGTTGCTTGCTGCCTTCAACGTTAATGAAGAGCAGCTGGTTGAAAGTTAAAGATTAGGTTAAATTAGTTGGGTTTGATTAGATTTTAGTTCACTCTTTAAGGGTGAGTGAAGTTCAGTTAGATTGGATTTTATTCATTCTTCAAGAGCAAAAGTTGAATGAAGTTGGATTAGGTTAGATCTTGTCTGATTCACTTGTCAAGAATAAGGTTTGAGTTGAATAATTTGTATGATGACGAACGTGAATAAGTAAGTAAGTAAGTAAGTAAGTAAGAACTGCTGGACGTAAAAATACTGTCTCATTGTACTGAGTTGTATTAAGTAATCAAGTAAGTATATAATAGATGATGAAATACTGTGAAAGTACTAAGTTGTTCGCTTTTTTCTTGGCCTGTGAGTGATTTCCTCACAGTATCTGGAGTTGTGTAACCCTTCAACCTGCATAAGAAACGTGGGCATAAGTTGTGCTGATGTTTTGGAAAGAGAGTGAGTTTGAGGATGAATTGATTGTTGGGCTAGAAGGAAATTTCAAAAACTTGCATATCTCTGTTAATTTCTTCGTGGGAGATCCTGTTCGGGCTTCACTCTGTTCGGGTTTATGTTGTAGTAATTGCGCGCTTGAGTTTTTTCGTAATTTTCAGTGAGGTATTGTTAACATTGTAATTTTTTGTTTGATCCGTGAATTTTGATGCCCCAGATAAAGCGGTTTCGGGTGAATATTTGATGTAGTCTTGGATTATCTGTATATTAGCTATTGCGTGCAGTTCGTGGATTGGCGTGTCATATGATTTGTTCAAGACGATGTACAGAAATTTATTTTCCTGACCTTGTTAATGTATATCTTAACTGCTACAGCTCAGATATGGTCTTCTTGTTATGGGATTCTTGGTCTTATGCATGATTTGTATAAGTTTACATTTATCGTGGATTTGAGTTTGCTATTTCTTGAGAGCAGTGGGTACAGTCTACTGAGTATTAATCCAGGTTAAGTCAGGTTAAGAAAGTTTAAGAAAGGTTCAGCCATGTCTGTTCTTTTTGTTATTGCAGGAGCCTGCAGTGATTTTTGCGCTTGCCAAGGTATTTAAATATGATTGTCCAAGGAACGTGTTGATTTGCTATAATAACTTGATCAGTGGCCTTGCGTTTCCTGTCGGTGAAAGTAATGCTTGCGTCTTGGCCGAGTTGACTGTGTGTTTCCATATACGGAAGTATCCTTGAAGCTTGTCAAAGTGGGCTTGATTGTATTTTGTTGTGTTTCTGAGGGACTGTTATACGGTACAAAGGTACAAGGAATACGTGTAAAGTATTTTGTTACTTAAGAATGATCTTTAAGCGCAATGAAAAACTGGTTTTATTTCTCATTGTCAAAGGCCTCTTCAATTTTGTCAAAGTTCTTCATTCCAAGATGTTCTGAACCGTAATGGTAACAATCCTATGAAGCCTTCGAAGAAAAATTCTCAATAGCAATTAACAATTACAGTTTGGTTAACAGTTACACGAAGCAAGTCAGAAACAACAGAAATATACAACATCCATCATAAATAGTACGGTCCTTCATAAGTTTTGTTACCATTACGGTTAAGGATCGAGGGTTCCTCGGAGGATGTGCCTGACGTACTTGATCGAAAAATGGGAAAAATTCGTCGTTAATGCATTGTATTCATAACTCATTGTTCCGAATTTCGAATCAGCGAGCTTCAACCATCGCACAAAGCAACCTCCGAGGTATATAGTCATTATATAGTCACCCAATCGACACGTCTCAACTTTAGAGGAGGGGGATCATTATATTCCAATTTATACAGTTAAGCAGAAAACAGAGAGATTGAGTTAAGGAAAGGACTCCGATACGGACGTACTGCAAGAGCGAGCAACACACAAGTGAAAATGATACGGGAGAACATAGTATAAAATCTTCATCATCGAAGATTCAACAACAAGAAACATACCACCAATGCAGGGAAAGAAAACGGACACAATACCAGTCGCCTCGTGGCTATACCAGAGAAGAACAGCCACCGAAAGGAAAATTAAGACTATTACAACGGAGAGAAGATCTACTTCTCTAACCAACTCATGGCCAACAACCTTCATGGAAGTAAGTATGACAACAATAACGCTAAATGCCACTACGTGAAACAGGTTTAGTATCTTCGCGGACTGTCTCTTAAATGACACTGAAAATACACACACCGAGAAACACAAACAGAACCACAAGCGCATCCAACATTCTCATCGACCAGGGTAAAACCAAATCTCCCTCAATATACGTATATACTGGAGAATAAATTGTCGCAAGCTAACAGAAACTTTTAAAACAAAATAAGAGACGATTAATGAGAATAAAATTTCACGCGAAATTTAAATTTAAAGTTTTCTTCCAAAACGTAGCCGATTTCAAGTAATTCAAAGAACTTTGCCGTAAGAAAAATACAGTATCGTACATATATACGATTGCCACAAGAAAATCCTTATGGTAGTGCTTAAAGGAATGGTAAAGCTACAAGAAAAAGCTATATTAATCAACTTAAAGAGGCAGGGACTAAACTCCCTAAACTGCACAGAACACCCCACATCCACAGAGTATGGAATGACCCTGGCAAAAGTAAATCATGTTAGGTTTGTAGAGAATCTCAAAATATATTGGGAAAGGTTTGAGTCCAAAAAACCAACAATTCAATGTTATCGGTGCCAGGCTCACGGACACTCGTCAACAAATTGTAACGAAAAAACCTGTGTGTAAAATGCGCGGGATCCCACGATACCAGAGAATGCACCAAAACTTTGAACTAAGCACCAACGTGCGTAAACTGCAAAGGAAGTCACCCGGCCAATCACTCTCAATGCCCGGCTCTATTGACATTTTTAGCTAAAATAAATGCCCAGAAAATCCAATACAGACGAAGACCCCCAATACCCTCCACCACTACAGGCCTTCCCTAACTTAAAGAAATCGGCACATCAAGAAACAGGGACACACAAAATCCCAACGCAAGAAAGTATGCATACCCCACCTACAACACAGGCTAAACTAAAATAACCGCCGGACAAACACCATCGATTAGAAACCTCAGTTCCAAAGGAGAACAAGAAAAACACCATTACTGAAGCCCTTGAAGAAATAAAATCATCTGAATTGTATACTTTTCTAAAAGTAATAGAGTTGATACAAAAACGTAATACGAAATGCAAAAACAACATTGAAATGGTCAAAGCCACAATATTGGTCGTGAAAGAATTGGAAACTGTCCCGTAATCAGGAAATAAAAATAATGTTATGGAATGCTACAAACATTAGAAACAAGAAATTGGAATTACAAATTTCCTACAAGACTACCGAGTAGATATAACTATTGTTGCGTCTTGTGGAGGTCCGCTTCGACGGAAAATCGTCGGAAAATCAACTAATATATTTTGTACAAATAATATTTGATTTATATCTGGTCTACACCTTCCGAACGTCTACACAGTTTAGTGGTCAGAGAGTGACTTTTTATTTGAACAATGCCGGTCGTCAACGAAACGACCAGCCGAACGATACATCGATATTCGTAATCGAGGTAGCATCTTCAGTCGAAGTACCAATTTCACGTCGGCGTAACACTGTAATTACAGAAACATGTTTGACACTACAAGACACGATTCGCATCCCAGAATTCCGAATAACCAGAAAAGACAGAGTTTCCGAAAATGTAATGACTCCCAAAGGAGTCCTAATAGCGACACACCTTACAATATCAATAGAACACACTCCACAAGCGACAACACCGTCCATGGAAACCGTCACGCTCAAAGCTAAAACCTCACCCTGCCACAATATTGGTGCAGCATATGCTCCACTGAGTAATAAAATAAGCACAGCAGAACTGGACGAAATAACCAACAGAAACAGAACTAAGTATTATCTAATAGGAGGTGACTTCAACTCCAAGCGCGAGTTGTAGAATAACACACGAAGAAACACTAACGGGATAACTATTACGAAACATGCCGATGTCACGATTTAAACGCGAAATGTCACGTAAAATTAACAATAAGACCGTACTTGGTTAAAATTTTATTTAATAGCTCTCGTTGACTGCTCAGTCGTAACTGATGTCATTACTATCCCAGAGCTGCACACACCAAGCTGCACACATCCGTCGCCCATGACTAATTAGTTGGTGACGTAAGCAAAAGAATTTTTAAGGGTGGTTGTCTCATTCCCCCATTCTTAGATTTTGCTTCCCCGGAGCGAACTCGCTTTGGTCCTCGGATGCTGGTGAGTTGATGATGATGTATGATGGTGGCCATATCGAACTCCCGAACTAGGCTTGTACCTAGGCTAGGTACTAGTCATGTGTGTGTCATAATGAGGCGGACGTTTGAGTGTCAGTGGTATTATTCGTATTTGAGCAATTCTTACAGCAGATTAATATATTAGTACATTTACTTATTTTATATAAACCGTTTTCGTCCGTTTATTTTTTCGTCCATGATTTTGCGGTTGTGAGCACCGCATTACTAATTTTGTATTATACCCCGTCGTTTCCGATTCAGGCAAGTTTTTCATCGCGAAAATCAGAAAATACTGACAGCGTTGCCAGATTTGTTTTGAGAATTATTCATTGAATTGAACCTAGTAGTACTTCATCAATGGAGGAATATAACGATTTGAAACAGAGATTGGTGAAAATTGGGATGAAAAGTTTAGTATATATTTGACAATTAAAATCTATTTTAAAAAATTAGAAAAAATTCATTGATATATGATTTTTTTTATGAAAGATATGATTATATATGACGCTTTTCAATTTACCAATTTGTAAATCCACAACTTGAATGAATTACCTTTATCCCTTAAACATGATCTTTTGGAAGTTCGAACTTATCAATAAAATATTTCTACAAATATTGTTTCTACAGATAAAGAAGCATATTATGTGCTGTAAATTATTTCTGCTAAATTCATACGTTTCGAAATTTCGAAGTCTGATTTATTTTTTTAAACGCTACCATGCATATTTTCTTTTTTATAGTCCATTTATTGAGACGAATTGTATTGTCGACGACCGAATTTATTGTTATAAATTATTAATAAAAATGACATGAAGTATGAGCTACTTAAAGATGTATATGTTATAAATCCGATTTTATGAGTTTGAAACGTTGCTCATTCGTATTTTCCTCTTTCTGCAGCATTCTGATTGCCGGTGAACATGTATAATAGACGTCCATTGATTTCAACGATCCTTAAATAACATTTAGAAATCGATATCCCGAACGACCCTTTTAATAAACTAACGAAAGCCGATACATTCGTTAGAGGAAAAAATTTCTATCGTAACAGTTTAGAATCGTTTCTCGTTTCACGTATTAATGTGTTACGTATTAAAACATATTGACGATTGGAAAGAAAAATTCAGCGATTGGAGAATGTGTGATCTGTCGAAATTACATAAACAAAGTTCAGTAATACGACTGATCAGTAATTGTTTTACCGTTTGTTTTTATTTTTCAGCAATATCTTTGTACCTATGTTGTCTTTTGGGAATTACAGCTGGTGCTCACAGAATATGGACACACAGATCATTCAAAGCGAAATTGCCACTCCAGACCACTCAATTAAATAATTAGTAAACGTCATATAGTATGATTCTGATAAGTGTAATAAAACTGGGGAAAATTATTTTCTAAACGTGAATCGCCTTGAGTCTGACGGACAAAATCATGAAACTTGAAATTGATGACGTTAATCTTCATTTCTGACAAGAACAATTATGGTAGATATGAATGATAGGCATGGTAGATACGAATGATTTTAACTGCAGAATAGGAAGTCACATTTCTTTTTTACTTTTAACTTTAATCGTGTCTTTATTTTATCCGCTTCTTTTTCAACTGAAATCAGCTTTGTTCAACTCTTGGTCCATTTATAAGCGATCTCGTTTTCCTTTGTATATTTTTTCCTTCTTCTTTTTTTTATTTATCATTGATAGAACTCGGCTATCGATTTGGCCAGGGATCACAGACTTCACCATGAATACAGCGAGACGAACGCGGATCCCCATAATGCAAAGAATAGATTATTCTTTGCTCACGTGGGCTGGTTGTTGTGCAAGAGACATCCAGACATCGCTAAGAGAGCCAAAGGAATCGATCTCAGTGACCTGAGAAACAATCCTATATTGATGTTCCAAAAGAAGCAAGTGTTCTTTATTGATACCTTTCCGTGATTCGATAAAGCGGAGAGTAATTCGATAAAAGTTCTTTATTAAATAACCAGACTTTTCTAGATCAATTGAAAATCAATAGATTCTTTTTAATTAAAAAGGAATGATATTGGACTGAAGTATATACATATCTATTTATTTATTTATTTTATACAGGCGATATGAATACAAACGAAAGTAAATAAATACAGAAGATAAAACTACATTTGTTTCAATTGAATTTTAATTTGAATTATGTTAGTTTCTGCTTGTCTGTCGGCTAATTTATACAAATAAAGTAAATAAAGATATTAGAATATAACAAATGAGTTTTTTAATATGCCTCATAATGTGTTTGCAGACATTACGTGTACCTGATGCCTCTATTCTGTTTTATTATACCGACTGTCATTCCTGTCTACTGACGGAACGAGACTTGTTCGAACGCCTACTTCGTTCCTACTGTTTTGCGTTACGTCTTTACGCTGAACGTAACTTGGTTGGTCAACTCTGCGGCTCTCATGTTTGGAAACAAACCGTACGATAGGTTAGTGTTATTGTCCATGGTTTTGTCTCAATTTACACAATAGGCTTACACGAAAGATATACAAAGAAAGAAGGAGAAAAAGAAACAATCGGTAAATAGTTGATGCAACGATTAATTGATTTCTTCAGACACATCAATCCTTCGGAGAATAAAATGGTGGCTATCACGGCGCTCGGCGAAGGTTGGCACAACTATCATCATGTGTTCCCATGGGATTACAAGGCGGCAGAGTTGGGCAACTACGGATTCAATGTTACGACGGCGTTCATTGATTTCTTTGCAAAACTAGGTCTCGCCTACGATTTGAAGGTAGTACCCAAGCATATAGTACACAAACGAATGCAGAGAACTGGTGACGGAAGTCATAACACCGGAAACCTGTGGGGTGACAGAGTTATTGTACAGTTCGTTATAAAGGTGGTAATAACTATGATATCCCAAAATGTTTCGATTAATTATCGGACAGCTTATGTTATGGGATACTTTTGGACAGCATCCAACTTTTATTCAAGTCACAATGAAGGAATATTTTGCAAGATTGGTTGTCCCACAAAATGATTTGCTCTCGCAGGATAAAAAATTCGCGTTGATATGCAATGGATATCTTTAGTCTTATTCTAGTTTTATGTAGCTTAAAATTAATATACTTTGAATTAATATAGTTTGAATTTTGATTTCAACAAAATAATAGAATAATTTTCACTTAACGTTGTCGTAAATTGTCATGCGGATTTTTGAATAAGGCCAATATTGTACAGATTATAGGGTTCTATAGCATCTTAGTGGTTTTTGGTAAAAATACAGTTATTTCAGTTATTAAATACTTTAATTTCAGTTAAATACGTCCTAGATCCGAACGAATGGAATCGCGTGCTATTCTTGGGAATTCCAAGCTCCAAAGAATATTAATGCGTATGTAATAACGGAGTAAACTATTCGATAGAATCTATGGATTTCCTATGTTTATATGGATTTTAATTTCTTAATTTCGAATTGTTCCTGTAAACTTGCTCTTTCTATAAATCAGTGAGTTAATTCTATTTTTGAAAGAATTCCTTTCTTTCCTTTATCTTTTATTTTCATTTCAAAAAGGTTCATTTTTTTTATTTCTAATAGATCGAATAATCAACAATATCGATACTGCGAAGCATAAAAAAGATCCGATTAAGAATTAGTGTAAGTTACATGCTTATTGCGATCGTGCAATTTTATAAAACCATCGTGAAACACTTTGAGAATGTTACGAAGAAAATGTTTCAGTTAAATTTGTTTTTGATGCTTATTTTATGCATTGTAGCGTTTTTTTGCCCATATTTCTTCTTTCATTTTTTTTCTGTAATTCTTCAACTTTTTCATCTATTGTATTTACCTTATTACAAAACACGCTCGTTGTCATTTTCCCTTTCCTTTCGTTTTTTCTACTTTCGTTCGAGCATAATACAAATTCTTATTTTCAAAAAGATTTCTTTCTCATTTTCATTGTTTATCAAATATTTGAAAATAACTTTCAACTTTTATTGACTAAAAAATTTCTTACTTTCCGGTTTAATCATTGATAAAGCAAAATTTTCATGTTTTTCCAAAACAATATCATGAAACCTGAACAAAAGAAATAATTAATTTAATTCTATTTAAGTTTCATTTAAACAAAAATTATGCTTTTAATTATTATTTAAATAAATATTTGCCCAAATGATTCGAATAATTTGCGGGTAGTATATTCGGCTCGAATCGCATAATTTTGGTTGAGTTCGGACGGATTTGGAACGTACGAAAAATTCTCTAACTCGCCTATTTTATCGAGTCGACGAACAAAACAATAACAGAAATGTAACAACTTTTAGGATTTGGCAACTATGCTTTCGTCAGAAAAAGGGACACATTGCTTGTGTACATTTAACTCGCTTTCCTTTTGTCATTACGCACAATATCGAAGGCAAATTGGCTGAAACTGTAGAATGACTACTACCTCACCGATTTCCGATTTCGGTGATTGTTGAATGTATTGTGAGGATATTTTGAGGGGATTCTTTAAAAGAAGTTGTCAGCGTTTGTTTATTTATTGAATACGCGATAAAATGATAGATTGGAAAAGCACGATCTAAACGACACTGCTCGAGACTGCTTCGCAAAACCGTGGTTCGTTTATCGACAAAAGAAATTCGTACGCACCCATACATTGTACAACATTCATCGATATTAAACGAAAGGTTAATTGCAATTTTGCAATTTGTCGATCATTGCATTTAATCTCTATTATACCACGGTATTTGTTGAACTGTAATAGGAAAAGGAATTTTTTTGAAATTTGCATCAACATGTGTATTGTTATAATTTAACACTCAAGATTTCGTTAATATAGGCTGTTAATCTTATATCTTTTGTCGCTTTCTTTCAGATCATTAACGTTGACTAAGTAATTCGTACTAAATGAAACGCACAGCTCTGTAATTCGTTCATTTTGTCACGTAGAATTTCTAGCTTCATGCTGTCAAATAAAACAATCTGATTGGATTCAGATAATTAAAATATCACAGGTAGTTGAAAGAATTGTTTAACAGTAGTGTTAAAAATTAATTAATAAGTATTATTATTCATATTTATTCAACAATTCGTTTCGTGTACAATATTGAACAATTTCATAAAATATTTAAAAATTTTTGAAGATTTCATAAAATATATAAATAACAATAAATAACTAATCTTTCTAATTGTCTGCACTTTAGTTACTTTTGCAAGTACTTCGGTCGTTATGTCAAATTGTGTCATACGAATTACTCATTACGTTCTCCCTCTAAATTTAACGCGAGCCGCACGTTTCAAGTATGCGCAGAGTTTGAACTATTGAATGAATTTAGATAATGATATTACTTGAGAAATAAACGGGTCGGTCACTGACTCGTAACAGATTAAAAGACTGCTGCCCTTGGTTAGCCAAAACTTAATAATAATCGACGGAATATAATTTCAGGCATTTACTCACCGAAGAGTGTCGTAACAATTCTTGCCGATATAAAGACAAGACACAATCCATAAATTGCGTCTTTATGAAGATTCATGAAAATAATCATGTTCCTCCAGGTTATTTGTTGATGGTCTTTTTTTTAGGGTGGCTTAGCATTGGGGTCTCCTCCCTTTGGAGGAGACCCCAATGCTAAGCGAGTCTAAAAATGTACGCTTCCCAGGCTATTCGTTATATTCGTTATCGACGCCACCGTTTATCCTTTGTTCTGAAAACAAGGGTCAGATAATATACACATTGTTAGATCGAGCAAAATACGTGATACTGCAAACTGGATAAAGTGGATTTTACATTCAGAAAACTATTAGACTCTGACACGATAGTATTCGTGGAAAAAATGAATGCTAACCTCAGAATTTAGTCAAGTATATGTGCTAGCTAAATATTTACGTATTAAAACATGTATATTTGTAATATTCGTAGTAAAAAGTTCTTTTACATGTATTTTGATTTTTGATAAAAAATAATTTATTGAACAGAGTATTGGAAGTATATCAAGATTAAAATCGCAGAGCACTAAGAGAGAGCTGAAATAAATATAGATATGAATAAATATATAGATATAATAATAGAAACGTGTTTTTATCGTAGCTTTTTAATAAGTAAAGTAGCTGCATTAATTTTTAAGCTTTGTGAAAATTTTTGCAATGTATGAAGTGAAAATTTATTATTGCTTCTGGTAAAATTCGAAATTTTTGAAAGGCAAGAAATACGATTGTATTTTTTTTTGTGAAAGTAAGTTGAAGAATTGTTTCGTTAATTTTGCTATTAATATCATTGATAATGAACGATATTTATTTATTTCTACATGTTACTTAAATAAGTATTTACTTATGATAGAAAAAGTATAATATTTTAATTTTTCTTACGTATTTCCACATTAGTAACCAAAGATCGATACATGTTACTAATCTCTGATCTTTATAATCAACAAATTAATAAACTGTACGCTGCACGATTTCATTTTTACATTCATACTTGTTACTATATGCTAAGTAAATCGAAAGGTGTTTCAGAAAACACTAGAATGAACGCCAGCTTAGCTAAAAACGATGAATAATTGCTGCCCTGGTTATGGAACGCACAGATTTCCAAAAGACTGAGGAATAAAGACGAGCTTTGAAGAAAAAAACTCCGTTCTTTTCTTCCTTCCTTGAGCTGTCCTGCTTTGTTTGTGCCTTGTGTGAGTGCATCTTGCGTGAATGTGATAGCACGGAATCCCGGGTGGCAGAGCAACGTGAACCTAAAAACTCACACGGTGCGGATGGTTCAGCACAGGCCTAAGAATCTGCATGTTGTGACCCGTACCATGCACCTGTCACCCTACAGAATATGACCTCATCACAAACCGAACTTATCATTCTACACTCTGATAAATACACCCCATCTAGACAACATCCAGAAATTATCATCTGGACTTTAACATCTTTACACACGACACCACGAACTCAATAGGTATAAAAGCAACCTCGGAGCAGCGGCTTCTCAGTCTTGACCAGTATCTAACTCTAACCACACCGAACCTCTGAAGCATTGTAATCGCAAGTATCAATAAAACAACCTCTGTTATACTTTAATTGTATATTTCCAAACAAAGAAGGAACAAAGAGCGGGCCTTCGGTCCACTCTCTTTTAATTACGAGACACACCCATGGTAAACGTTTGGAATGACATGAATGGGTGTATGGGTGAATGTATATAAAATGTGCCTGTGTCGAAGGCTGGTTGTAATGTGCTCCTTTCTCCACATAGCTCTCCCTTATCTCTTCACTCCCCGCCAGACCAGTCACTCAATGCTAACTGTGGTACGAGAATGCGACCCTGACTAATCCGAGGACATACTTCTCAAACCGTCAAAAGTCTCCAGTGGTTGCCACATTTTTGTTACTGTTCTGTCCGTCTCCTCGATGAAATAATTAAACTAGCGAAACATGCGAGTTAGAGAATTTTTCTCACGTTTCCGAATCCAAACTGAAGTCAACCAAATTATCGGATTCGACCCAAATATTCGCGAATTATAGGAATCATTTGCGCAAATTTTTATTTCAATAATAAGCATACAATGCTTAAATAATATACGATAATTAAAAAGTATAATATTTATTTAAATAAAATATGAATAGAATTAAGTAAAATCATTTAAATGATATCAAAAATAACTTAATCCATATTTCTTATTTTCAAGACAATGCTTATTTCATATTTGAATTATGTAAAACAAGAATAATATTTTCAAATTATCATATCCATTATATTGAACATGAAAAAATTAAATGACAAAGTCACTTGGCAGCAAAAAATACCGTCACTTTTCTTAATTCTAATGTATTGAATGTGAACTCCCTTTTCGATAAATCTTCGTAATAGAAAATATAAACATTGCATTTAAAACAGTTATAAAAATATAATAATAAATATTGAAACAAAAATGACGTATTGTTGATGACATAAACGTGCTATTCTATTTTTTCATTCATTGCTAGTGCTTATATTTCTATTCTTTCATTCGTTATCACTTCGTTATGAAATAATAGGAAAACTAAGATGTAGGAAAGGCATGCTATGTACAAATATAACACAGTATCACTTTTTCTACTTCTTTTGTTTAAACTCGTTTAAGTTTCATGATATCGTTTCGAGAAAGGCATTTAGGCATAATTCATTAATACCTGGCTATATCAATGGTTATAGCGAAAAATTATTTTTTAGTTAAATGTTGAACTGTCTTCAAATATTTGATAAATAATCAAATTGGAAAAGAAAAAAATTTTTTAAATAAGTTAACTCGTATTATTTATTTATTTGATGTACAGTTTTATAAAAAATTAATAAATAAATATCTATAAGTGTACATTTCAAGAAATAAGAAATTTTGTTAAAGATAATAGTAAAAGGAATTAAAAAGAATTGTTTACTAGAATAATTGTTTATTAAAAATAATTTTCCTGATTTTAAATTTAAAATATATTTTTTATATTTTTGTTCCCTGACGAATAGAACAGCATTAGACAGAATGCTCCTCTAAGAATGTACTTTAGCAGGTATGTTTTGAATAGAAAATATGAAACCTATGTCCCTTTATAGAATACTCTGTTGGAATTCGTCACGCTATGAATAGTCTTAAAATTCGGTCAATGACCAAAATACAAATCAGAAAAGAATGTATAAAATATAAAAATATATAGACGCGACGAAAAATAAGAACTTATACTAAAATATAAGTTCTTAATTATATCCTTAAAACATAACAACGTTATCATTTATAATTTTGCGTAGGGATTTCAATTTCAATAAACCGGATCACAGTTTATCATGTGTCATTCTATTACAAATATTATAGCCATCAGATTCAATTCAGATTTATATTTAGTTGACTAATTTATAGCATCACCTGCTCACTAATATATAACGCAATTCTAGATATGTTTCAATAATAAATGATGTCGTACGTGAGTCGTTGAGTTCGTCTTAACAACTGTCATAAAAAAAAATATAAAATTCCATTTCATTTGAAACTTATTCCATCACTCGAAAATATAAAGTATAATTTGAAAAATATTTCTTTAGTCAATGTTACGAGATATATTTCGTATGTATGTCTATATTTTTCATTAAATCTTCATGAAATATAAAAGATTTATATTAAATGAACAACAAGTAAATAACTAAATAAATAATCGTTATTATGTGTCATTCTATTAGTATAATATAGATAAGCAAGATAGTTTATAGAAAAATTTCCAATAATATTTCAATTAATAAGCGTAATTTTTAACTGCTTAATGAATTATGCAATTTATGTTATTTGTCACAACCAATGCACTGCACAATTATAATAAAATTTAACGTAAATTTGAATGTGTAATATAAGGAACATGTAAATGAGGAAATATAATAATTTTAATATGTTAATATTAACAATAATTTTAAATGGTTTGATTATTTGGATTGATTAATGGTTGAAAATTTTGTTAGTTAAAAATTTATACATAAAACCATCCATTAATAAATAGAAAATTTTAATTTTCTATGCATTAAAAAAAGTATTGACAAGTTCCTAAAACATGGATAGACTTCTTTCTGATATAGAGTAGAATGATTTCGGTTAATTCGTCTATGCTTACTAGCTTCACAATTCGGTATTGAAAGACAACACTGTAATGACTTTGGAAATCATGTTGCTGTTTCATTCGCTAGTTTCCCAACTCACCGTTGCCTAAACGTAGTAGAGTAGACTAAAAAACCAGTGATTTTTTAATGTGTCGGTATTTCACGTCACGGGCCACGAAAGTCCCGTTAATAAGATGCAATGTCTATTCATATACCTCGTTTGGTGTGGGTGTGGGTGTGGGTGTGTCCTGACGTAGGTTACCGAACCTTTTTTCTAGCCCGAAGGCCTTCGGGTGTAACCCCACGGAACCTTGGCCAAACCAAAGTTCAAGTTTGCGAGGATGTCATGGGAAGCGGATATGATCTGAGAAGGATACGACCAGTATTCTCAAAAAATTGTCTCACTGTTTTCACTGTCTTCATAAAAATCTTGTCAATTAAATTCGCATTGTTAAAAACTTCCTATTCTCGCTCTTTAATTATCCATTTTTGTTTTTATAGAAACATAAAAATTGATAGCTCTCTAACTAACTAAAAATCCTACACATCCGTAATTTCCTAAAAATTCTACGTATTCACAATTTTCCAAATTATAAATCCTATACGTCCACAATTTCCTAAAAAAACTTTATATATTTGCAACTTTCCAATCTATAATCTTCCAAGATAAAAATCCACAATTCTCCAAATCATGTAGATCCAAAGTTTTCCATGCTAAAATCCTATAGATCCGTAATTTCTAAACTAAAAATTCCACATATCGACAATTGTCCAAATTTTCCAATCCATAATCTCCCAAGTGTAAAGAAAGTCAACAGTACTATGGAACCCGTATTGAATGTCAATCATAAAATAACTAAACAGGACCCTTCTAGATCTTCTAGATCTTCTAGGACCTGCCAGATTCCTAGAAGGGACAAGGAACACCTGTGGACTATAAAGGACAGTCGAAAATGCTGGCGAATTCAATTGGATTCTATCCAGAATACAGAGCTAATCGAACGAGCCACACTGTCGCGCTGCGTGGACATATAAAGTATAAAGCGAGAATACAAGCATTTGCATAATTTTTTAAAATAATCTAAAGTTAAAAATCCTTTAAATCCACAAACCAGAAATCCTGCATGTCTACAATTTTCCCAATTAAAAATCCGACCCAAATCCTATAGATACACAATTTTCCAAACTAAAAATCCTACATATCCACAATTTTTCAAATCAAAAATACCACGCATATCCACGACTTACTCTACAACCACGAAACTTACATATGTACGAAAAATAATTTTCCGTACACCCACAGTTTTCTGAACTAAAGGCCCTAAACTAAATTTGTACACAATTTTCGAAACAGTCTACGAAACTTCAATGAAATGAAAGGGTTCAAAATCTTTGTGGATAATAACTTACGTCTGCTAGTTGCTCCGAAAAATAGAACGTTCTTTAGGCAAGCATCGCACGATTGATCTCTGAACAGTGTTCACTTAGGTTGCAGATAATCCGACCTGATAGCGAGTTCACTAGGAAATACGGATATGCGAGTGCGTAACTCGCACATTTATACTCCGCGCGTATGTCCCACTCAAGTCCGCGACGTATAGAACTGCGTCAATGTGAAAAAGAAAAATAAAGAAAAAAAAAAGCGGTCAAGGAAGTCGTGAGCGTTTAAATCGGATAGATCTTATTAAATGATATAATTCATGAATGGAAATGTTAATCATGTGCCAAGGCAACCATGGCTATAACCACAAGGCTAAATGAGTTATAGCGCAAGTATTTTGGGGGCGGTAATTTCTATTTGTGTTACATTTCTTTGTTAATACTAGTATAAAGTTTGTTTTTGTTCATATATTTTTTTTATTTCTGTGAATGTTTTATGTTTTTGTTGTAATAAAGTGTAATGGTAATAAATTGGCTTTTTCTAGTTCTGACAATTTTGTATAACATTGCCGGTCACCCCGCTCCCGCTAGCCATCCCGTGTATTTTCTTATAAAAAGAGGCGCATTATTTTCAGTAGCCCACGGGCGCTGAGTATATTAGGACGGCCCTGTCGTATTCTTGCGAAAGGTACGTACGATATTGAATAATTTAAACGGCGAAAGGAGCAGCAACGAACGGCACGTTGGATTCGAAATGATGAAATTAGAGTCAGCTAGTATCGTTTGAACTTCTTTTTTTTTTCAAGTGTATGCCGGTACTCATAATTTTGACGTTGAAGTTCAACTTCCAACGATGCATCTTTAGAAATTCGAGAAGGTATTTCGTAGGTTTGTTCTACATCTTGCTATGACTTTCGTTCTATCTTTCCTTGCATTTTGATTTCTTTGCTGCAAATTTCGCATTTCAGTATTTCTGGCTGACGAAGAAAGTAAGCTTGAATTAATCTGATAAGGTTTTGAGAAAATAATTTTTATTATACAGGATGTAGCGAAATGCAATTGGACAGAGTGTAATTCAACGTGAGAAATAAGTCGGAAGGAAGGGGTAAAAAGTTTTCGTTCCTTTGTTTTCGAGAAAATCCACCGAGTATTGTGAGCATTTGATTATATACATATGTTAGCTATTTCACGTAATATACTGCGTACGTGATAACATGCTTCAAGATGAAAAAAGTGGTATACGTCATAATACTATTGAAAGAAGAAAAGCAAACGTGATTGACGAGTCACGTGGATGTAGATATTGTTTACAAGATATATACTTGGTATTACGTTGTTAGTCGAATGCTCAAGAACTTTCAAATTCGATTTTCTTAAAAACCTCAAATGAACAAATTTTATCCCTCTGTTTTCTAATTACCTCTTCATGTAGAATCAGTCCCAGCACCCAAAGAAGAATCCTTACTTTGCCACCAATTGCGTGAAACCATCTTTGAAAAAATTGAATTTTAAATCTCACGCTTTAAAATCACATCAACTAGTTTTGGCAAGATTTTTTTTTTTAAATTAGGAAAATTTAATTTTATATATAATTTAAAATATCGACAATTTTTCGTCACATGTGCGATCAATTTCGAGCGATTGAGTATGTTATATAAAGCAAAAGAAGAAGACAAAAAGAGACAAGAGTTTCAGGCAAAAAGACTTTGCAACGTTTAATTTAAAAAATAACTTGCGTACAGTTTATTTTGCTTTTATTCGTTCATCGAGCAGTACAGTAGGAGTATAGGGAAAAAGGAAAGATAAAAGAAATGATGTCATTTTGTTTTTATCTTCTGTGAGCTTAATGAGAAAAAACCACGTATCTTATTTGAAAGGAAGCATTCCAAAAAAAAAAAAAAATATTTCTTTTTTCATCGTTTTTTCACAGATTTTTCATCTTAATAATTTATAAGTCCATTCGAAACGCGTATGAAATGTATTCATTATAAAATATAAAATCAATTTAGTCATTTTTTCATCATTCAAATGACTATTTTCAAAGACACGAGGGGAATAGTTTTGACGAAACGGTGAATTGCAATAGAACTCCGTTCTTTGAGCAAAATTTGTCATTTAAATTCTCTTTAAGGAATATGTAACACTCTTTAAGGAATATGAAACACTCTTTAAGGCATATGAAAAGACTACTTGAATAATCGTGTAAAAAACTGTGAAAGGAAATCCACGAAACGACAAATTTAGAGATCTGTTTCTATGGGTTTCATTGATCTGAAAGAAATGTTAAATAAAATTGCTTCGATAAAATGAACTCGTGCTAATTGAATTTAATCTCACGTAAAGTAAATCTCGGTTCAATCTCATTATATATTTATGAAATTATATAATTATGTATGAAATTATATAAAATGTCAATTTTCAACTTTTTTTTAAGTAGCACATTGTGTCTTTATTAGAAGCCATTTTAACTTGTGTTCATCTTGTTCTCATTTATTTGAAAGATAAGATAAATTATGTAGAATATGTATAATCGAATGGTCCCAAAAATTTTCTCATCCCAGTATATATCTTTCTGATTTGACAACAACAACTGGAACGCCGTTAAATTTTCTGATAACGCTTGTTGGATGTTTGAGGTGAAAGTTCATTGTATCGTTAGTTTTTTAGCGACCCTCCAAGAATTTCTCATCATTTCGTTTTCTTTTGAAAATGTTTTGTAAATTTCCTCTATACCTTGTAGAAAATCTTGCAGACGTAGATTTCTACGAGAAAAACACGCTATGACGGAAGTGCATTGAATATTAAATTGAAGGTGAAAAGATCAAACATTTTCGTTCCGCATCAAAGAACAGCAATTTACATATTAATATTTCACGTCATCTCTAGTGATCGCGTGATGCAATGATAATTAACTCTATAAATTATGCATAGATATGCGAATAGATAAGCAAGCTGTTCTTTTACACAATTTATACGTCTTTGATTTCTTAACATTTTGCGAGTAAGTAAATTTCTTAATTTATTGCGCTTCTATTTCACCATACAAGTTCAAGTTAAATTTTACAAAATAGTAGACGCTTAGATTTATATAGTTACCTTTGTTTCTGTGTTACTTTGATTTTTTTTCGTATTTTATGCCTATTTAGAACGCAAGTGCATTAATATTGCGTAGAATTAACTGAAACTGAATTAAAACTACGATGGAGTTGACCTTGATAAAATTTCCTAAAGCGATATCTTTGATTTTCATCATCAGTTTCTGTTTTTTTTTTTTTTCATCCTGAGGAAATTATGTCGAAATGAAGCAAAATTTTTCGATACCAAAAGATAGTAACCATGATTCATTTTTTGTAATAATAATTCAGTTATTTAGTAAATGAACTCGTCTTCACGTGTAACTAAGATAAATGCAACTGTTCGAAATAGTAAAATATTTCACTTTTCTTTTCTTTTACACCCGTTCGATTGATCAATCATTTCGGAATTCAATATCGAAATATTTCATTAAAATTCAACGCAAACAATAGTCAACGGATACGTGCGATACCGGATTTTCCGAAATCGCCATTTGGATGAAAATAGAGAGCTATGTTTTATTAATGAAATTGTTTGAATTTCGTTTGTCATCTTAATATTAATATTTCAATGTCGCTGGATTTTAGAAAATTGTTTCAGAGAGAAGTAATGACAACAGAAATAATATTTATCGTAAAATACTTTTTGGAAGAAGTTCTCAGAATTTCTTTATTTCTTACATCATCTTCATTATCAATATATCTATATTTCACAGTTGGATATAAAACATGCAGCGTGCTACTAGCGATTAAACAGGAAGTAGTTCTTTTATGGAATTAAGATATCTGACACAAAATATTTTAAAATGGCACATTTAATAATTTCATGACCTTTAGCGTAATATTTTGATCGACGCAATTCGTTAACATATGTATAAAAGTATTTGTGCTGAAGTAGATTAACATATGTTCTTCCAACGTGTTATAATATTTATCATTCAGCATGCTCTGAATAACCAATAGATATATATATTTGACATAAGCAATCATATTCTATAACTGTATCTACCAATGTATTAAAAAATACGATTGCACTAAACAAAACATTTATATGTATTTTATACATATGTTCTTTACGCGTTCACCTGTAATAATGACATGCAACCTGTTCTTCGATACCGATGTATTTTCACCTTGAAACATTTTCTTATATCGTAAGCAATTTCGAGGTAAATTGCTCCAATCTACCCAAAGTAATTCATGTCAGAATTTTAGTTGTTGGAAATCATTTTCTGTTTTACCGTCGGTAACGTTCTGCTTATTTTGTACTTAATTGCAAAATATCTAACACGTTGATAATAAAGACCTCGTAAAACTAATAAATGTAACATTAACAGAACTACTGTTATTTCTTACTGTTGTTTCCGTCACAGGCATTAAAGTAAGAAAATAGGGAATCTTTGGAATACAATATAGTACGGAACTTTCTATTTATATATTAGTTATAATTTAATGAAATGTTTGTGTAGATCTTCGAAGTAAATGCCCCTGCTTTCCCACCACCAAAGAAGTTTTTTCAGTTTTATATTCGTATTGATTTTCGAGATAGTAATAGAAAACTTTCGGTAGTAACGCAGTTTCGTATCTTGTCTATACAGAATTGACTAATATTACGATCAGGATGGATGAAGTAGTCTCAAATGAAATATAAATGTACTTATAGAGATTGTTTTCCACACAACGTTTCCTTTGTAATTTGAAGTAATTGTTTGCTTTTCTATTGATTAATATATTATTTGAAATTTATTTAATTTTACAAATACATAGAGTTATATAATTTCAATTACGTATTCTCCATGATGAAATAGTTATCTGAAATAGTTATTTGAAACGTTTAATATTATGAATTAATATTTTTTCTGCACATTGTTTTTAGTTAATTTCTCGTGTAGTATTTGAAATAATCAATTTTCGAAGCGTGAATTATTATTTCAAGTAATATCTTCTAGTACACCTTAAATAATTCTTATTTAATACTATTGTTGTATTATTAATTTAATAATTATGCAATGTTATTGTAATAATTATGTAATATAATTATGTAATATATTAATATTAATAATTATTGTTATTAATTCGTACTCGTATGTTCGAAGCAAATAATTTCAATACACTTTCAAATATCCATTACTATCAAGTAGAATAAATTTTTCAACAATATTTCTTTATTTTAAATAATGACTTTATTAGAATAAGATTTTTGTTGTGAAAATACGTTTATGTTTCTATGATTTGTACTTTGGTCTTTGACAGAGCCTGTGGAAGGCTCAGAGCGTGACGAATTCCTAACAAAATACTTAAAGGGACATAGTTTTCAGATTTCTTATTCTATGCAAACTTGCTAAAGTACATTTTAATTGTAAGAGGATTTTGCCTTGTGCTGTTCTATTCATCAGCGAACAAAAATATACAAAACAAACATTTTAAATTTAAAATCAGGAAAAGAATTTTTAATAATCACTCACTTTAAAAAACAATTCATTTTAATTTCTTTTATTATTATTTTTAACAAAATTTCTTATTTCTTGAAATGTATATATACATATTTATTTATTAATTTTTTTAGATCAGTATAACAAATAAATAAATAGCAGAAATTTTCTTATTTCTAATTTTTTTCTTTTTCGAAGTTTGATTGCTTATCAAATATTTGAAGTCAATTCAATATTAATTAATTAAAAAATAACTCACTTTCCGCTGTAAGCATTGATATAGCCAAATTTCCACGAATTATGCCTAATTTTCTCAAATCATGAAACTTGAACAAATTTAAAAAGAAATAGAAAATGTGACACTATTTGTTAAAGTATTATATTTATACGCAGCATGCTTTCCCTTTATTTCAATTTTCCTATTATTTAATAACACAGTGATAATGAATGGAAGAAAAGAAATAGTAGCACGGGCAATGAATGAAATAATAGAATAGCACATTCATGTCATCAATAATACGTCATATTTGGTTTTAACATTTATTATTATACTTTTGTAACTGTTTTTAAATGCAATACCTCTATCACGAATATTATCGAAAAGAGAATTAACATTCAACAAATTGTATTTATGAAAAGCGACGATATTATTTGCATGACTTTTTTGTCATTTTGCTTTTTCATATTAAATATAATGGAAATGAGAATTTGAAAAAATTATTTTTGTTTTATTTGATTCAAATATGAAATAAGAATTTTATCAAAATAATCAAAAATATGGATTATGTTATTTTTTAAATCGTTTAAATGATTTTATTTAATTCTATTTACATTTTATTTAAATAAAAATTATACTTCTAATTATTGTATATCACTTATTATTCAAATAAAAATTTGCCCAAATAATTCGAATAATTCGCGGGTAGTTGATACTTCGGGTTGAATCAGATAATTTTTGTTGAGCTCGGACTAGTTCGGAAAATGTATATACGAGAAATCCTCCAGCTCGCTTGTTTCGCTAGTTTAATCATTTCATCGAGTTGATGGATAGAGAAATAACAGAAATGTGAGAACAAGACAGACATGTGAGACTTTTAGGTCTTGAGAACTATGCCTTCGTGAGGAAAACCGAAATTTACCTGTGTCCCTTTAACTCATTTTTCTTTTGTCATTATGAGCAATAACCAAGGCAAAGTGAGAGGAAGTGTAGACTGACTACTCCCTCACCGATTTCGATGATTTCTTAACGTATACTGAAGGTTTTTGTACAATTTTATCCTCTGTCGGGTATGTTGAACTTTGTTTGTTGAGGTAAGGAGTATCGATTACTAAATGATATTTAAGGATCGTCGAAATCAGCAAACGAGTGGTTAATTTACAAGTTCACTGGCAATCAGAGTAGAGGAAAATACGAATAAGCAATGTGTTAAACTCATGAAATCTCAATACTAACATTCATATCATTAAATCATTTACAATTTGTATCAATTTTATTGACAATTTATAACAATAAGTATTTTCGATCGCCAAGAATGCAACTAAGTGAGTCCGTCTTAATAAATAACATTGGACTATAAAAAATAAAGTACGCGTGGCATCGTTTAAAAAAATAAATTAGACATTGAAATTTCGAAATGGATGAATTTTGGAAGAAATAATTTACAATAATGCTTCTTTATTGCAAACAATATTTCTAGAAACATTTTATTGATAAATTCAAACTTTCATAAAGTCGAGTTTGCGAGATGAAGATAATTCAGGTTGTGAATTTACAAATTTGTAAATAAAAAAAAACGTGATATTTAATTATATTTCATGTAAACATTATATTTCAATCAATTTTTTCTAATACTTTTAAATAGATATCAATAGTCAAATATACATTTTCCATCCCGATTTTCATTAATATCGTTTTGTCAATTCAATGAATAATTCTCGAAACAGATGTAGCAAATCTGTCCATATTTTTTTAATTTAATTCTCACCGCTATTAGTGCTGCGGTGCAAAACTTGCCTGAATCGACATGTGACAGAAAAATGGTAATGCGGTGCTAGGACTGCAAAATCGTGGCCTAAAAAATTCATTGTATGAAATGTATTTTTATTCATATACCTCGTCTGTGACCTATAGACTATAGAATAGAATAAATCGGATATCCAATGTTTTTTCGTGTCCCCTGACTCCCTAACCATTTTCGCGTCGTATGTTGTGTCAGAGTTTACAAAAGACTCTCACACTAACACAACTCACAGCATTCATCGACATATTTCAACACTCCCCCTATCGATGACATGCTTTTCGCGGACTAATTCATTCTAAAAGTTAAGGTTAAGTATACGTACCCAGTCTCTATGTTTAGTTTTTGGCAATGCTTTAGTTAATACGAATAATTTCTTAAGCAATTCACTTTTGTTTCACCATTTTCACCAATTCACGTGTATAGTGGTTGCTTACGTCTATGTGTTTGCTACGTTTGTGGAAAACAGCAATTTTCGATAATTGAATCGCACACTGATTGTCACAATACACCGTTACCGGAGAACCAACTTGTTTTTCAAAACCCATATGAATCATCAATCTCTTAAGTATACAATGTCTCTCGACATTTCCGATAACGCTGCGTACTCTGCTTCCACTGTCGAAATGAAAACCGATGCTTGTTTCTTCTGATTTGATTTCCAACTTATTGGGCCACCCGCTAACATAATCAAATTACCATTGCAAGATATTTGGTCATCGATGTCCCCTGCCAAATCCGAGTCTGTATATGTCACAAGTTTTTAGTGTAGGTGATTCCATAATTTGACGTCGGTTTTAAGGACCTTAGTACACGTTTAGCTAAATTTCAATATACTATACCTGGATCGGAATTGAATCTACTCAATATTCCAGTGGCATATGCAGTATCAGGTCTTGTTGCATTATGTAAATATATCAACCCTCCAATTAGTTCTCCACATGGCTTTCCATTCATTCCTTTTCTTCCTTTCTCATTCGATGGTTACATCTCTTTAAAAATTTTTGTGTTTGACTCAAAAGGAGTCGATACCGTTTTCGTATTTTACATATTAAATCTGGTTACTAGTACATTCGTATATTTTTCTTGTGAAAGTCTAGTATTACCCATTAGTTCATATCTTTCAATTTTTATATCCAAAATTTCTTTTATTTGTCCCAGGTCTGTAATTTCAAATTTTAACTTTAATATACATTTCATTTCATTTAATTTCTCTAAACTTTCAGAAGCTAATATTATCGTCTACATAAATAAACGTTACAACCCTTCTTTCATTATTCTCAAAAACATATACACAGGGATAATATTTAACTTCGTGCCATTCACGTCCAAATTGTTTCAGTCCATATAATGGTTTTATCAACTTACAGACCGTTTCTTCTTCTCCGGATTTCACAAACAATTTGGGCTGTTCCATGTATACTTCGTCGGCTAGATCTCCTTCAACATTTGCTTTTACGACATTCGCGTGATGTATATATACGTGCAATTCAAAATTCACAGCTTCTAATATTGTCTTTACTAATTCATATTTTGCAGCAGTGGCGATAACTGCTTGGTAGTCTATTCCTTTACGTTGTTTATGCTCTCTTGCCACCAATCTTGCTTTGTATTTATTTACGGAACCGCTTTCGTCGTGTTTTATTTTGAACACCCATCGATTAGTGAGAACTTTCTAGTCTTTCGGTCTCGGAAAGAGTATCCTCGTTTCATTGCTGCACATTGTTTCATATTCAACGTTCATTGCATCTAGTCATAAACCAGAATCCTCTCTTTCCATTGCTTCGTTTACATTATTTGGTCACGTTTCTCTTGATTGGAAATGTTCTCTTGGCCTACCTCTATTTCCGGTCCTTCTTAATGTTTTGGCCTTCCACATCTACTTCATATACCTAAATCCTCATTTTTGGGTACCGGTGTTTCGTCTGTCTTTTCGGCTTTCGCTTCTTCTTCTTCTTCTTCTTCTTCTTCTGTATCTTGATAGTTGCTTTCTCCTATTTCTATGTTCTCCTCTCTTGTGTCTTCTTCTGTAGACTTTACTTTATCATTTTTATTGAATATTAGTAACGAAAATAATAATTCATCTGTAATTCCCTCTGAATCTAACGTTTCCATGAATCTTACACCGCGTGCTTTGATCGCCGTTCTTGTATTCGGTCTCCACAGTCGATATGCCTTAGATATCGTTATCATATCCCACCAAGACGTATTCATCTCCGCTTGGCTCAAATTTACAGCGATTTCTGCTTTTATCATGGATTATTCCCGATCATTCTAAAAAAACCTACGTATGGTTTTTAATGTGAACATGCTGCTTTGTCATTCAGTATTTTCTTTGGGCATCTATTTCTAATGTACGTTGCCGTATTGATAACCTCTGCCCATAATGATCGAGGAAATCATTGCTTGCTTGAGTCATCAAACTTCTTGTCATATCGACCAGAGTGCGATTTGCACGTTCTGCAACTACGTTCTATTGTGGGCTATACTCTATGCTCAGTTGAGTCTAGTTCCTTCATTTTCTAAGAATTCTTTGAATTCTTTTCATAAATATTTCTTTCCGATGTTTGTTCGTAGACATTATATCACACAGCCTGCTACTTTTGAGTATAAGATGCACTACAAGAAATGCGTCTACCCAATTTGTGGATTAACAGACGTTAAATGACGGATAGTAGCTTTTCATTCTATAAATTTCCAGTTAATGATAATGATCGTTGTATAACATTTCTGATCAACTGTGGATTAAACGACTGTGGGGAAATATCTAATAATTCATGAAAATATATCACTATATCTATATTGTATATTGTTAAAAGTTAAATGAATGTACATTTCAAGAAATAAAAAGTGTTGTTTAAAATTATATTGAAAGTAATTAAAAAGAATCAATAGTAATTAGTTCTTACATGTTCTGCTCCTTATTTTAAATTTAAAATATTTTGTTTTTTATATTTTCGCTTTCTGACAAGTAGAACAGTACTAGACATTAAAAAATCATCTTAAAATGTGTTAAGACGTGGATTCGCGGATACGAATGTCGTCTTCGTTCCGTCCTCTTTTATTACGAACAGTTATGTTGGGACTGTATTTTCTTGGACTTGGACGTAGGTTTCGTGATCGAGAAAAATGCGCGATTAACCAAGTCACAAGGTTTGATTCTGATGTGATTCACTTACGTTCACTGTGGCGGAATCGAACTGACGGGCAAGAACTGACCGAGGAACTGTTAGAAAATAACTATCAAGACGTGTTGAGTGGGTGCTTATATATATCCGAGAGTGCTCTGTTCAAGCTTGATCCCCGGAACCCGACTTTCACGATTAGGTAAGTCAGGCACGCCCTCCGAGGACACTTTGATCCTAAAGTGCAACGGTAGTAAGCCTAACGAAGTTACTTAAATTACGGTATAATTTATGGTGGTTAAAATCTTATATTACGGTATTATTTATGGTGGGGGCTATCACTATTGTTTCTAGGGGATGGTTGCGAGCATTTTGTTTCTATTAAAAGTTGTCCTTAGTAGGCTTCGCAAGGTCATTAGCGTTGCAGTTCAGCACTTCTCGGAATATCGAACCTTCGTGTCGTGTAACAAAATGCACTTCAGCGGGTATGCTTTGAATAAGAAATCTGAAACATATTTATGAATCTGAAATCCTTTTAATATTTTTTTGAAATTCGTCACGCTATGTATCTTAAAATTCGGTCAATGACCAAAAAAAAATCTGAAATATGTATGACAGCTAGTGAAATATCTTATGCAGCTCTAATAAAATTCTGTGAAACTGTAATGTTTAAGTTCTTAATTATATTCTTACAATGTTTTCATTTGTCATTTTACGTGGGGATTTTAGTTTCAAAATACCAGATCTCAGTTCATTATGAGTCGTTCTATTACAAATATTATAGCCGACTCAATTCATATTTAGATTTAATAAACTATTCCATAACGTCACATATGCGCACGTATAACGTAATCTCAGATATATTTCAACAATAAATTGTATCATACGTGAGTCGTTGAGTTCATCTTAACCTCTCCCATGAAAAGAAAAAAATAAAATTCCATTTCATTTGAAATTTATTCCATCACGAAAATGTAAATCACAATTTGCACCATATAATACGCCCCTTTGTACCAAACTCGTAAAAATATTTTTTAGTCTATTTTGTGAGATATATAAGAATATATATCGTATGTATGTCTATATTTTTCATTAAATATTTATGAAATATTAATAATTTATGTATAAATATTGTTGTTACATATGTATAACGTTATTTATGTATAAATTATGTATAAATAAATAACAAATAAATAATTAAATAAATAATTGTTATCATCGCAATATTGATAGGCAAAATAATTTATAGAAAAATTTCGAATGATATTTTCATTAATAAGCGTAATTCTTAACTAATGAATTCTAGAATCTATTTTTTATAATTAATGCACTGCGTAATTATAAAATTATTAGAAATAAAATAACATAAATTTGATAATTTAATGTCAATAATAAAATAGTTGAAAATTTATTTATTTAAAAATTATTTTTAAGAATGTTTAATACGACACAGATCATTTATGTATAAAACCATGTATTATTGTTTTTAAAATTTAATATATATATTGAAAATTTGTGATCCGTGAAAGATGAATAGAGGTCCTTCTAATATACAATAGAATGATTTCGGTTAGTCACCAGCTTCACATTTCGGTATTGAAAGTTTGACAACACCGCAATGGGTTTCAAAAATCATGTTGCTGGAATATTCTTACTACTTGATCAATCTTAATCGTTTCACTTGATATAATTCCTCAATTCAACGTTATTTAAACGTAGAGTGTTGAAGAAAACCAGTTACTTTTTAATATATGGGTATTTCAGTTCACGGGTCACAAAACCCCGTAAGATTGTTCTATTCATATATCTCGTCGGTGACCTCTGACAGGAAACTTTAATTGATGTCTGGTCTATGCAAGTTAGTCACTGTTGGTGGTGATTCTGAGACGAAACGCTTCCTTTTCGATCATTACTCTACCTTATCGACACGATCCCAAAAAAAGTCGTGTTTTCATAGCACCGTAACTTTTGGAATTTTTGCTAAAAATTGCAGAGGCCCCCATTGGTACGTGGCAATTAAATCAAATTAAAATAGATAATGTTAAATTAAATCGAATAGAGCTAAACTATATTGAAATAAATCGAATTAAACGTAAATTAAATGAAATTGAATTGAATTAAATACATATGTTCGCACGTGGTGCGCTTGTACTACAGTACAAAGGACTAGACGAAATTAGTGATTTTATATATGAAACAGACTGTATTGTGTACGACGCAGTTATTATTAATAGAATGTTCCCTCTATTTGAATGCAATATGTATATTGTTACTACAGAACTATTGGAAGATGCTTTAGAAACGACTTGAATCGATCAGAGATCAAACGATTTCTTCCCAAGTGACCGTTATTTACCGGTGTTGGACGATTTCTCTGTGAAACGATATTCATCTCATCGGAATCTGACGATTCTTTCCTTGACTCCTCAGCCTATCGAACATTGGGGATAACCCCTCGCTTTCTATCGGCTTTGAAGAATAATCGTAAATCGTATTTTTTAAGTATTTTCAGGAACTTCACCTGAGTGGACACCATATGGTAGAAGCAACAAGCTCCTTCCTCCCCGTAGGTCTTCTCAGTCTGTCGATTCCTCCACAAAATTAGTTTCCACTCTGTTCATTTAGCTCCGCAGCAGTGAAACACAAAAACAATTAATTTCTCTATCTTTCTTAGTTACAATGAAATAGTAAATAAAATAATTTACATGTATACATATATACTTAATGCGAGTATTGGCAGCAACATTCTCAACATAATGAGAGATTGATGCAGATGATAGCGGTAAGAAATATACGAATATATCGCACTCGCTTTAACATATTATTCGGCCAGATTCTATGCACTGAAATGAATAATAATACTTTAAGCAATAAAAGTAGATTTAAGTTCTTTAGTTAGATTTAAATTTTCAAATTTGGAGTGAATTAGATAATATTCAAGTTATGAAACATTCATTGTTCTATCAACGAGAAATTTCCGTTAATATTTTTTTGTTTGAGTAGACAAAATGTCTTATAAATACCATCCGTCCAAAAAGCAATTAGCAACAGTTCGATCAATTAAGAAATTCCGAAGAAAATCCCGTCTTATATGTTTGATCAATTTTGGATCTCAGATTCGCAGAAGTATTGTTTATCTTCTCTTCGCTAAACGTACTCAAGCTGCAAGGAAACGATGATCTAAAATATTTTTCTTCGTTCAGGAGAAACCAATTCAGCATGCATACTGTAGTGATATAATTTAAAGGATGTCAATTATATTGAATAACAAAGAAAACGGAAACAAAACAACAAATAATAAACTCAATATGAACAGCACAGAGAAAAATAATTCAAATGAAACACAAACGGCGCAATTAATTCTTTTGTACAACACAAATGACCACACTTTTTGATCACTCTCATTCAACGCTCCTTCACGACTCTGCCCCGACTCGGTTTTTCAACTCGCATGACTTTCCTCTTTTTAAAAAGAAAAGCGCTGTGATAAACGTGTTATATAATGTTTCATCACTTTGTACAAATGAGAGTACGGCTACATTGAGAGTATGGTTACATTTGTTGCAATTAGCTCGTCGACCGTATGCGTTTTACATATTTCGAAATACGTCTATGATGCTTGTTTTGCATGGATTTGATTGATTTATTGCTATTTAAAATTTCTATAAGTAGATGAAAAGTTAGAATGAGAAAATGAATTTGTTACATCAAGGAACAGTTACAGGTGAAACCATATTTTATTTGTACATACTATGATCAATTATACGGACAGACAAGTAAATTTTGAGAATATTTTTCAATAAAATGTGAAATATTTTACTATGTTATAAATAGGATTAAAGAACACAAAAAAATCAGTCAAATTTTCGAAATTGTTTCGGAATTGGAATTACAGATATTATTTGCTGAAGATTTGTTTTGGGGAACGTGGAAAAAAAAATATTTCAATTGGAGTGATACAGATAAAAAATCAAACTGATTAGAACAACTTGTATATACAATTAAACTTTGATAGATGTAAACAAAGAAGCGCATACGATATATATCAGTTTTTATTTATTTCAACTTTTTCGTTTTTGGCGGCGACCATGGTCAGAACGTTCGCTACGTGTTAACTTTGATCACTTATCGTCGCTGCAGAATTGAAATTTCGCATACAAAATTATAGTTGTCATTAAATAATTTCTTAAATCTATATTCCAATTTCCACTCATTTACGATTACCGTAATTTGAATAAATAACCAACAGTTTACGCGATGCGGACAACTACCTACGCTTGCGATTCTACTGCCGCTACTTATAATGAGATGTAGCGTATCTGTGAAGAGTATCGTGATGATTAAGGATAACATATGCATGTAACTAAACGATAGGGAAATATTATAATTGTTTCACGTATTCGCACTAGCTTTTGAATCTATATTGAATAACACAACTAACTGTAGGTTTCTCGTTATTCTTGACACAAAGGAATTCAAGAATTGCACGAACATTTTTCACAATTGATGACAAAAATAATCAATTTCTTTTTACTTGCCTGTAACAAGAAATATTCGTTCGTTGATTTAGTTTGGTCGCATGCAGTATGAATAGAATTGCTGCTTCAATTCACGCTTTGCTTAAATACACGCTGTATAATGATATTTTACAGAATAATTAATTCGACAATAATTAAAAATTAATGCCCTTTCTTCAAGAAACTATTATATTTCAACACGATTGATATTCTAAATCCACAGGAAACAGTAAACAAAACTGGCTGAGAACATGAAAATTCGTTATACCAGTATGATCCATACAGAATCCGATTGTCAAATGCATTTGAAATATATGGAAACTTCTAGAATGAGAAGTATAAAGCTATTACAAAAGTCTCATGACATTAAATAGTCGAAGGAAGATAGTTGAAGGAACGATCAAGTGAAATTCTGAAATCTGAATACTGGAGAAATCTCGTACACGAGTACAAAAAGCCATTTCGAACTAAGGAAGGAAAACAAATACATATTAGTAAGTTGCTAAGCTCAAAAAATTTTGTTGAAAAGGGAAACATTGTGTAGAACTAAATCAATTAAAGAAACATTTGCATTACAATGATTTTATATATACAACGTGATCCTATATGTTACTAATAGCAGTGAAAGCGGATTTCTAAAATATTTGAGTCTATTTATTCACTTCCTTGTGTAACAATTTTACCGTTGTTTTCTTTAACAACTATTTTTACTTAATTTTAATTCTTGTATACGTATGTTATTGCAGTGTGAGCAACCTCATTTCGCTTACAATGCTGAAACTTCATCATTTTACGTATTTTTAGCCATCGATTACGACAGGCAATTACAAATCTCTCTACAACAACGTTATTATCGCAGCGAGTTAATTTGAGCTTTGAGGACATTTACCAATTCGTGTAGATGTTCACAACGGAGCGCTGAGGTTGGTAATTCCTAATATAACGATAACTCCATCGTATACGTATTTATGTTAATAATGTCTCGTTTTGCATTTTGTATCATTTCCACGTGAAGATTTGGTAATATCATTTTGAGCAAAATGACGGCACATTACGTGCTAGTGATTATTATACTTGTGTTTACTTTCAGTATGCATTTATATCAAGTAAGTATTCTGCTATTAATATATCATCTTACGATAAACGTCAACCGAACCGAAATCGAAACTTTTCATTATTTTAAATTCCTTTTTAATCACAATATTATACGATCACAAGATAATAATGTCTGTGTCATATGTGACTATAAACTGTAAATAAAATCAACTAAAGTTTAATTAAATTTCATCATTAGTTTTCAAGAAAACGGACTTACAATTAGTTTGTGACTTTGTTTTCGTAATAAGTAGAATCCAAAGCAATAAAAGCAAAATTTAGCTGTGAAA
Organism: Tetragonula carbonaria; assembly: GCA_032399595.1. NCBI lineage: Eukaryota > Metazoa > Arthropoda > Insecta > Hymenoptera > Apidae > Tetragonula > Tetragonula carbonaria. The sequence continues at coordinate 17,632,232 of JAUCRC010000007.1, forward strand.
ATCATGCCATCGTCAATTATGCGGTTATGTTCCTTAGCAGACATCCATTGAATGTAGAATCAGTTATCAAACCGTGACAAATAATATTTCAATATTTTTAAATGGTCCATATCTTCTTATTGTAACAAGTACGTTATTTTTCATGTTGTTGATTTTATTTATAGAATCATTTTTTAATCTAATTAAGGTATCTATGGTAATTAATCTATTCCTCGATATATGCGACGCTTTTCATATAGACCAAATGATCATTCTGTGTAAGGGAATCATTTAAAATGGGATGTTATTTTACGCGATTAGAAAATACTTTTTTTATAATCTTTATTGAAATAGTATTGTAAATCAGCATTGAATGCAAATTTTTATACAATTTTTACTTTCTCTGACTTAACTTTAATGTTTCCTATTATAGTATCGACAATTTTCATTTCAGTAATTCCCTTTTTTGTGAAAATATGTGATACAAATATTTCTATAACATTATTTATATTTTTATAATTTATGATACTTACTATTTTTTCATTTGAAAGACGACATATTTACTTTTACATAAAAAAAATACGCGTACATCGATGAACGACAGCAATTACCTACATTGCAATTAATAGGACTTAAATATTGCAGCGTGCGAAATTCTACACAAGATTGTCTAAATAGTATCAGAAAGTCAAAAAAGATATAATTTGTATTAAAATATTGTCGTTGAAGAATTAATACAAATCTAGAAATTCTTTTTTTTAGTTTTCCGCATCAACAGTACCTATAAAAGGTAGATTAGAAGTTCTGATTAATGCTGTATGTGTTTCCGGTTACCTAATGTACGTATTTCTACATGGCTGCAGTGGACAATTAATAATAGACACTAGTATGGATATATTTAACGAATCGTAAATTTAAACATATCATTTATTCAATTTGTTTTCTTGTGTTAACGTATCTTATTTCATAACCAGCTAATACGTTTACAGTGTACAGCACAACTGAACCACTAATTACGCTTTATTTTCAAATCCGTATTTATTAGTATTTAATTAGTATTTAATTATAAACAAAACGTATAACAAAAATATATTAAGTGATTGGTATCAATGAACAATATTTTCATATCGTAAATGATTTTTCAGTAGTCCGTAACAAAAAATATTGGAGCATGTTTTGTATGATGTTCTTCTGATTACTAATATCTATTTTATGACCCTTCTGATATCGGAATGCTTTTAATACATTTCTAAATACTTTGTACAGAATCATCAGAATGAACTTTATTCCACTGTACTTCAACTTTTTCAATGATTTCAAACAAATTCATATTCTAACTCTTACTAAAGTAAGAAATAAGTACTTTATTCTCCTGTACTTTATTTACTCTGCTTTTTTTAAAAACAATTATAACATTATGAGAACCAGTTTAATTAATGTTAAAAACATAATATTTATTTGTAAAAATAAATATAAAATATATTAAATGTTATTAAGAAATGATTATTTTTTTCAGTATTTTCACATTTCGATGTCTTTAATGATACCAAAATTATACGGAAATGTAATTAAAATCTTTGACCAGTATTCTTAACCGTCCCTTCGATAGGGACAGTCTACCAGCATTTATAAACAATCTACTGCAACTAATGTCACCTGTAATGAAACTGAATCAAAATATTAAATCGAAATGAAATATTTCTTGTTACAAATAAATGAAAAATATTCGCAACTTTGACAAATTATTGAAATTAAAATTAAATGAGCAAAATGCTTCTGTGGCAAGCATTTTAATAACATTGAGAAATGATCTAGGTTAAACGTATAGTTATTACTTCATTTATTATGCTCCTCATTGTGCATTATTAGAATATATCGAATGACGCTCCTAATAACATACAGATATGATTACGTCTACATGGTACGGTATTCCGTTAAAAGCGCAGAAGCTATTATTCCTCATCGTGTTAAAAAGCTCCAAGAGATATAAAATTAATCTTCTTGATGTATAAGTCTCGTGTCACGCAGGCTTTGGGTCTGTAATATATTTGATATTTTTGTTATTATATTATCTAACTTTAATTTATTGAAATTTTTATATTTCAGTTGATAGAAATGTCTTTATCATACGTTGCTGTAATGCAGTCATTTCAATAGAATTTTGCTAACTTTGCAGGCTTCATATTAGTGATTGACTGTAATACAACGCGTCTCTTACTCTTTGGTGTATAAATTATATTAATAATACTTATTCATCCCGTATCAACTTTTAGTTTTTCACAGTAAAATATAATTATTGTATTTTGCACGACCCATGTATTGTTTATTCTTCCGCGCCTGAAGCTATTGATAATTAAGATTTCATCCGAGTTCATATTGATTATGAAGCTTCATCGATGATGTACGTTGATGTTCTAACATTTTCAATTTCATTTTTCATAAATATTCAATTTTATTTGTAGTAATTGATCTGTGTAGAACATGCTTGCTAGATTACAAGTGTTTTCGAATTTAAGGGATATTTGAAGATACATGTAAGGTACATGTCATTAATTTATGTCTGTTTTATGTTTCTTCTTCAGTGTGAATTCCATACTACCGGCTTTCTTTGACACATATCACTACGTTTTTATGGCTGTTTCAGTAATGTTCTCTTCGATGTTTACAAATATTTCGAAAACATTAATTTAATGAAAAATACGTATATACAGAGCGTAACGAAATACGCAAGATTCACCACAGGAACCGATTATAAACTTAAAAACAATTGGAAAAATTCCAATATATCGTAGAATTGTTGGATGAGCAACTATGCTTGACAATATTGGCTCAGTGCTAACATGCTAACACTATATTAGTAATATTCCCCCTAAAATGACCTTCTATTCTCACTGAAATGGACAGTCATTCATGAAACAAATTCCAACAGGTGGTCATCCGCATTTCTTTTTCCGTCTTTCTTCGATTTATCGTAGACAAAAATATACAAAGACATGCCAAGAAGAGGAGAGCACTCTTTTCCATGAAACAGACTTTCTAACGTCGTTTCTAACTATGATTAAAAAGTAAAATATAATTCTCTTGAGAATATTAAGTGTCGTTTCTTTTCGCGGAATCTAACAGAATATAAGAGATATTAGTATATAAATGCCACACACTTAATTACAAGCTGTAGAATAAAATAAGAGTAAGTATATATGACGTATTGTATATTTGCATTGTATTATATTTGATATCAGAGCATTCAAATTTCTAATGTAAAAATACTGATAAAAACTGAATTTACAATGCAAGTGCAGAACGACTCACAGTATTCAAAACTTGTGAAACTAAATCAACATTTGTACGATGGTATCATCCAGACAAAATGTACGAAGCAATAAATACCCATAATTTTAATTGGTTTTGACATTTCGCACGACTATAATTCAACTAACGACAGAAGTTGTTGACATTAGTTGTTCACGGGGAAATTCATGCGTCACAGGAAGTAACGGATGCTTGACGCTCACGCGGAACTCTGTAGAATATTCATTTCAACCCTTTCTCGGAAATTACTACAAATGAAAGGAAAGTTTCTTGCGTGCAAGCTAAATGTGTGATAACGACAGTAAAATCAATGTGTTCCAAAACAAGATGTCAAATTAAGTAAATTATGGAGTGAACAGATGATCTTTCTCAGCTGTTTCCGTTGTTTTCTCACGTTTCCTGAGAACATGCAGATATGTTTACGATAACGTCACGTTATCACTGTATGTGTTAAGATTTAAAACGAGATAGAAGAATCTATGAGAAAATTAATAGATGGGTTGCAATTACTTAACTTGGATTGAACAATAGAGATATCGAAAACGATTAGGAGAATCACCTATAATTGAAATATTTCCGAAAGTATTGATTACATAAAAATATGATTACCTTATTTTGAGGAGGATTATTCGCTTTATTGTTTATTTATGGTTTATTTATGTGATTTAGTTTATTCAATCATTTTAGAGATAGAGAATAAATGAAATATAATATAAAGAGGATGTATGAAAGATGAACAGAAGTATTTTTTAATGTAATATCTAATTTATCTCAGCATTGTCTATAAGGCCCTGGGACAGACGAGCTAATAAATGCGGCAGCATTAGAAGTACACGAAAATAAATTTCTTCCTCTTTTATCCCAGAGAAAGAAAAATAAGAGAATTTTAGATGTAGATGAGTGATTTGTGATAAATTCATGGTACACTTTGAAAGAACATTGACTTTTATGAATCACTAGACACAATTGCTGTCGAGCGAGAATTTTAAATTTTCGCTATCAATTTCAGTAATTATATTTCTCACAAAAACGACAAAGATAACAACATTGGTCAAATTTTTAAACAAAATACACAGTGTTAAAACTCTAAAGCAACATGTGAAGTTACTCTATAACACTCTTAAATTAATTTTAAAAATACGCAACACGAGAACAATGAAATAAATTAAGCTAAGTAAGATAAAGACACAATCAATGTGTATGGATTAGATGATAAACTAAAATATGAAATTATCATTATTCTAAAATTTCACTTGTTTCTTTTTTGTTGTGCACGATAAACAATCACAGTGTCGATGCTGAACTACAAATGGAAAAAGGACTAGAGACAGCGTCTCGCCTTTGCGAGAATCAGATGATATTACAGCGCAATTTATCATTAGCGACCGTAACATATCGTCTGCCTTGTCGAATAGTCTGTAAAATTGAGAACAAAAGTAATTCAGCATTTCAGTACAAAGCGGTCGTCGACATGAACTTCAAACATAAAGTAGTGAGTGAAAGAGATGCATGGCCTCATTGGAGATTGAGCTCATGAAAATCGTCCTCACAGATGTTGAGACGAGCTATTTTCCACTTTCCTATGAGATATACGTGAAACGTTTCCAAAAGTTATCACCTTGCATCACAGAATCAAATATCTCCGAGATGACGTGGCTGGAAAGAACTACGCTGGGAGGAATTAACATCTGGTAAATGTGCATCGAATTGAGATAAGCCGTAATTTTAGTAACGAAAGTGGATACTTCTTTAAAGAAGAACAGAACAGTGAGCCGACAAAGTTGATGCTACGCAAGCGCTCATCCAGGAACCTTAAATGTGAGAGAGGCAGAACCCGCAGATTATGAAGATTCATTCCCTAGAAGCACTCGAAGAAGCAAATCTCCAAGTTGGCAATGGAAAAAAGTCCCAATTAATTTCTATAAAGTTCGTCTCCTGTTCGCTATTGAGGATAGAGCAAAGTGGTTAAAAACGGTTCAGAGAGGGATTTATACAACGCGAGCTCAAAATGACAAATTAGAGTATTCAAACATACGAATACATATCACTATACAAATTGTATACCACAACTGTGGCCACGATTTTTCATAAACTTTTAATAGTCTGGCAAAAATATATTTTCAATAAAAGTTCTGTGTTTAGTGGACTATAAACTGCACTGTAAAAGATCCCTCAAAAAAATTTTTTTTATAAAACATCAAAGTTACCTTGACTTTGTATTTTCTTACAGCAAGTGTTCAAATTGGTATCCAATTTCTTATGAACATAGTTCAAGACAGTGAAGTAAATTTGTTTAATTTGATGCAACAATAACGCTTCTCTTTATTTATCCTAAACTTCTAACCTCAATGTGATCTCGAAATTACGGGACATTGAATTCGTTTAGCTATAACACGGCGAGGTCAAAAATACACGATGCAAATTAAAAACGTCAAGGTTCTTTTTTTTATTGAAAACTATTTTTTAGCAACTTTTTATATTGTAGTTTATAGAAAGAGATTCTACACTACAAAGAGATTCAAAATTTTGTTCGAAACATATTTGTTTATCAGAAGTCCATGAAAAATTATGGTGACTGTTGTAGCATAAACCTTCATCAGAGACTACTGAATATACCAAAATGTAGACTGTGGTAGATTGCTTGTTTTTGGCCGAACTTTTGTGTGCCAACGGTAACAGACCATACACGAGAATATTGAATTTTTTACTGCATTCTTTATTGCATCTTGTATTGCAGGCGAAAGAATTCAGAACTTTTGTTCGGAACGAGTACAAAGTGAGTTGCATTCGTACTTGTGTCGCAGTGTGCCATAGTGATAATTACGGATAATCAGATTAGTAAAAGTATCTGTGTAGGGAGGTAGAATGGGACATCGACACATAAGACTCTCCACTTGTAAAAGAGAAAAGACACCAAGATCCTATTAACACAAAAATTCCCTTTTTAAAGAAGTGATGCAACCATTCGAACAAAGAATATTCGATAGAATATCGCGAAATCTCAAATTTTGCAAGAATTCACATGCACACTCTAAGAATTACTGATCGTGCTGCTACGCTCCTCAAATTCTAACGAGACAGTGATCAATACTTTTCGTTCAAGAAATTGGTTCTGATTGCAAGACTAGAAAGAGATATGAAACGCATTTAGAGGGAAGAGCACTACTTAATTTAGAGCGCTCCTTAAGAATCGTCGTGTGCCGAGACATAATAATAATATTTCGAACACGCTACGAATATCCATTGATATGGCTGTCCGCGCAACGAATTCAAGCATTAAGTGTGTTTCACACGTGTGAAAGATTATTTCAACGCGAGTAAATAAGCAAGTAAACTGTGCACAATTTTAACCACAGTAACGAAATCTGTTTCGGAGGGCTCGCTTTCACGATGAGAATGACGAGTAGAGGAGCATCATCAGTACTGTTAGTATATTTTATGAGTATCAGCATATGATGTGGCTTTTATGAAATATTTTATCAACGAGGAATTTTTAGCTTCTATAAGATATTATATTACAGAGGAAACGTATTTTTCGTTTCATAAGTTGTATTGTATAATATTATCTAGTTATTTATGTTATTTAAAACATTTTGTTAATGATATTCTTTCCAACTTAATTGTTCTAAGATATTTATGGAAATAGAAATGACTATCGTTGCAGCCAACGTGTTAAAGATTTGTCAAACTGCCTTCTAACTGGTATATTAAAAGAATTTTTAATAGCAATCACTGAACTTTTAATTTAAAAAAATGACTGATAATAAAACATCTCAAAGAACCGTAGATGTTCGTGATCAGGAACTGATTTTTAGAGAAACTGATTGTCAGAGAAACTGAAATTATCATTAGTTCGACAACAAGTATAAGTTTGTAAGAACAGAAATACTGCATTAGGCAATTTCGGACAAACGGACATCCACTTTTGAAGGTTAAAGCCTCCCTAAATAATAAAATAAGCCTCATCTGCGACTGAAGCGTTACCGAAACATATTAATATTTGTCCAAGTTTATTCGTTTTGAGGTCTTGCAAACGATGAAACTAATTCGTAAGTGATGGTTTAAAATTGAATAGTTCTGAAAGAAGAGAAAAGATCAGAAGAATTCTTTGGAATTTCTGATTCGATCGACGAGATTTGCGAAGATGTCGCTTTCGATTGGGAAGATTATGTCGTGAATACGTGAGAAGAATGCTGAAGATATCATCTTTTATGGCACAGCCAGAACAAGATCTGACAATGAGTTAGTTTTGTATAAGCCGCCAAAGCACATGAACTCATGGTCATACTAGAGGAAAGAGTATCGTAATGAGAAAAATAAGTTCTCGATTGGGAATTCGATTCAAGATTAACAGGTCCCACGAACTTAAGATTTTGAACTTCAATCATAAAGTGAGTATAATTCAAACGTATTTTAGGAGATTTTTAAAGTCAAGGCTTCAGTTTCTGAAAACGAGCATCAGGGAGTTTCCAAGAACCACAAGCGAAAGAATAATTAACATGCTTCTTTTTTTATGGACATAACGGAAGCATCGCTCGCAAGTTCTTCCTTTCACTGAGAGAATAAATTATAAACCGCAGAATAGATTATTCTTCCAGTATCTCATAAAGACATCGAAACATAAATAATACTCTTTAAGAGAGTTCGTAGACTTCAACATATTTCTCTTCTGCTCGTTTCTCTACCCTTATCCTCAACACTGACTGGGCGTCTACATTATGTAATAGAAAGAATTTGTTTCTGAGCTTCTTCTCAAATAATTTTAGGACATCAATCTTCCCCAAGGAGTTGGATTGAAGAAATTTCAGCAACCTCCAGATAAGACAGAAATATAGCATAATCTCGAATTACAACACGAGATTCTAGGTAATACCAACACAATTAAGTTGGTACATAACAATGTCATAGGAAAGTTACTTTGAGAAGAATGATTCCTTTTAAACATGTTTCCTTAGAGTCTGCTTACTTACAATATTATTAGCCAGAGTATGATGCAGCAGTTGAGCCAAGCTTTTTTTATTCAAATAAGCCTTTGAGAAATTGGGAAATTGAGCACGAACAATTATCCAGGTTGCGTCACCATCTTCGATAGATTAGTCGCCAGTAGGATTGATATCGAAATATAGACATGTGCCTCTGAAACGGAGCTACACTTCGTAGAATTTGGCGTTGTATCGACAATCTGTGAAGTATTGCGTTAGATCCGTAACACATTAGATTAATTACAATCCAAATTGTCCATCACTTTCACGTCACGTGCATTCTCTACATAGCACTTTAACCAATATATGCTTCCAGTTCTCATAATCAATTCCACATAAACACGTGTCTCGCACTTTATATAAGAAAGCATTTACACCACTATGCTCAGTCAACAAAAAACATACATACATATTCGCATTTAAACTAGCAAATCAAATATTCTTAATAAATTACATACATTATACATCCATTCATACATTCATTCCATCTGATTTGTCATTGACATTTCTTTAATCCACGTGATTAAAGTACTGTGAAGTCATATTCAATATGTATCTGGCATAAAGAGAAAATATATCGCACACGAACTGAGATATGCTCAATTAATGCGAACTTGATTTCCATAGCTTGTTCGCGCCCTATTTGTAGATACATCAGTCTATATGGTACTCGCATTCATTTCAAAGTCCTATCTTTTGTTCTGTTCGATGCTCAAGCGATTTCGTCTGGAGAGAAACATGCATTCGGCTGTTAAACCACTACTTCAACGAATCCGACATCAATCAACTGGAATCAGAGGGAATATTAAATCCATTTCAGAGTCATGTGGAACTTGGATGAATGAATTGCTTTCAGCCGGGTCCCATATAATTTCCGTCACTTGTAAAATATCTTTAGCATTCAGCGTGGCAATGGCATTTACTAAGGACGCACGATTAGAGCAAATAGATCGATTCCTCTACTGGATTCAACGGGATTAACTCTGAAAATACTGTTCCTACCTATCCCGGTGTTAGATTCGTGAAGATAATATTGTAGCTTGACAGTTGAATGCTGTGACTGGCAGATGTCGAGAAGATTATTTTTTTGATGCCGGCGTGTGACAAGCGCAAATTTTTTTTTATCATTTACTGACAAAAAAAATTAAGTAAGTAAAAATTATGTTTAAAGCACGATAAAAGACAAGTATTTCGATTGCTCACAAATAGAAGAGATAATAATTCTTCCAGTTTTGTATCTCATTATTGGCGCTTACTTTAGAAAAGATTACGCTGAACATTGTCGCCGACAACATACCTAAAAACAATCTAAATCAATGAGTCTGCAATGTAATTTGCAAACTAAAGAAAAATGTCCTCCAATAGAACGTTTTCAATGGATTTTAAAGTTCTGTAGAAATTATCATTCAATAAAAAGGCATACTGTAAATAAAATAGAGATCAATTATCATAAAATTTGTATATCATTTTCCAATGGAACGGCTTATTTTAAACAATATATATTTATATCTTTTACATACGCTTTTTTTTTGTTTCTGTCTCTGCGAACATACCAGTCCTGCCGAACAACACTCGGTTACTCGCTTTTTGATAAGTGATCATTCATTATTTAATACTTGACCATGGCTCTAGCGCGAAGCAAGCTAAACATTAATGTCGTCCAAATCAAACGCAAAACGCAAACAAAGCTTTAATTCATGAACCATTTAGTATCCAGTCAGATGGTTTATGTGATTTTTCATTGGCAAGAAAAGTTTCAAGGCGATTTTGTTAATATAATATGTAAGAACATTATTTATGTGGATAAATACTACAAAGGAAATCAACACTATTTTATCTTCACATTTGTATATTTAAAGAGTAACTAAAACAGTGTATTCAAATGTTTCCGGATAGTAGCTGTTACAAGTCTCTAAGAAGTCAGTGTGTTACGGCAAAATGTTGCAAGCAATATGACTCCGTTTCGCGCGCTTGTATATAAGGCGGATAGAGAGCGTGTAATAAATTATTATGAGAGAATGATTCCGATAAATGATCGGAGATCGCTATGAATGGACTGTATATTTTATAAGTATTAGACTCGACTCGCGCAGACCGGACGACCCACGGAATTATAACTGACCATCTGACTAATTTCTAACGACTATTCACACTGACAGTAACAGAAGAAATACCAGCAACAGCGGACGTAGCAGAAGAATGACTATACCCCGAATGTGATGGTATATAGCAGATGTTAAACTATAGCCTGAATGTAATGATAATGCACTGATGTGATACGTATTCAGTAATTGTATTTAATCGGTACTCAATATTTGCGTACTCAATGATGAACATTGACGCATTGACTGTTGAGTATTGTAACCAACTGACGCACTGACTACGCAGTGATTCTATGTAACGACGCACTGATGAATTAGCAATGTACTCTCGAGTTAATAACGCATTAACTTCCCCGTTGACGGCGGACTCTTTATAGGAGCGCGGAACAATCACTTTGAAAAACTATGAAATTATTAAACATCGATAGAATGATCGATGTTAATCATTTCTAGAGGACATTAAACGTAATAGGCACGCGGGTTAGCAGCCAGGGGATAACAATAATGTATCGCGTCACAACAGCCATCATAGAGCATGGTAGACGTTAAGACTTCTCGCCAGCATAAAAAAGCAGCGAGCCGTTGTCCTTGAGCCTATCTAAAAATAGAATTATAAATTATTTTATGCGGTCAAGAAGCCTAACATCTTTCGTGCATATATAATAATTAGAATTATGGAAAATCGCCCGAACAAACCGAAGGAGAGAAATTTCCTTAGCCTATAATTTCTTTGAAATTGATATCTCAAATGATGCAAGTGAATTCAATCGATTGCCAATTTATAGCCACAATTTTCATACATTACAAGTTAATTCTATAAACAATAAGATGACACGGTAAAAATTCTGAAGGATAAATGAACGCCGTGAGTAATAAACGAATATCTTGGGACCATTTCTCGAAATCTACACACAGATGCACTTCAACGACTGAATAAAATCATAGACAATGTTTATAAAATCATGTAGTATATTTATGACTGTGTGTCATATCATATGTTGATTTACGAAATACAATGATGAGAAGAATATACGTGTGTCATATTAATTGCCACTTTAATATTCAAGATAAAGAAAACTTTACTTTCCCTTCAGTATCATTTCATTTCATGCACGGAACAGTATCTTATTCGAAATATATTTCACGAAGTTTTATAATATTCATTTGTTAGAATAATTATTCATGAGGGATGGAGAAATCTGGGAAAAGGCCTAGAACATTCTCTCAGGGAACTAGAACTTTCTGGCCCAAGGACGAGACAATTGCCTGTAGCATGCCACTTGAGATGTTTGTAGCGAAGGCTAGACCCGGGAATATTTGTTTTTGCCACCAAGCAAAGGGCTTAGAATATTGAGACACCGACGAAGTATACGAATAAACATTGCACATTTCGGTTCGTGACCTGAAATACCAAAAAGTCACTGATTCTTAGCGCACTCTACGTTTAGGCAACGGTGAGTTGGGGAACTAGTGAATGAATCAACAACATGATATTTACAGTGTTGTCAATTTTCAATAGCGAAATGTGAAGCTAGTAACCATAGCAAAGTAACCGAAATCATTATACTTTATACCAGAAAAAACTCTATTCATATTTTGCGGAGTTATCACAAACTTTTTAACATATAATAAGTTAAAAATTTACGATTATTAACACGTCGTTTTATTTATAAATCTTTAACTAACAAAATTTTCATGTTTTATATATTTTATTATATATAATAATTTAAATACTAAAATATTAAAATTATTATATTTCTTCATTTACATATTCTTTATATTACACATTAAAATTTATGTTAAATTTTTAACAATTTTATTATGACTATGCAGTGCTTTGATTATGACAAATAATGACATAAATTCTATAATTCATTAGTTAAAAATTACGCTTATTAATCAAAATATTATTCGAAATTTTTCTATAAACTACTTTGTCTATCAATATTATGAGAATATTAAAACTTTCATATTTATTTAATCTAATGTTTTAATATTTCCTGAAAAATATAGACACACGGAATATATCCTTCTGTATTTCACAAAATCGACCAATTTTGAACGTTTTTACAAATTTGATATAGAAGGGTACATCGTGTGATATAAATTACAGTTTTGTGGATCAAGAGATAAAAGGAAAATATATTTTACAATTTCACAGAACTTTATTAGAACAAGATAGATTTTTCACGCGGTAGCTTCTTGAGGTGGAAATACGTATCTCTTACTCTGATTTGTACTTTGGTCCTTGACCGAACCAGAAGACGACACATAGCACGAATCCCTAACAAAGTATTTAAAGGGACATAGGTTTCAGATTTCTTATTCCATAAACCATACTGGCTGAAATGTATTCTAAAAGGATTTTATCATGTCTCATACAGTTCTATTCGTAAGAAAACGAAAATATAGAAAATATACATAATGTTTTAAATTTAAAATCAGGAAAAAGATTTTTACAAACAATTCTTTTATTATTATTTTTAACAGAATTTCTTGAAAAATATATATTTATTTAATTTTTATAGAACGATATAACAAATAAATAAATAATACAAATTCTTATTTTTAAAATGATTTCTTTCTCATTTTCATTGTTTATCAAATATTTGAAAACAATTCAACTTTTACTAATTAAAAAATATCAATCTTTCCGGTGTAATCGTTGATAAAGCAAAATTTTCATGTCCAAATCAATATCATGAAGCCTGAACAAACTTTAACGAAATAAATAATTAATTTAATTCTATTTAAATTTTACTTAAATAAAAATTATGCTTTTAATTATTATTTAAATAAAAATTTGCCCAAATGATTTGAATAATTCGCGGGTAGTCGATATTTGGCTCGAATGGCACAATTTGATTGAGTACGAACGGATTCGGAAACGTACGAAAAATCCTCTAACTCGCCTATTTCATCGAGTCGACGGACAGAACAATGACAGAAATGTAACAACCATGTGATCCTTTTAGGTTTTGGCAACTATGCTTTCGTCAGAAAAAGCGAAACTTGTTTGTGTCCTTTTAACTCGCTTTTTCTTTCATTTTTCGTCATTACGCACAATATCGAAGGCAAACTGGCTGAAAGTGTAGAACGACTACTACCTCGCCGATTTTCGATTTCGGTGATTGTTGAATGTATTGTGAAAGTATTTTGAACAGTTTTTTGGAAAGAAAGGGAGTTGTGAGTCGTCAGCGAATAAAGACGTATCAAGATTTTAAGAGAGCATTGAGTCGCCAGATGGTGAAGATCGATAGAGAGAGTTATGAATCGTCAGCGGGTAAAGACGTATCAAGATTGAAGAGAGTATCGAGTCACAAGAGGATAAAGATCTAGAGAGGATACAGAGTGTTGCGAGAGTATTAATCATTTTTATCCCCGCCACAATGGAATTTCTGTTTTTTATTGAAGATCCTAGATTCATATGTGTAAAATTTTAGCATTTCAGAATTCGGTTTCAGAGAATAATCGGGGTATATTTCGTTTCAGCAATCTGTCAGGGTATAATTCTATATAATCAACATAATCTTTTTCTATGGCGCCTAGTCTTCGAGAAAGTTGAAATAAAAAACATATCAAATACGTATATACGCGTTCCAGTTCAATTCTTAACTGAAACGTTTGAAAACTACTTTTTTAAAATCTTAAACGGAAATATTTTCTTTCAGAATTTTATTTTTACACACAAGATAATCATCCCTTACTATTCTTGCCTGTCAATTGCGAAATTCGATAACTACATATATGCCAGACAAATTTTCTCCAAAACAAAGTATGTTATTCTACAATACAAATCGGTATTCTTTGTTTTTGATTTACGTTTCCATGTAGAAACATATCCATACCTGTGCTCTGGAAACGTCCTGTATATTAAAATAGTAAGCTTTTGCACTCCGTTGACTCCGAGAGAGAAAAGGATATTCATATTTCATATTTCTGAACTCCATTTGTTGTAATACGATACTTACTTTATTCCAACCGTATCAGAATTGTTGTTTGATAACATCAAAGAATACATATAAATATATTTGTTTATTTCATGTAATATTTTACACTTTACAGTAATCTGTAGTATGAACATATAATAAAATCTATGCTTCGTAATCGTAACATGTACATTACAAAATGCATAATGAACATTTATTTTTAGATAATGATTTTGTTTCTAAATTTTGAAGTTATGTTACAACGTCACGTTAAAATATTTTCTTTTATTTACTATTATATTCTTTACGATATGTTAATTTTATACTATTATCTTCAAATATAAGTGAAGTTTTGAAGAATGATTTGAACAGTTTAAAGTTTAGTATGTATCGTGAATGTTGTATGTGTGAATGTAGGTCCAATTCTGTATTGACCAAATATATTGAAGAAAGAGACTACAAGACTAAAAGAGTACTAATAAAAGACTTCTACAAGACTTAGTCGAGAAGTTATTACAAATATTAAGAAGATACATCGATGATGGAAGTCACGTATCATTCAATCTTTTACTGTGTAAGAAAACTTTTTATCATATTAAATTTAGAAAACATTTCCCGATTGTTACTCTCAAAGAACAATCGACTTGCGAATGAAGATGCCTAAAATAAAATCTCTTCTAATAAGTACCTCTGGCTTATCATCATCGCCTAATTCTTAAATGTACGTAATTGCGTAATTCTCTTTAATGACATAATAATGTCATTGTTTTGATTCGTAACTGACCGTATATTTCTTTTTTCATCTGCGCTTTGAAATTATTTAAACGCCTTGACTGAATACATAATGAAATAAGTTGCAGAAAATGTTTAAAGTAATTCGATCAAATTATAAATAACTGTAAAATAACATGTGTACAAAAATTTTTATAAATACTATTGTGTAATGCTTGGATTTGCTATTGGAGTTAAAGATTTACTGGTTCTATTATATCATTAAATAATGAAACCTTGATATCGATGTTACTCGATCGATTTGTGTTATTTTATCCAATTACAAAACATCAAAATTGGTCTCCAAGATATTTTGATTAATTAAACACTGTTCCAAATAGATTTTATTTAAAAACGAAGATAGTGTAAAATCAAATGTAACAAGTATGGTCAATATATATGTTAAAAAAATACAAAAGAAGCTAGTTTCAGATGTAAACAAATCAGATTTTATACTGAAAACTGAAATTTCTGTACTTTTGTATTATTTGTTTTTCTTTTTAATTTACAGGGTATATTGAAATTAAATGGAAAAACTACTGTAGCGTATTCTGGATCGGTGATATTTGTGTTCTGGTTCGGTGAAACAATCCGTGTATATGTTCGACTTCGAGCATAATTTTTAAGATCAAATTCTTTATTTTGTTATATCGTATTCTATGAAGAAGCAAAAGTTTACGAAGAGAAGTAGTCCATTTTCAAAATGAGGAACCATCGGTTGCAACTCAAATATTCTCTTGAAAAACAATGTTAAAATTCAATTTATTTCTAACTTGCTCATATTGATTAAATAAACAAGATATTGAGATCAAGTACAAGAAAAGCACCAATCTATTGTTGTTCTTTAATATCCCAAATTACTTACTACGCTTTCCATATCCTTCTTTCTTTCTTTTTTTCTTTTTTTTTCTCTGGCGAATTTATAACCAATTCCAAAAGCACATGCCCGTAAAAATTACGTATTTCCGCCCAAGGTTTTGTATTAATTTTATATAACAAAAATCACATTTGTTTTAGTTGTTTAATATATGTAATGTGTTCGCTTGAACTATAATGAATTTCATCGAGAAATAAAGAATGCACAACATAATATAGAAATAATGTGTGGAAGGTATAGAGAGGATCACAGAATAAGGACAAACTGTGAAACTGCATATTTGACTGTGAACTATGAACATATTATGAATTAATAAAACTCTGATGTCATCAATATACCATACTAGTTGATTTCTTCGTAAATTTGAACAAAATTTTTGAACATTCATTATTAGGATTTGCCTTTCGCATGCTCCACGTATACCAGATTTGGAGGCAGTGAAGTTTTTCTTTTTGTAAGAAGAACTTGTTTATAGTTCAAATGAACATGTTACATCCGCTGAAATTACAAATATTATTTGTATCGTATAAAGTCAACATGTAAATTTGGAAGAAATGTGCTAATATGTTCCGAGTGTCTAAATCGCAAGAAAAGGAGGGAAAGCAAAGAAAGGACAGAGAATGAAAATATAGAAAATGAAGACTTTAGATTATGTAACAATAAGTATGATATAGATGCTTTTGGCCACATAATGTCAGCATAACATCATAAATAAAGGGATTCCGAAAATCAATGGAAGTTTAACACATTTTTCTAAAAAAACGATAGTGTGTCGGCCTTTCTTTCTTTTCAATTTTTTTCTTTTCATAATGAGTAGGATACGATGCAATAAAAAGAATATTTGACTATGAAAATCATGCTCAAGATCAATTTTGAAAGGATCTTTTTTTAGAAATCTCCATCTATCCAGAGCGATATGAAAGCGCCGTAATGATTTCTATAATTAATATTTATATACCCATAGTATAATTTTCAATTCTATTTCATTATAAAGCAATCGAATTATTTTTGCTACAATTTTATGCAGACGTATATATGTAAATCTTACTTTTGAAATATGCATATACAGTAAGAATAACTGAACTAATGAAAAATTTTGGTAGCTATTTCATAAAACGATCTACTTGCTCTACAAGCTCTCATTTTAGAGCTTAAAACTTTTATTTCTTATTTTGATTCTCCTGAGTTCGTTTTTTTGTAAAGATGTCTTCACATCATATAACCGGTGAAAAAGTAAGAGGGTTTTTATTCTCGAAATTTTATTCTCAAATTTCAGACATCTATAGAAACGTCAAAAACTTTTGTTTTGATTCATCATGCTCTTGAAAATTGAAATCTCTTTACAGCGACATTAACTTTGCTGTACAATTTATTTTTGGTAGTTTATTGAACGTTAAGGTTAGGTGACGAAACGTTTGGAATCCTTGAATTATTGTCGTTTAACGTTCAAAGTTTAGTAATACGAAGAAAGAAAATTGTTCAGTAATACAAAGCATGTTTTAAGAAAAGAAATCTCTGTCTTCAGAACCGTGATGGATTAAGTCATAAATGAAACTTTTCATTTTTTTTATATACAATTTTTACAATTTTTTTTTTCTGAATAAGAGAACAGTTTGCTACATAGTGTTAAAATATTTTGAAGGAAAAACCAAATTTAGTACTGCCGAAATGGAAATTTCACGTTTTAATGTAAGAGTGATTGCTATACTATATGACTTTTTTTTAACGAAATTATAATAATTTAAATTATCAATTTTTCAATTATCAATTTTTTATTTAAATTTATTGTGTGGCAGAATTGACCACGAAAATGGTTTATATTTGTTGAAATGCTGATGACAACAAGGCCAAGAAATTTTTCTGGAAAAGTTGAAACATTTTACAGCATACTACATATTTTGCTTTCTTTGCACTCGCTGTGAGTTTATATCATGTATTCCTTCATTGATACACTGAATTACGACCAACATAATATTAAACCAAAATACAGATTTAAACTTTGCATCTTTTCAAATACATATTTAATTGTATTAATAAATCATTAATTAGATAATAATATTGATGTTACTTTGTGCCATGTCTCAAATGTAAATTTAAATGAGATTAAGGGTTATTGATTTTTTAAGAAAACGGGTATTTTGCGATCCACAATTTGTTTGTGATTTTTTATTCTTATAATAAAAGACACAATAGGAAAAAAATTTGATCGTGAAAATTATACTGTCATTTTTGGTGACAGACATTCATAAATAATTTCTACTCTGTATAATATTAAATAATCTGTATTTACTTTTATTACAACATGCTTATCATTTCTCACGTTTACTTATTTTATTTATCAATGAATGTGTTAATTAAGCCATTCTTCGATATACGCAATGATATACATTTTATGTTGTGTGAATAATTCCTGTACGAGCTATTTAAATTTCAGTATTTTTACATATGATTTTAATTTACACAGATTATCGTAATTTAGTTTAACACATATATGTTCTAGATTTTCATATTTTATGTTTATTAATAAATTGTATTTCTACATTCTCTACAATTCTTTTACATTATTTCCTTTTTTTTTTATCATTTCACAGTTGTAATTCAATTATACGCCATATTTGATTATCTTGCTTCTTTTTCGAGAGAAAGAAAAAATTCGCAACCATATGTCCTCTGATCGGTATCAATACATCGGGACTGGCAAGATGACAAATGTTTATTCACCAAAAACTCCTCTATTTATCACGTCCAAAAATCTTCACAGATTCTCTTCAATGAAATCAAGATTTGCTTTTTAAAAAATTTTTCAGAGTTTTTCTTTAAGCTTTAATTTCCAGTTTAATTAAAATACAATAACTTCTTCAGGAAATGGTATATTTTTGATTTTCTTCTGTGTAGAACCAACATTTGGTGGAAGGTATTACCATCATCAAGCGTAACGAAAATAATGAAGTCACTGAAGAAAAGAAGAGTCTAAAGCGAGAAGAAAAATGTCGCAGATCATTAACCACTGAATTGAAAATTTTTCAAGAGTGTCTTTCTTTCTACCGGTTCCTAAAGTTCTTTTTGTCACTTGTTCCTAAAAATGAATTCGAGATCATCCACACGTGCCCACACACGTATTCAATATAAAGTGCCGACTTTTACCAACCGCACTGTTTATCGATGCATCTTCCCACACATTTAACTAATTGCAGTCTCTGCATGTATCTCTTTATATACAGTGTATTGCTTTTTATATAGGTGTAAAATCATTGCACTTACTGTTAATGTACTAAGAATGGTATGTTTAAAGGAAATTGAAAACTACCAAAGTTATTTGCAATTGGCAAGTAACATGTTTTAATCCCAAATAGTCCTACATTCGAACAAATTAAAGTATTTTTAAGATAACAGAATTCTCCTTTTACAGAATTACATAAAAATTATCTCTTGCTTCATTATACCTCGCAAATTATTACTACTTAAAACTATTGTCATATTGCTATTTTACATATTTGCATCGTCAATATACATTTTACATATTTGCATCGTCAATATACAACTACTTAGAAGAATTATTTGTCACATTATTTAGAATTTAGACGAAACCAAAATCAAATATAAAAGTTTATAAAAATAATTTAAATTTTCGCATTGGTACATGCTGCTTGCTTAAATAAGGATAACAGCACGTACCAATTACCAATTCAGAAATGAAACAGTTAGACTTAATTTCTTTCTTGCAAATATAATGCTATTATACGTGATAGTAACAAAATTATACGCAGCCCCAGCTATCAGAAACCTCCTAAATATTCCTTCATTCTTTTATAACATGAAAAAGATACACAACACAATTTAGATGGTTTCAATGAAGAAATACCCTAAAAAACAGTTCTTTATTTTGCAGGACAATTGAGATATTGCTATAAATATTCTCCATGTCATGAAAAGTATAGGAGATATTTAGGTGGTGTCTTTTAGTTGAGACACACAGTGCTTTGAAATCTAAAAATTATATATCAGAGATTATATTCTTATACTATAGTAAGAAATAAATATTTTTGATTCATTTTCTATAATTATTTCAAGCAATAATTAAATTTAAAACATTGCAAAAACCAATTAAACAAATTCAAATGTGGAATTTATTATGCAGCAAGTAAAGATAAAGTTTATTATATATTGTTAAGAAGAAAATTACTTTTTAATATTTTTTTAGTGCAAACTACATTACAATATCTAATGATACAAAAACTGTACAAAAATAATACTAAAATCTTTGATCGTCTATGTCTATTTCATACATCGATCCAACACAAGTGCCTCAACTTTATTCATGCAACAAAACAGAATAGACATGTTTTGTAATAGATAAAAATTTTTTGAAAAATTATTAAAATTAAATTCACTATCTGCGGAGTGAATTTAATATCATACTGACTTTCATTAACTAACACACTATCGAATTTAATGTTTCACTGTCTTCCCCGCTGACAACGGGGCCTGTTTTATAGAAAAATGATAGAGAGTACAGGCCAATCACTTTGAGCCGTTTGATCGCTCTGATGAAATTCCTCTAAAACCGGTAAAATTATTAAACATCGATATAATGATCGATGCTAACCGTTTTTAAAGGACATTAAATGTAATAGGTCTGCGGGTCAGCGGCCGAGGAAAGAAAACAACGAACTATCGCGCCACAACAGCAACGATAGAATGTTATAGGCGTTAAGACATCTTGCCAGAAGAAAAAACTGAAGTAAAGTAAGCTAAAAATTTTTTAAACTATTTGTGAATAAGTAAAAAACAATTTATTTTATTTTAAATTTGATTCGACCATGCATTGAAAAAATAGAGACCTAACTATAAAGATTGAATTTCTTATTATATTTAATAATAATTTTGCTGATTAATAATTCTAGAAAACCTCTAAAAACCTTGGGCAATATATGATGTTTTGAAGGATTGATATTTAAGAAGCTGAAACATAACATTTAAATAACATTTAAATAAATTAATTATTTTGTAAAATGTTTTATTTATAAGTTCTATGTAATTCATATTATACTCTTTTCAGTTTCGACATTCAGAAGAAGAATACTTCTCAATTATAGACGATTTTGTGTTTATAAATATTTTTGCGTTAATTGCTACAAACAATAAACATGAAAAGAAGCTAGCTAATCATGATTCATTAATTGCAATTCCAAAGCAACATTTAGTGCCCCAATCTGACATTGTTAATGTCAACAATTATATGAATTAAAAGATTCTAAAAAATAAAGATGTGTCTAACTAAGAAAATAATGTTTTTTGAAATATTTCAAAGTTTTATTTCATTGATAAAACTGTTATACCAATGCGACATTTTTCAAAACAATCATGGATTTATTGTTAGTGAAGTGATGAAGTGATAATAAAGTATATATCTTGATTGTATTGTATCTCAGTGATATATACAAACAATTGTTCCATATATATTTTAATATTTGCATTGACTGAACATGAACTTTAGCATTACACAGTGGTTAATACAGATTTCTTGCACAGTGATTGATGGACGATTCTCTTTTCCGGAGTAATCACTTACTATTATTATATGAAATATTTGTCCAAACTTTACTAACTTTAGAATTGCAATTCTATCTCAAAGTAATTAACTAACCTAACTAAAATGAGTCATAATTTAGATTAGATTTAAGTTAGATTTAAGTATTCGTAACAAATTTATTTGTTATTTAATATTTTGATCCAGTGTATAGAAATAAGCTAAAATTTCAAATATTTTAAATAACTAATAACTTTTTAAGAAATAACGAACGACGGTTAAAATTTCTTGAGTGTCATTCGGAAGATTGTGATAATATCCCTTGATAATATCCCTATATGAAGATCAAAATTATCGGAGTTTCTTTCCCTAAACCAAGGCTTTCCAACTGGCATCTTACGAGCAGTAAATCTTCGAGAGTCATAAGGTAAGAGCTTCTTCCATACTTACTCTTCCAGTTATATTATCATATATGTTGATTTCATCGGTTATACATGTAGCTACTCTTGCAGATAGGTTAAACGAGAGTGGGGTTCGTATAACGCCTGAAAAAGAAGGAAGAGAAGGAATCGTGAATCAGATTTGTGTGGCTCACGAAAGGCAAGAAGTTGAACATACTTGTCCTAAACATTTGATTAACAAAATTTCATTACGTTTCTGTTTGACCAATTGATCTGGAAATATGTTGTTAAAGTCATCACTCTGAATAACTTTTTTGGTAGATATTTACCAGAAAAGGCAATTAAAAACTACACAATTTCTCCACAGCAGTCGCGTTTAGTGCATGCTTAGTCGCAAGTGGTTATATGGATACTTTATATAAAAATAAATAATTACGCACACAATACTTAAAATTCTTCCAGCGCAGCTACAATCGTGTATTTAAAATATTGTAAAAATAACACTGTAACGCGCATCCCCAAGTTCAATTCCGACCTATTCAAAAACGGATTTAGCTGAAGGTTCCTTATGGAACAGAAGTGCAAATGCACCGCCTCTTCGCCATCAACTTTCGCTTTTACGAACGCCTATTATCTAAGAATTGACGAGTGGTGGGAAGGAACAAACTCGTTTACCCTTCTATCGCTCCGTACTTACTATTGGAAAGTAATCTCTGATTGAGAGAAGGATAAACATAGTAGTTTTTTCCCACCACACGATTGTAGCTGGAAGAATATGTCTCGCATGTGACACTAATTTCGAACAATAAGGATTTTTATGTTTAAGCTCCTATCTCTGTCGAAAATTACCAATCAGATTTGCACTCCTTTCGTAAGAATTCTTTTCAGCTTCAAATAATATATGGAGGAGAATGGAGGCGCCTAATATACGGAAAATTCCTGATACGGGAAGATTTAAAATTTTAAAAGAGAAGAAGTGCACTCCATTTACGATCGTTGCAATACAGATAGTGATAGTGACTAGTGTCGTCATTTATTTTTATACGCGAAGAATCAGGCATATTCCGTTAACTTTACGATGTTATATAAATATTGAGATTCGGCGAGATGAAGCAACTATTACAAAAGATCTTATACTCCGCTGCATTTCGTTATATTCCTTGAAAGATAAGCAACTATAATATACTGAATTGTACTTTAAAATCGCAACTTTGTAAGCATTTACTATTGTCATTCTTTTAAAGTCTTAAGTGAAGTTAATTATAAAACTTTTGCATGAAATGTAAAAATGTCTTTCTTATAAGAAGTTATTCTGTTACTAATATGGACATATTAAAGATGTGATTGTATCGAAACTGTTCAGGCACTTCTCATAACCTCGTGAGATATTCGCGATGTGAAAATTACATTAAATCACGACTTCTAGAATCATCTAGAAAAAAGACGATTTGGACTTGGACCGCATGAAGGAATTTATAGCTTTGTTGTTTGACGTATAGCCAAGGGTCGCGGTCCGCTTTTTCATGCTGGCAAGAAGTCCAAACGTCTTCCATGCGCGATCACGGCTTCTGCCGTGTGCACTTATTGTTCATTTTCGGTCCGCGAGCAGGTTATGTTTAGTATCCTCCAGGAACGATTAGCATTTATCGTTCGATCAATGCCCGAATTTAATTAACCTGCGCTAGACAAGCCAAACGTATCACGATTTATAATGTTTGGATAGAGGTCACTGATTGAAAATGGCATAAAACAGGCTCGCATCGGCTGAGAAGTCGTTATCACCATTGTAATGTGAGTAATCGCTGCCTCACTATGGTGATCTATAGTCACAACACATCGTACGACAGTCACTTATAAATTAATACAGTCCACCCACTTCTCGCGATCTTCAGTCCTATATCATAATCGCTAACTACATAACACTTAACGACACTGTCGCTATCCGCCCCGAATATAAACGCGCGAAACGTGTTCACATCGCTTTACGCATCGCGTCGTAACAGAAACGTATTTATTTTGCAAATAAACTTGTTGACATATAAATGACCTACTACTGTAGAATATTTAGATAAAATCTGATGTCCTCGAAGAGGGAAGAATAAAATCCGGATATGATGAATGTGGCTAAAGATGCTGTTAAAAACAAAAAAAAGAAAAAAAAAGGAACAGAAGCATATTTATTTCTTTAATTTACCACTATTTTAAAATAATGTTACATATTACTAATAATCGTATTGTACGCTATCTCTTTTCACATGAAAAGATTAAAAAACCAATTTTAATAAAAAAATATAATTAGAATTAGAATTTTTACCATTATAGAACATTGCCCCCTATTGAGAACACACACCTCCCCATATTAGAGAGATTGCATGTTTTTGTTAATTTAATAATCTATAAAACTATGATGATGACGACGGATAGAAATATGTCCCAACACCATTATACATATTTAAAAGCAATATCGACACATTCTATTTTTTAGACCGAATCTACGAGCTTAAAAAGAAATTTTCTTATATGTCTATAATACATTAATTTTCTATATCGTGCGGAAAATTATGTGTTTTTGTATAAACTGTACTCAGAATAGCATA
The DNA here is from genome assembly GCA_032399595.1 of Tetragonula carbonaria. NCBI lineage: Eukaryota > Metazoa > Arthropoda > Insecta > Hymenoptera > Apidae > Tetragonula > Tetragonula carbonaria. The sequence continues at coordinate 17,656,709 of JAUCRC010000007.1, forward strand.
TATTTTGCAAACAAATATTTTTCATAAAAACTTTTTAATAAAAAACAATTTCTTTAGTGTTAAACAGAAGAATGTCTTTGACAATACATATGAAAATCAAAATCATCAGACTAACTAACTCCCCTAAATATAAGTTTTATCCGATCTTTTATACAAGCAATTAAATGAAAGAACAATGTCCTTGTAGAAATAATTTTCCATTTAATTTGTTTTTTGTCTAATACAACATTGTTTTTTATCTAATAAAACATGAAATTGATAATTAATTGGTACATAAAGTTAACTTTATCGAATTCTATAAGTGGAATAAAAAGAAAAAAGGCTATCTTCGGGAAGTGCTTCTGAATGCTGCTTGAGAACTCTTTAATGTATAATAGTGCATATGTATACGAAGAGAAAAGTATCAAATGTAAAAATTTTCATCAAATAACGTTCTTCAGAATCTTATGAAGAGAAAATTCAAATTTGCTTTGCTAATTCCACAGTCTACAGGAGGAATAATCATGCCTCATACAATAATGCAAAAATGATGTAATATGTATCTTTTCTGTTTTTGTTCTGTATGTGTGCGCATTCACGTAAAAGTTGGGTCTCGATACGATGCAGAAAGACATTCAGGCGATCTCCGACTACAGGAGTATTCCACCAGCTTCTTCTTCTACAGAAATTCCAAATATTACTCAGAACAATCTTTTCCTCAAGAACCGAGCAATCGTCATAAGAGATTGCGAACTGTACAAAATCTCGTCCAGCTAAAGAATATTCGTTTTGCCTCAAGAATTTCTAATGCTAGAGTTTATCTTTTTTTGGCTAACAAAGAAATCGCAGTGAAACGCAAACATATAAAGGTCGATAATAGACGGTCCACTTAAGGTAAATATTTTTGCCAAATATAATGATGCAAAAAGATTTTTGTCTAACGTGAATGCTATCGAAAAGCCAAATAAACTGGTACGAATACTTTTTAAAGTCATCTCTTTTAGAAGGATTTTTCAAGGTTACTGATGTGTTTTTCCCCATATAACTATACATAACTATATATATAGTTATGTGGGAGAAGAGAATATCATTAATCTTGAAAAGACCTTGAAAAAACATGAGACCTTTAAAAAAATATTCTTGCTAGTTATTGACCTATGGTAGTACCATCTATGTTAGATAAAAAATATTTTTTGCATTATTGCAATTGGAAAAGTTATTTAGTCTTATCACTTAGATGAATTACCCTGGAGATCTTGAAATTTGGCCATTAATTTGGCTACTAATAAAATATCCGAATGATACCGTTAAACGTATACCCTGTATTTTTTCATTCACACTCATTGAATACTTGGTTATATTAACAATAAACACACTTAAATTTAAATTACAAATTTACGTTATGTATTCTAAATATATATTACGGGAATCAATATAAGTAAATTTTAGTGAACGTATTGGATCTACTGATTTTGATCTACAACAAAGATATCGCCTTTGATGCAAATAATATTTACCTATTAATTTCTCCATCAACTTCAAAATGTAAGCAATAGATGATTCCTTGAAGTTTGTAGAAATCGAATGCAATTAAGGATCCAAATATCAAAAGGTTATCCGAAGGTTGTTTTTCTACTCAAAATACCAAATATTATAATTTGCTTGCAGAATTTCTGTCGATTGAAACAAACAAAAATAAATATCGTGATCAAAGAATCATAGAAGGGTAAAATTAAATCTTCGGAACTACTGTCAATCAGCGGAATACTAAAGATCCAATTAAAGATACATTTTGAATGAACGTAATCACTTAAACTACTTGCTGTTTCTTAGCTATCTCATAAAATCGTATGGATCATTCAATATTGAAAATATGTTTTTAGAATTTACTGTAATTCATCAAATTAATCAAAAGACTATATCCTATTGATGATATATCCAAAATCACTAGAATTGCAAAAGAATTAATTTCATAAACTCCACTAATAGATAGCTCCACCACCGTCCACCAACGTCAGAAGGAAATTCAATCTTATTTTTCATACCTACATTCTGTTTATTATTATTACTCCTTAGAATAACATTAATGCGTATATAAAAATTTAATTTAATGAAACATAGTCAAGTGTTCATTATGAATACCAATTAAAATTAATAAATGATCTGGTACATGTGATTTTGTGTATTCCAGAAGAACTTCAAGAATAATTATTACACTAATATTAAAAAGTTCTATACTAATAATATTAGAAAATTGATTAAGATTAACTGACTTTGAACAACATAATTAATTACTGGTTGGATGAACAAGCCCGGCTTGATAATATTGGTTCATGTACCATATCCAACGTGTTATACTTGCAGTCACAATCTCGGCCGGGTATTCGAAGCGACGTGGAGTATTTACATAGAGTTATCAGTCCTTACGTCTTACAGTTATGTACATCGTGTACTCAATTCCCTGTGTGAGTGCGTTTGCGATATAAGGTCTCGCCGAAGGTAAGTCTAAATTCAAAAAGCGTGTTACTGAGGAAGCATCTATGTGTTAAAATCCAATATACTGCCAAAACAACGGGAATAAATGAAAAAAAAAGAAAAAATATTTGGTGTGGCAACATTTTGTTTGAATGTACTGACGATAAATATAACGGTATGAAGAATATGTATAGGATTTCCACAGATTTCAACAAAATTTCGAATAATCCTAATATAGATCGAGTCGTTTTTATTAAAGGAATTAATGGTTCTGATGTAACTTGTTACTACTGACTTTGTGATTGCAACCGGTCAAAGGTTGCTGCAATCTTAAAATTTAATTAAGAAAAAAATATAATTAAAGAAAACCTGAAGATATTATATAAACGTACACAATATGTCGAATCTCGAGAATTCTCCTTGTTGAATGTGTAATCGCATTTCCTAATGTATGACGCTCTCCTTCAAATTCTAAGGCACCACTGCGTCTCAATCAATTAGTTCGTACTGGGAGAACTGTTCAACTGTGGGTGAGAAAAACATACCTTGGAGATAATATAATGATAAATAGTATAAATGATATCGACTATTAGATCATTAGCAACGACATTAAATTAAACTGATTATATTTTGAAATACATTTTCGTATTTTTAAGAAAATTTAATGTATTTGTAATGTCATTCTGTATTAACAAGATTGAATCAGTGTATTGGTGTTTGAAATGATGTCCGCGTGCCGAGGTTCTAAACGTTCGGCGTTTTACTTTTGTCGGAGGGATATTAAATGAAAGAAGGCTGACGTTCTTCAATACTTATATTTGAATGTGTTGTACAGTTGTTGAAGTGCAATGTATGTGACCAGACTGACTGACGTATTGAGCCTGGCTCTGGTATGTATGCTTGTACAAACCTGACTAAACTGTTTTGCTAAACTGAATTGCTGACTCTCAATCGCTCTCTAACCAAATCTGAACTGGAGACCTCACACGTATAGATTCTATTGTGTTAATTAAGCTCAAGAAAGACCACTGGGTAAGGTCAGTCACATAAAGTGTAATTACCTGTTGGCCGAAAGGTTCTGTATTGAGTACGTGTATTGAGTAGTCCTTTTAGTAGTAGGGGTAGTTGTAGAAGAGAAAATTATTGAGTGCTAGGATTTCGACTCATACCATTTCCACGGCTAGATGAGTTTTATATTCACTTTGGGGTAACCCTCATGTTCGGTACGCCCGAACAATCAGGATTTATTCCGTGTCTTCGTCCTTGCATATAACATTAGTGTATATATATATATATATATATCTGTTTCAAAAATGGTTGCAAAGTGGTGTTTGTGACAAAATATTCGTGAAATATTGAAAATATATATTAAACGTAGAAAATAAAAATTAGTTCGTTATCTTTATACGGAATTTTAAAATACAAATCATTACATTTATGGAATATGAGACATGTTGACATTAAAAGAAAATTAAAAGATTTTTTTTTTAATAATTCAGTAATAATTTCGATATAATTTCAGTAATAATTTCGTAGAGTAGGGGAAAGTAGAGTAAAGCCGGGTACCTAATATATTCAGCTTCGTAACAAATACTCGGATGGCAAAAGAAATTCGCAAAAGACTAAATCTCAAATTAATTGGAACTTCATACAATAAAAAAAATGACCAAACTTTTTGGAAACAATTATTTAGCTTACGGGAAAGTAAAATTTTCTAGAGATATGCAAAAATCTGGTTTTACGCTATAAAAGTGAGTAAAACCGGGTATCTATTAAAAGACGTATGACATGAAAAACGGATTTTATGTTTATTGATCAAAATATAATAAAAAAAATTATTTTTAATAATTTTTATAAATATAAATGTATTCTATTTTGTCTGTTTTATAAAAAATTATGTCATTTACTAGTTTCACAACTTTTACTGTATTTATAAAAAATTTGAACTATTTTAACATATAAACAAAACTCAATTAACAAAACAAAAATCGCAAATGTTTCTCGCCCTTTTCAATAATTGTACATATCATATGTGCCCATTTATAACACATAGTGTATTGAATCCACTGTTCTATGGATTTGGAATATATAAAGAGTTATTTACAAAATACACAAGCATCACTTGTAAATAAGTCACATATATTTGATGTTTGTATCTTATAGAAATTTTTTCTTCTTTTAGTAATGTCTTTCAATTCTATATTCTTCAATTCTATGTTCTTCAGATGTTATTATGAACTTTTCTCCCTTTTCCTATTACTCCTTTGCTCTGCTGTGGGGACAGGTTTAATTGTTTAGGAAGAAAATGTGAATGTTGATTCATAATCAATAAACAATCTTGTGACGGGGATGGAACAGCTTTTGCATCTTTTGATGTCGATAGGAAATTCTTCATTTCTGTTGATGTTAATGGTAAAGCTTCCATGAGTGTTGCTCTTCTGATATTTTCACCTGCTGCTCCATCACGATAGATTGTTGTTTCCGATGGGGCATATAGACGAACGGGAAATAAGTCGGGATTAAAAGGAAATATTCCAATTGCTCTGAACTCTTAAACAAAAGTTTTTGTCGCTGCTGCTCTAAAAATATACAGCTTTGTACAACATGGCTATTTATAAATTGTGACGCTCCTCCCGAAATTAGAAATCAACCACTTGTTAATCTCCTGTTCGTAATAAGTATTTAAAGATGCCGTAAATATTATATCGCAATTACTTTCACTGGGCTCAATGCTACTGTCCGAAGGACGCGCACAAAATAATAACAATTTAAATTAAATGACCAAACGCATGAAAACAAAGTGACATGTACGCAATACACAAATAGTACGAGGCAAAACTGGGTATAGCCAATTACCCGGTTTTGTCCTAAATACATTCATTTACTAAACATTATTTCAGTATGAAGTAGAATCAAAATACTCTGTAAGGACTGTATAACACAAATGTTACTTACCTGAATGGATTCTTGAATGTGATGACACTAAAAAACAATTACTTAAATCACAAATCATTGAAACTATTGTCGAAAATTTCTCTATCTGTACGGAATGCTATGACGTTGATTGTTTCTAAAATTTAGAAAATGGGATCCACCCGAGTATCATGCCACATATCGAAGCTTTTTTATTTTAGAAAAACAATGATACCCGGTTTCAGCTGCATACCCGATTTTACCCTATTATTCTCTACTTAAACATAAAAATTTGACAATCGTAAATCCGAAGAATAGAACTTGAATAATTATTCAACGAATGCTTCTCTTAAATATAAAAAGAACTTGCCTCATAATACGGAATGGTACTAAAAAATAACCGATAAATAAATAACAATTTTAATTAAGAAATGTTTCGAATTAATTTACACAGTTAATCATTACGCCTAATTTATAAATTGATATAACGTTTATATATATAGTTACAAATTTTTAAAGTTTCTAATTCGTTGGAAAAATGAAATAGAATAAAGGATCGCTGATTAATTATTTTAGTACCGCTTGGTATATTTCAATAGTCTTAATCCATTCCCCGAAGCGACAATCATCAATTTATTATATTTATATGTTGTTAACTGCATTAACTCATTTCAAATAATTTCTCCAGGCAACAAGTCATATTTGAATATTTTGAGTCACTGTATAGCGAAAATCCAAAACAAATTTGTTTATTATGTTCTACGATAGATACTTGTTGCAAAGAATTATGTTGAAACCAAATAGTTTCAGGGCCATATTAAGATAAAATAAATAAGGATTCGCTTAGAAACAACGCAGTAGATTTATAATGCATATCAATTCGTGTCTCTCTATACGATGGTGGACATACGTACAAGTATTGGCATAATGCGTAATTCCGAACACGAACGCTTCTAACTACTGAAATAATTTCTTTACAACAATCTCTTTTTTACCTTTACTTATTTACAATATCTTTTTTACCTTTACTTATTTACAATATCTTACTTAGTTATATATAGAAAGTGATGTATATGGATGATATAGAAACGAAGTGTAAGTAATAAGTAAAAATATCTTTTACGATCTTCTTACGTCTGGACATTTTGTTCCATCAAATATTTTGTTGCACATCCTTTTCGTACGTTTCGTAATTTGTGGCATTGAGTTGATGAATTGTTCTGTACGTTCTGATCTAATATTGCTTTGTTCTTGCATTATTAATTTTTGCAGTCGGGATTTACTAAAAATGCTATGTTTTCTTAATGTCCTTTTTTTCTAATTCGTACTATATATTTTCTATTCTAATTTTTCCACGCTCCTTTTTCAAATTACATAAATATATGTGTTGAGGACTCAACACCTATATTTAATGGCTCATGACTGGTGTCGATCGTTGCCTATGTCCATTACGGATCTTGGGGTTCGAAGGACCACCTACTGATGTGAGAAATGAATGACTATGATGGGTCCTGCTAAACCTATAACTTATTGTTACCTTATTTGACTAACTGACTAACTGACGATTATTGTAGCTATTGATGTAGAAAAACTGTAACTGTCTGACTATTATTACTATGATACTCTTTTTCTATCTGACTAACTGTTTAATTGTGACATCTGACCTTTACTACCTACTTTAACTGTGACAATATTTGTGTAACTAACTCTTAAAAATTATGGCAGCTGAATCTCTGTGACTACTAAACTTCTGAATGCTATAACATTCCTTAAGTTATCCTTTCCGAGGGACTTTGAGGAATTGTAGAATTGTTGCGGGATCAGAAAGTGTGGAAAATTTTCCAAAATCTCCCAATGCCGCCCTTAAGAATAGACTCGGATGTAATGGGATTTTTGAGAAAATTATCCCATTCTTCTTCGAATACCTGTTTATGACATGACAAGTTGAAACTAGCAGAACATTATGGGGCGTACAATCAGAATTCTAAGTGATAATTATGTGTTCTAAATATTATACAAACATGTTTGGATATTTGTAATTTGCTACGCCAGGTTGGAGCACGTTCTAAGTGATACGTACGTTCAGTCTTAAACAGGGATGAGCAACCCGCGGCCCGCCACACTTTCTCCTGCGGCCCTTCAAACATTATACATTTTGACTTTTAACAATTACGTATCGGCACTTCTTGGTATGAAACGTAACGCCAGGCGGCTTCGTTTGACTGATAATGCTACGCATATGTGCCGCAAACGCTGTATCGGCAAACGGCGTAAGTTCAAAACTCAGAGGGTTTTATTTCAAAAATTCGAGGGGATCTATCCGCCTAATCCCGTTAGTTATATGAACAGTGTTATATTATTAATCTGGTCAGTTTCACGAATTTCTGGTTTCGAGATAGTTCTCCAAGTTTAATTTAAAGTGTTTTCACAAATCATAGAACTTTCTTGTGTGTATTTTGTATTGTCTATTTTGTGACTTATTATCGTATCATTGTAATAAAGAAAGTAAACACTATTTTTACAGTTTAGTGGAAACTAATTGTATCGAACGAAAATTATTTTTTTATAATATTATTATAAACACTTGTTATAGTTGCAAATATGTCCCACCAACAAACAAAGAAATGAAAATTTGGGGATGAAAATAAGAGTTTTCTTAAAAAATGGAAATTGGATTACATTTTCACTGTAATGAAAGGTAAAGCTGTTTGCCTTTTATGCCCATTTTCAGCATCCGTCTTAAAGGAATATAATATTAAATGGCAACATGACACAAAACTATAAAAACATCCAAGGGAGTATCAATTGTATCAGTTTGAGAAATGTATAAAACAACATCAAAATATGCTCAAATTTCAAAGATTTTCATCAGAGTTGGCAGTGAAAGTTAATTACACCGTTAGTCAAATTTTAGCCAAAAAGATGAAAGCATTTGCTGATGGTTAGGGAATGTTCAACTGCTGTTGCAAAAATAGCTTTTCCCGATAAAAAGGATATTATTTTCAAAATTTGTTTGTCAAGATTTACTATTGGAAGAAGAATTTAATACCTGTCCGAAAACATAATTGGGTGAACAAATTCACAAATTTGAATAGTGTTTCTTGTCACTTGATGAAAGCTGTGACATCAGTGACAAATCACATCTAGCGATATTTGTAAGAGGAATCGATTCGAATTTTAATATAACTGAAGAACTAGGCACATTGATTCCAATGAAAGGAAATACAACAGGTAAAGACCTGTAAAATGAACTGAAATCGATGTTGGTGAACTTATCAATTCCATTGGATAGAATTGTCGGCATATCAACAGCTGCAGCGCCAGCAATGGCAAGCATGAATGTAGGAGTCGCGGAAACGTTATTTAATGACATTAAAAACTTAACAGGGAGAGAAATATTTGTTAATCATTGCATAATTCACTAACGGAAACTTTGCGCAAAAATTTTAAATATGCCTAATGTAGCCACGCCTGCAATAAAACTTATTAATTTTCTCAAGTCAAAGAGCGTTAAATCACCGCCAATTTAAAGAATTTTTAAATGATTTAGGAAGTGAATATGGTGATGTAATTTACAACACAGAAGTACATTAGTTGAGTAAAGAGCTATGCAAAAAGAATATATAACTTAAAAAATGATATTCAATTGTTTGTGTGTGGAAATGAAAGAATATCAGTTTCCCCAATTCGAAGATAAAGAATGGATTTTTGTGATTTTGTCTTTCTCGTCTACATAACTCAGCATTTCAATGACTTAAACATGGAACTTCAAGGAAAAATCTAGTTTATTCATGACTTGTTTGATAAAATTAATGCTTTTGAATGCAAACTCAAAATTTGGAAGAAACATCTGTTGACAGGCAACACAGGTCACATTTTGCACACTTACGAAAATAAACTCCTTCAGAAACCCGAATATATGCCCAGCATTTACAAAAATTAATAACGGAATTTGAATTGAAGGAATCATTCCTAGCTTCAACATTTTTTTTCACCATTTAATATAGACGTGGAAACAGTTCCGGATGGGTTACAAATGGAATTAGTAGATTTACAAAACGATTTATGAAATAAATTTCAAAACGTTGACACACACAATTTCTATCAGAATTAGAAGAATTCCCACTATTAAGCCCACTTGCAAAGCAAATAATGACACTTTTTGAAGTAACCTATGCGAACAATTATTTTCTGCAATGAAGATAATTAGAAGTGATCACCGATCGAGATTAAATGATGTACGGTTAGAAAGCTGCGTGCGAGTTGCTGTGTCGTCTATATCCTCAAATATAGACCAATTTATGGCCAAAAGCAATTCCAAATTTCTCATTAAATAATCTCATTCCACATAAATCTTTCGCCGGTTTATTAACAGTATTTCTATTAATGAGTGTCTTATTTCTGTAATTTTTTATACTAGGTTTATTTTGTTAATACAGAGATAATTTGAGTTCGCCATTCAATGTTTGTATTGTCATAAGTCTCTAATACGCGGCCCGCACAACATTTTTAAATTTATAGCTTGCCCGTTGTAAAAAAAGGTTGCTCATCCCTGGTCTTAACAACAAGTTGCTATTATATTTCATCAAGAAATATATATTCTCTTATACTGAATGAAGATCTACATCACCACACATGTCTGTAGCTTGTTTGTATTTTTCACATCCATTATTGAATTATGATTCCTCAGCACTAATATCTGGCAATTTAGCTTAAATATATTAAAATAACTTTCATCTGAGAATTAACTTTTATTTCAATTCGAATTCAAAATCTTCATAATGAAACTGTTGCAAATTCTATTTGTTTTTTTTTATTCTTCTTACTAATATCAGGTTCTCTACAAGCAATACTTGAGGAATATCTACCACTTTTCGGTACTACGCACTGCTTTATTATTAATATTTGTTTTCCAAAGGTATTTAGTATCATTCTTCAAAAGATGTGACTTTCAGATGTTTCTTTGTTATATTAATTATTTGTCGCTCTTCCTTTACAGATAATTTGCTGGATCGAACAATTTTTAAACGATATTCTGATTTATTCAAAAACTGCTTTGCAACACTACGATCTGTGAAACGATATTTTTGCACTATTTTTCCGATTCCTGTATAATTCCAATTTCTGTAGATTTAAATATATTTCTCTCTTCAAGAGTAGTTTACTTCTCTTCCATCCACATTTAATGTTTCATGAAACTTTATTCCATCAATTAACTTTTGCAAAGGCATAAAGTTAACTAAAATGGCTACCAGAATAATTTTTACTAATTTTTACGAGAAAATTACGCAGCTGCAATGACGAATTATTTATAAGTGAAGAATTTTACAGTTATGTGCAAACATTTACATATATTAAGTTATAAGAAAAATATGTTAGATATTTCTGACAGATATTTCTATTTGTTATTTACTCCGTATTGTATCGATATATTTCGGTTTCTTTATATAGACAAAATATCGTAAATAAAAATCTATGCAAGAAAAATTGATACAAGCATATTATGTCAATAGTTATATTTGTATGTGAAATTCCATACTAAAAATACATTTGTCCGCCACATATACATATCAATAATGAATAAATGTGTTAAATGAATGAATTACGAGTGTTCAGAAACATCTAGGTTTACTACGTACTAATTTATAAGTAACTACTGCCAGTTTGAAAACCTTCAGTTATTAGTAATGGCTTCTGGTAATAAGGTTCGTGATACTTAACTGATCCAAAGTCCAGTCCTATCTTTTATGGATGAAAATAATACAGAAGTACTAGCAGTGTTTTGTTTATTTAAAAAATTTTAGAAATTGAAGTATCTTACTGCCAAATTAATCATTAATTGAAAATCTAAGTAATGAAATAATAAAAATAAAAAATCACTCTTTAACTATCAAATCTTTAATGAAACCAATATGAAAGTGTAATTATTTCCATTTTTGTCTAGTAATACCGTACCATCTGTTAATAGAAACATTGAAAGGGAAAGGAATAATTTTGCTATTGCATATGACTTTGAGTATTAAAGCAATATTAAATACTCGTATTTTTCATTCCGCAGACAAGTTCATATTAAAGAGAAGGACGAATATATTCTCCCGATTCGTTAAAATTAAATTAAAGTAACACGTCATATTGACTGTATAGGTTCGGCGTACCGCTTTGTTTGCCAACAAAACGGACATGTAGCGTGTCCAAAAAATATAGAAGATAATAATATTTGCAATATAGCTATGAAATACACATCTTAGATAACATTACTATAAATTCTACAACCTCATAAGATAAACAATAAAAAGAGACTTTCCCGATTACCTTGTTCTTCTAATAACCTTTCCTAAAGAAAGGATATTATAATTGAGCATTAAAATTCATACCTAAGTGAATTTAATGAAGATGAAAAATGAACTCAGTGTCCTCTATTATCGAGAAATATTGATTTTTTGAAAAAAATCTCGCAAGTAAGATAATGAAGTGCTTACAATTAAATGATTCGACTTCAGTTGATAATTTATATTTGGATATAACTTCACTATCATTTAAGCAAGATTCAGTTAAATACCGTTTATGTTAATATTGTTTGAATTATAATTATTTCGAATCATTTTTAGAGAAAAGAGCACGTGGTCATTCCAACACGTTTGAAACAAATGATGTATGTGGTTTAATCATTTAAGTGACTGAACCTTAAAAGCAAGACGCTCACCGATTAAAAAAATACTCGTATGTATACTATGAAAAAGGAATATCTCAGATAAATATGATTCAGATCAGTTGTTAGCACGAAAGTTGGAAGGTAACTATTTCTTACTCTAAAGATTTAAGAGTACTATTTGAAGTGCGAAATTTATTGTAATGGGAAAATAAACTAAAATTCTCACAAGGTTTTATATATGTATGTAGAAACCTGGCTCTCTGAAGAAACATTTTTATTAATTTTTTTAATTTTTAAAAATTCTACTTCAATGATTTCACAAATTTTAGAAAACATCTTCTATATTCCCATTTTTGCTGTTACCATTTTCGTGTCATATGCTGTAATATCGAATTGGACAAGTATTACACTACAGTGTTGGACAGCGTTGACGTTTCCGTATCGAAAATTATTTATCGAATTGAATTCGGTGATATTTTATTACCAGCAGACATACACATGTTTGTACATACAATAATCGTAATAAATAAATGCGAAATTTGTAGAATTGTTTAAAAAGTTCTATCATCGTGTAGTACTATCTTTCACAAAAGTGCACTGCTTTTTAATGATATCTACGATTTGTTTTTCTACGATTAAATTCTTATACATGTTATTCTGAATAAAAAAAGAAAATAGAGCATAATGTTAAAAATTAATATTTCTTAAAATGCTTCAAATTTTATACAGGATGCGTCTTTTAAATGAAAATGTGTATGCAGTGTTTTTGTTTTTAAAAAGAAAATGTTCGAGATAAAGTTTGTTTTTATAACGGAATTGTTCGAGTTGAGTTACACTTATTTTAAAGCACACATTTATTGAATAAGAAATAATATAAATGGAAAGGGATATTTTCAAGATAATTGTAAAGTGAAAGTAACGAAATCATATTTTTGTCGATCTTATTAAGGAGATTATTGTTATATAAAAATTAATATTTAATTATCTGAATAATCATTTCCAATTATTTAATACAGAGAATATTTTTTGGGATCGAACAGTTAATCAACGAGATTGAATTACATGTTGAGACAGTAAAGATCTCTACTGGACTCAATCGATCAAAATTGTCCGATCAGATTCAACACCGAAATGTCAAATAAGCTCACCCGGACAACTTGAACAAATTTTTAGAGTAATTAAAAATGCAAGTCTTATCATAACTTCGTAAAAAGAATCAAGTTACACTTAACATGAATTCTTTTTTAAATATACAGCTTTTGCTTCGATCACTCTGAATCGTTGCTTTTTTGAAGATATTTTTATATTACCTAGCAAGTGAGAAATGGAAGGAACTTCTATTCCCGGAATTTGTAGACGTTTTTAAAAATATTGGGAATTACTTTTATGACTGCAAATCCATCATATAAAATTTATATTGTTTTCTTTCAATGATACCTCAAAACTTGCTGTTAAGAAATTCGGTGTATGTGTGACGACCACCCTTAACAAATTTCTTTGCTTACATCACCACACAATTAGTCATCAGCGATGGGTGCCTGGTGTGTGCGGCTTTGGAATTACAATGACCTCAGTTACGACTGAGAAGTCAACGACAGCTATCAAAAAAAATTTAAGCCAAATACAGTGTTCTTATTTTATCATTTAAACTGCGATACTTCGCGGTTGCATCGTGACATTTTGGCGATTTCGTATTTGAATCGTGACATATGCATTATAAAATCTACGTAAAAGGAGAAGTGTAAACATAACATAAACGCCGAGGATCGCTAGAAGAGACTACAGTCTACAAGACTACAGTCTTATTACAAAGAACGATGATCGACAGGCGAAGCGGATTAGCAATTCAATACGAGTTGTCGAACGATTCCGATGAACCGCAAATCTCCTTAATATATACAATTTTATAATTATTCCTTATGTACAACATATTTCGCTATTCTCTTAAACTGTGATCATTAGGATTAGAGGACAAAGTGTTAGGAATTCTCGAATTCTTAGCATTATATTAGCCTGTACATTAGTAATGTTTATAATATTATAGTACGCCGAATTTATTGTATTTTTTAATTCTCTAGTATCTCAAAAACTAGCCGAAGTTGAAATTTTGTATTTGAGGTATTCTGGCTATTTCTCTGTAGTCCTTTTCAAATATCACGCGATTCGTTTCTGAGACAGAATTGCAGTCCAATTAGTTAAATTTCAGTACAAAATAATAATATTATTCCAATTGATTCGCTCCTCTCCTCTCAGATGTTCGCTGAACTCGAAAATTTAACTGTTCGGAAGATAATTTTGCGATACCTTGATTATACGTAACGTATAAAAAACAACGAAAAACTAAACGTGGTAACGTAAATTAGATGATAATTACATGATGACAATGTTCAGACAATCGGCTGTTATTGTCTGGAAATGCATTTTTGTCTGCTTTTGTTTAGGCCAGGGATGAGTAATCTTTTCTTTACAACGGGCCAGCTACAAATTTAAAAATGTTGTGCGGGCCGCATGTAAGAAATTGTTTTAGATACTGATTTCTTGTATCAGAATCTGGAGGCATAAACGAAGTATATGTAATTATGTGATTTTTTTTTCTGGTCGGTATTTCAGACTCTGAGACACGACACCCAATTATTGTCCATTCTATGCTTCAGTTAGTCAATGATTCAAGAGGCGAGATCCTTGTTCCGATACGGAACAATTTAGCATTTGTAAATCTTAATAATGTCAATCCTTGATATAGAATTAGCTTATATAAAGATATAAAATATAAAACCAGTAATTAACTTGATTATCTGTTAGAATTCCAGATTCGATTCTTTCACAATTACAATAGAATAAGGTTTTTAATAATATTGATAAACACAATTACGCAGTTTTAAGGGATGATCCTAATTCGCATCATAAATGTTGTAACTGTGATAAAACTAATATTAATGGTATTGGACTTCTAAATAATTTCAATAGTTCGAACTTAATTCTCCATAACCTTAAATCAACTACATACGTATATTCCAATAATATAACACAATGTCCAACCTTGACTTAATTTTTTTTTCTTTACTTAATTAAATAATAATACAATTTTTTCTTCACTTAATTAAATAATAACACAATGTCCAACCTTGACTTAATTTTTTTTTCTTTACTAAACATAGCAGACAGGATTAATATGAAAGTTAATGTTGACACATAATTCTGCTCACTTTCTCTTTGTCAATGTAAGCATAGAGAAAAAATATTGTATATCCTTCATTTATTATCATCTTTGAATATAATATATCATTCAATGTAAAATCTTTGAATGAATATAAAATCAATTGTAATGAACTAAATAACAATTTGAAGAATATTATTATATGTTACTGTTTAAATATAAATATTCTGAACAAAAATATTCTGCTTCCATGGACATAATAATATTGTTATTAAGATTTAAGCGTACATCTAAGAAAAGAATTGTTAATCATAAAATCCATCGTAATTCTACGCCATAGTAGCTCTAATCTGAAAGGTTTCTAAGAAGAAAAAAAGAAATAAATTTACAGAATTTGCAGAAAGTATTGATTTCAGTAATCTATACAGATAGTACAAGACATGACTAGATTTGTTGTAAAATTTTAAAAACAAATGGACGAAACAATTCTTGTCTGTGCGTCG
The DNA here is from genome assembly GCA_032399595.1 of Tetragonula carbonaria. Classification (NCBI taxonomy): domain Eukaryota; kingdom Metazoa; phylum Arthropoda; class Insecta; order Hymenoptera; family Apidae; genus Tetragonula; species Tetragonula carbonaria. Next base: position 17,672,388 of record JAUCRC010000007.1, read on the forward strand.
GAAAATCTTCGGTTAGAAGAGGAATGAAATAATATTGCTTTAAATAAAATTAATCCTCCATAGAGTCGTTGTAACCTTAATTACTTTAAAATAAACATAATACCTTGACTTCTCTCCTTAATTTTGCGAAATTTAATATTGCCTTTAGTAACTGGAACGTATGTACATTTTTGTCCTAATATTGATAAAAATTGCTTTCGTAATTCTAAACAAATTTCCAATTAAATGTAAACTAATTCTTTTAGATATATTTAAAGAAATGTTCACAACGAACGGTTATCCAGGGCAATAGTTGAAGTTATTAATTATTAATAAGTCATTAATTAATGGCAAAAATGTTAGAATTATCCCATTATCATTCTTTTTATGTAAGCGATTTGAATCTTTAATAAAAAGCAAATTAGAGTGGATTAGGGAAGATAGAGAGTAACAACTTTCTTTCCATAGGGTCAGATAAGGATAAGTTTCAGAAAAGGGTAACCCACTATACATAGTGTAACTTAACGAAAAAGTTTTTAATAATAAAAAAAATCTTGTGGATATTTTTTAAGATGTTAATCATGTTGCTTTTTGAATCTGAACGAATATAGTAATCTTGTATACTCGATTTTTAAAATTGTAAGTTATATTTTTAAACAGTATGTTATATAAGAAAATAATTCAATATTTGTATGATTAATTTTTTTATAGAAAGAAAATAGTGTAATATTTCTTTTTGAGATAATAATGTAATAGTGTAATATTTCTTTTTGAGATAATAATGTATCAATTATTTATATAAGAAAATAATGTATTGCTCATTTATCTCATGTTTCATATAAAGAATATTGTACTGCAAAATCATTTCTCTATGGAAATTAAAATTGAAATATGAAATAGCAAAGATAGATATATTCTAATACGTCGGCTTGTTTCTTAAAGGAGAAAAACAAAGATAAATTTGGTTAATAAGATAAATTAGTAGAATACAATAACGTGAAGTTATTGTATTTCGAATTCTATACTTGTTTCACGAAGTCATCAATCAGTCTTTACTCGATAATATATTAAAACTCTATTAATTTTTCTATTAAATTCTATCACTAATTCTATTATATTAATTATATCAATATTCTATTAAAATTCTAAAAATACATATGATGATGAATATATAAAATGTTTTGAACATGTTCTTATACTTCAGAAAACATTCTTAAGGATAATTTATATTTATGTAAATCTTTAACTACCATTGTAATTTTGTCCCCATTTATTAGAGACTATTCTTATTTGCTTATATTATAGAAATAAATTTCCTTCAAGTTTCATAGTTTTAGTAGTAATTTTCAGCAGTATATTAAGTATGACGAATGAGATAAATATTATTACATTTACTTACTAAAAAATTTTCTTACATTGTTTACGATAGCAATATGCGATAGTAACGAAAACAATCCATTTCTGAGAATTGCTTTATAAAACAACAAAGTAATTTCTTCGCCTCTCCTCTCATCACGAATCTTTACCATAAATTCAACTCAAACAAATAAAAAAAGATTAGAATCACGTACATATATTTTAAGGCCATTGAAATCGGTGAGGTGTGTTTCTTTGTAAATTTTTATGTACATGTAATGCACATGTAATGATGTACCAAAAGTAAGTCATTCAAGTATTTGAACAGCTAAAGGACAAGCGATTCAACAACTATTGATACTGATATATTTAGTATAGATAGATTGATGTAAAATTATCTTGTACAGATAATCAGATTTGCACAGTGATAATGAGTTCCAAGAATTCGGAAACGTAGATATGCTAAAGGAAATGTAAGACTTACATAGAAATGGAAAATCTTACAGGCAGAGTGCCGAATTACAGGAAGATCTATAACAATTATATTATTAGCAAATCGCAGAAACCAACTACTAAATCCGAGAAGATTATTATGTACAAGATCTAATCTCTTTAAATATAAAACTCATTCGACAATTGCCAGCAACTTCTAAATTTAC